>JBBMOC010000025.1:326664-421538 GCA_037975185.1 Centropyge bicolor | reverse complement strand
CACACACACACACACACACACACACACACACACACACACACACACACACACACACACACACCATTATGTTCCCAGAGATAGAACAGTAACTCATGAGCAGTCATTAACCATACACAGTGGCTACAGACCCAGAGTGTTTCCTGTTTGCCTTTACCGATCAGACCTCTTGAAATTGATTCATGAAAAGGATCACTGAGCTATTTGTGTTTTCATTTGCTGAGATCAAAATCATTCATTTCAAACAAGTGGCAATCGGCAGGCATGATAAACAAAAACATCAGGGATCTCATCATTACTAACCCCAAGTTCTCAAGATATGTGATTTTCCAGGTCATGGTCACAGTGGTAGGGGGCTAAGCAAACTGTCTCTGACACCTCTGTCCCGAGCAAGTCCCCCCCCCCCACCTCTCTGGGGATCCCAAGGTGTTGGGATTCATAATATCTCCAATATATGCTGGATTTGCCCCAGGCTCTCCTCCCAGTTGGAGGTGTCCAGGGAGCATTGGAATATCAGACGATCAGATATCTGAACCACCTCACCTGGTGCTTTCAAATGCAAAGAAGTAGCAGCTCCATGTGGAGTTACTTTCACATGGCTGTTCACACTGCCCTAAAGAGTCGGTCCAGACAGTCTGTACAGGGAACTCCACAATCTCATGCTTTCAAGCTCTGACAGGTGCAGGTGGGCAGGCAAATCAATTGGTACAACGCCCACATTATCGTCAATGCTGCAGTGATCTGCTTGTCAGTCTCACACCCCATCTTACCCTGACTGCGAACAAGACCCAGAGATACTCAAACTCTTTCACTTGGGGCAACAATTAGTTCCTAACACAAATGGGGTAAACTCCATTTACAATCAGTTTCATTCCCCGGTCACATGACTCTGCAGTAGTCACAGCTTCTAACTCACGCTGTCGGTGAAGGGAAAATGACACTTGGGTGGACTTTATCATTTTCTCCCCTTTTCTGAGTTATGTTTAACTGTGTATTGTGCTATGATACATGTGCACATTATTTGTTGCTTTTTAGAGAATGGGAATGATGTGCAATGTCGTCATTGTCCAGTTGGTGGTGAGTATGAAAGTCAAACATATTAACATTGTCACTGGCCTCCATGCTGCTTTCTACTATTCCTTGTTTTCCTGGGCGTTCATGACATTGAATGAGATGCATAAGAAAAAAAAAAAAACAGGAGGAAAACTCATCTATAGGCAATGGGAAAATAGTCAATGGCCTGTTTTTAGAAGGTTTAATGGTGTCTAAAAACCTGACTGTATGTGCTACATTTGGTGAGAAGATGGTATAAGAGGTGAGACTAGATGAGTCTCTACATGTCAGATGGATCGGCCAATCACAGACAAAGCAGCTTCACCTGGAAAAAGTCATGTTTACGCATAAATATTTCATAATTTGCTCAACAAATCCAGTGGTTACAGAAGATGAAAAGCAACAGAACTTGTTGCAGAGAAAATATAACACTCAGGAGAGGAGTTTTAGGAAAGAGCTGCTGAGGGGGAGGAGAGTGGGGGAGGAGAGAAAGGCGGATAGAAGAAGAGAGGAGAAAGATGAAGAAGCTGGGAGACGAAGAGGGAGTTTCTGGTATCTCAAAAAAGAGAAAAAAATAAAAACAAATGCAAGCTCAAGAGGTAAGACTCAGGCCAGACTAAAAACGAAAAAGAAAGACAACAATATGGAGTTCTGCAGCTTTTGCAAGATAAGTCATGACTGCTCGTCTAGCTCAGACCAAACAGCAGTAAGTCAGTCCTCTTCATTTCCCGAAATATTTCCACCATTTGTAAACAAAATAAATTGGCAGACAGAATAAGGTAAAACGCCCCAGGGTCTGCTTGAAGCTCACACAGGTATTTAACACTATAGCTGTTTTGAAAAATGGTTACAAAACCAGCAACATAACAAAGATGGATTATAGGATTATAGATGGATAAACGAGGAAAAAAGTTCTAATTTAAAAACTCACCAACATGGCTATGAGGTAATGTGAGACTTTCCACAGCTTCAAACACTTTCCAGAGAGCACTTGGCTCACACACACACCCTGCGTTTTGGACCAACTGGCGCTCGGTGGAGGTTACGTAACTTCGAGCTGAGACTGACACTTCTCACCTTTTGGGCTGGATTTTTACAATATGCCCAGGACTTTGATTGACAGGTCGGGGAGCTGCAGGACGTCATTTGCATTAGTAAATAAGGCCATCCTGAGCAAGATCGCTGTTACCATGGTGATGTGCAAATGACACGCACGTACACTGCAGCGCACACATATGCCTGCCTGTACAGTAACTTTACGGTTGATGGCGATGCATATGCAAATACTAGCGCTTTCACATTGGCTTCAAAGATTCAACAAGCTATTATAGACAAAGGCACAACTTCAAAGCAAAGGCTCTTGGCTGAGGAAGATACCCTGACACACTGACGCACGCTCACATCCGAGTTTTTACACGCTGACATGCGCACAGAACGCATTAGAGGATCGCCTGGCATTCGGCCCACAGCAATCTCCAATCTATCTTTTCCCTCCTTTAATGTGTTATGTTCTTTTCTTTGTGGTGCAGCAAAGAGCGGATACTCATTATGTGCATCAAACCGGAGGACAAAACCTCCTCCCTTCATCCCTGACTCATAGATCAAAAAGACATGAGAAAGGGCAGACAGAGATCAAATGTGCCTGTGAGAAATCCACCCACAGGACAACTCCAGAGCCTCCGCCGGCATGCTTAACGCTTTCACCCATTATCACAAACACACACACACTTGCATACGCAGACACACACATTCAACACGGCCGAGTGGTTAAAGGTTATCCTCGCAGAAGCCAGCCTAAATCTCACGGGGTCAGTTTTCAATATGACGTCTTTGTCCGGAGAGCATCGACTGAGAATCGACTGAGCCCTGCAGCTCCGAGCCCGAGCGAGAAGCAAACTCCGAGGAGGTGATAACAAGATGTGCTGTAACTTGGGACCGACAATCTGAAGTCAGCGTCGCAGGAATAAATGCATGACTTTGCAATTTATCCAGAAACAGTCCCGGTGGCTTCTGTGATGATGACTATAGTACAGGAAGGAAAAATAAAAGACAAAGTAAAAGCCCAGTGAGCAGGTTGTTATAAAGCAAAGAAGGAGGGAATCCATTAGCTGACACAACAGAACACTGGCCACTGAAACACTTAAATAATTGAATGCTTATTCAGTATAATCCCTTTCAAGACCTTTAATGTGCCTCAGAGTAACGTCCTGAATGTACAACAAATTGGAAGGATGCAGATGTCCTCACACAGCCTACACGTACACCCTCTGAAATCTAAGTCAAATGGACCCTCATGAATATGGAAAGTAGAGTATAATTTCAGCTATAGACAAACAGAGACTTAGACAAGCATTCAAAGATAGACAGATGGATAAATAGAGGGAATGAGGAAACATGACTGAGTGAGGACAACCACCACAATGCCAAAAACTCCATAAATGACCAGAGAACATTTCCCCTTTTATCAGACTCCAGCTTAAACTGTTAATACGCAGTTAGAGCAGTGATGAGAAGCTCGTCTCTCCATTAGGCCGCAGACTAATGAGACAATCAGCAGCTAGCTGTCACAGCCGGGACTTTATGATATCAGGGAGGTGCCTCTAGTTTAACAGCCATTGACCCGCTCATCGCTCCTTTTCTTAGCCTCCTTACGGTCGATGGAAGGGGGACTAATCTGTGGGGGGTCTTAACTGCAACTAAATAAATGCCATCGAGATCATTATAGAAAGAAGATAAACAAGCTTAAAATGAGCTCTGTAGCTGGGAAGCCCCAAAGCACAGGTGTGTAAGATAAAGTGTGTTTTGTGGAATTGTCTCATTAGCGTTCTTCTCTCTAAGGACTGTGGTTATGTGACAAACAAGGTGGCAATGACGAGAACACCTTATGGACCCTGCTGCGCACCGTATGAGATACAACATGCAACACACAGCCTGAACTTTATTTTCTCCTTCCCCTCTGATGCTCTCCTCAGCCTCTTCCAAAGTCTGTCTCCCTCGGCTCCTCCTCACCACCAAGTGTGTTGGACACAGCAGGAAGGCCATCAGGATCTGGTTAATGGACAGTGGTAGATGGTTAATGAAGACAGGAGAGTTGGGAGGCGGTGATGGGGTGATGGAGGTAGAGAGAAGGAGGATAGTGATGGGTAGAGTTAGAGGAGGGTGGACTTTTCCTGAGGTCTCCTATCTGAGCAGGTCAGAGAGAGTTAACTCTTCTCCTCTCCGCTGCTCTTTACACTACTCCTCTCTCCTCCAGGGATCTCATTATGGAAGACTCACTGGCCATGAGGACTGAGCTGATCTGCGTATGAGATGGGGATAAAGTGGGGAACGATCCCCATCAGCGTTTCACAGTTTTTACACACTCTTGGTCAGGGAGGGTTGTATTAAGGAATTCAGTGTTATCACTTGCATTTCCATTTATTCTTCAGCCCACCAGGATCCTAATCTGAATATTTAACATAAATGAATATGCTGTATGCACATGGACAAATTCCTGCACTACATCAGTTCTGGAAACAGAATTTTGGTTTATTGATTTTTTGTCTCTATTCATTAAATGACACGATCGATTTTGAATTAAATCTGAAAAATGTATTATAAATGTATGTATGAGTATTCATTACTGTAACATATTTTGATAAGAAATGCATTTTTCCATTGTGGAAAAAAAATGGATCTGCTCCATCTATACAACTGGAGCAAATATCAGCATTTTTACTATTAGAGAAATTAACATAACCATGATCCTATTTTTTAAGACCTTTGGTTCCTGTTACTTTCTTACTTGGAACATTTTTCTCCAGGTGATCAAAAACTGAAATTTGACCATTTCTGGCTCCAAGCTTTCATCATAAATTATGAACATGTTATGTCGTTGTGTTATGTTGCTTTGACTTTGTTGTTGTGTTTCTCTCATACACAACCTACGTGCTTGCGTGTGTAAATAAAAAACAAATATATTTTTCTATACTTAAAATATATTGTTGGTATACTAAGTGGGCTAAAGGTATATTTCTACACATATGTGCTCTTGTGAGGGTATACCTCCAAAGTATCTTTAGAGCACTTGCAAGTACACTTAAGTACATACCTGAAATGCTTATGATTTGCTTTCTAAAACTATTGTAGTAAATCTCTTAATAAAAGTGTACTATTCTGATTTTGAAGCATCCAAGAACACATTAGTAGTAAAATTACAGCAAATCTTGAATAAAATATTTAACACTTTAACTGATTAACACTTTAACTTTGAATGGTTTCCTTTTATTTATCTATATTTAATTAACATAGCTTTAATGTGCCTTCTGGATATAGAAGCATTTCGCCTCTCATCCATGGATCTTTTTCAGATCTCAGAACTGATCTTGACCAAGTCCAGCTGCCCTACATACAGCTCTCCTCGGACAACCATGACCTGGATGATTGCGAGTCTTCACAGATGAGGTATAGTGAGTCATAAAAAATGCAGTTTCAGAAAATATATTTCAGTTTTTTCAATGTTCTTGTTTTGTTGTGACTACTTGGGTGTGTGAGGGAGGAAAAGAAGGAGGAAGACTAGGATATTCAGTGCTGTTATGGTTGTATGTTTCCCCACTGGTTCTGGTTATTGTACACTCTGGAAATAAAAAGATGTTGGGAGAAAAAGATGGGGGACAAGCCCTGTGTGCAGCCGGAGGGGAGTAAACGGAGGCTGAGAAAGCAGAAAACTGAAAGAGAAATTGTAGTAGAGGATGAGGAGGGGAAAACTGCAGGAAAGAGAGCAGAGGAGATAACTGTAGTTTGCAGAGAAAGCGTGCTGTAATAGAAGAGTAGAGCAAGTAGTCTCTGGTACCAGATTGTTATTACTGCTGCAGATGGTTTGGAGACGCTCCCACCAGATTTATGTTTCGTTATAGTCTGCGTGTGTGTGCATGCGCGTCATGCCTGCATGAGACCATATGTGAGCATGCATGCGGCTGTATGCTTGTTTACTTTAAGTAATGTCAGCTAAATGGCATGTTTTCTGGATAAATAACCAATTAGAAGCTCAGGGGGAGTTTGCGAGTGAGCTACGGCGTCCAATCAAATCCCCATACACCAGCTGTAAACTATCGCTCTCATTGAAATGCCACACATAGCCCGCTGTAAATATCCAATCAAGTGATTCAGGATCTTGCGCTCACGAAAACAACAGTAAATGCCAGAAAGTGAGAAAAATGAGCTGAAAGGTTCACGCCCTTTTCACTCCATATTCTTCCTCTCTTCCCCAAGTGCCTTTGATCAAATCTATCTTGCCCTCTTGCGCTTTTTCACTTGTCAGCTCTTATCCATTTGTGTAACAGCTTTCATTGATTTTTATTTATTTATTTATTTTTATTTTAGAGGGGGTCATAAGATGCTCTTAATGTGCCACTGAAGACTGTTGGTGTGGTTATATTCGTGTGCACGAGCCGATGTGGGCGTTAAAGTGTGCAGGTCCATACATATCAACGGTCAGCATTCATCTTTGGTGCAGTTGGGACAGAGTCAGGTGATGAAGAAGGAATGAGATGCTTTGACAGACGTACCTGCGCCTGCGCATACGCTCCATCTCACACCCACACAAATGGGCGCTCTAATGCGGAGTTATTATCCCCATAATCACTCCAAAAATCCGCCACATCTTCCCTATATTCTCTCACCTCCTCCCTCCATTCATCGTCCTCTCTCCACCTCCTGGAGACATCGACCCTCTCCTCTCCTCATTTTTCCTATCTCCCACATTGCCATGATAAATCTCTAAGATATCTTCCCATCGGGCTTTCACAAAATCAATGGCTATTTTGGAACATCACATTGGAGGTATAAGACTGTGTGCATGCCGGGGCGTGTACACTACGGCTGTGTCTATGCAGATTCTCGCATGCTGACAATCCTTAAACATAAAAGGTGCCATTAAAATAATTTCAGCGTTTGAAATAATAGCTGGGGGCGGGTTGAGCATGAACAACTAATGGCAGGGAAAAAATATTAAAAGGGGTATAATAACCTATACTGTTATGCCTCATATGCACAGTGTACATTTCTGCAGCACTGATTCCTTCAGTACAACAGTCATACTCACCAACGCACAGAGAAATCAATCACTACTAAATTCTAACCACTTCTACTTTGCACTTTTTTTTGTTCGTTCAGCTGCTGTTAATAAAACTGCACTTTACATTTGCCATAACTCTGAGGTTGAGTCACGTCTCTGTGGTTGTACTGATGGAATTAGTGTTGAGAATATATTGTCCTGAATTTATCAAGGCAATAGAGATCATGAAAATGATGAGTTTGCCAGACCAGCAAATAGCAAGAGAGTAAGAATTTTTCTAAAATATGATACAATATACTTAGACACAAGTTTTTATTCTTAATTATTCACATTTTTCTAATATGAGCTTTTGCATCTGAGTGAAGTCAGGAAACTGGCTGCTATGGAAATGTAAGCTATACAATAAATGTGTTTGTACATAATGGATTTGGTATGTGTGAGTCCATGTCTATACTTGAGATGAATATTCCTCTCAGAGTTTATATTTCGCACAAGCCATCACATTTTCTTCTCTTAATGGATACAAATGCAAGAGTCACCGTCTCTCAGGAAGCCACTGGAGCCTGATCCTGTTTTGACAGTAAATAAGCTAATAGGCAAATGTCATGGCTATTAAATGAGTTAAGCCCGATCGATGTCAACTCCGGGGCAGAGGTATATAAATTCATTTCAAATGAGACACCAACTGACACCAATAAAACAAGTAATCAGTTAGCATCTGTCTGTAGGAACGGGGGGGGGGGGGGGGACCGGTGTGGGCTTGCGAACGTGGATGTGTGTACGTGTATGAAGAGGCAGTGGGAGGGAAAGCGAGGGATGACACAGAGTGAGGGTGGGAAAAAGGGATTTAGGGGGGGTTGAGGTGGAGGCACGGATGAAGCCGTCACTTCGCTTTGTGAGATTCTTGCCGTGAGAGATGAGAGAATGATCTCCCACGCAGGCTGCAAGAATGCTTACACTCACACTTTACCTCCGCCCGGGCCTCGGGAAAGGAGGGGGAAAAAGTGCAAACATGTCACAGAGATAGGAAGAGATCAATGTCCACAAACACTGTTGGCAAACAAACACCACCGCGGACGCTCAAACTTGTATCAGCACAACCCGAGCAGAGATGATGTAATGCGTTTTTATCTATATTTCACCCTCAATTCTCTCGTTTCTCTCTCTTTTACCTCACAGTCCTTTTCTTAACGATCCATCACTGGGATCATTTCATTAGTGATCAGGCAGCCCCGGCCGACAGCACAGCATTTCCATTCTCATCTCAACACTTCAGCTTTGATCGCAGGTTTGTGCCTCTGAATAAAAACTCACCAAACCATCCCAGGGGGGGGTCACACTCAGCTGTGAATCATGGGGATCCACTCAAGCAACAAAGTCAGCACGTACGGATGCTCATATGCAAATGCAACCTGCTACACTTAAACATTTACGTCCCACTACAAAAGAGCGCAGTATCAAAGCTAAATACAGAGCAAGCTGCGCAAGCTGCTTCACAATAATGTACATTTATGCTAAAAAAAAAAAGCATGACTGAAATCCACCTTGTGTCCATCACAGCTTGCATTCCCCTCCAAGGCTTCATCTGTATTCAAAACTGCAGCTTATCAGTTATGAGCTTTCTTTTTCAAACTCACCAGGATAAGTGGACACGCAGAATGTTAAGTTTAGCCTGAAGGTAAGAAATATGGCTTGCAAGACTATGAGCATTGCCCTCAGCGTTTCGCCTTGAACATATTAAGCATTTTGGTGCATGCCAGAATTTTAAGTTGTATTAAAAGGAGTTAGACTTAGATGTGAAGACTGATATCATCTACAGTCTTGCATCAGCCTGGAATCTTACTGGCGTCTTAGAGCAGAAGTATGATTACTTTGTTTAGCAATGTCAGCTTTAACATCTGCCAAAAAAAGTTAACCATGGGTAGCACAGTTCGCTCTGTTGAAGGCTCCACTAACTACTGAAGGGAGAGAAAGCAGTTTTTAAATGAGGAGTTTTTTCAACTTCATCCTCTGACCCTCTCACGATAAATTTGCATCCAACACAGAGGGACCAACAGCAGCTGAGGCTTTGGCCACAAGCCGTCCTGATCCTGTGTGTGTGTGTGTGTGTGTGTGTGTGTGTGTTGTTGTTGCTGTATGTAATATACTTGATAGACACGACCTGAAGGTAATGATATGGCTACATGTGAAATGGTTAAAATGCATGACTTCATTTGCTTGGCAACGTTGCATAACTTTGATTAGCACCCAGCAGCGAGTTTGCCCAGATCATAAAGCTGCAACTTAGTGGCCTGCTGGGCAGTGAGGCCAAGGCTATGCAACCACTCAGATCCACAGAAACACTCAGCATTACTGCAGTGCTAATATTACTGATGCTATTAGTGCAGGTCCAGTGTAACATCTCCAAGTCACATTTGTAAATTTTTTTGCACCAGGACCTTATGAGCTCTTGGTATGTCACAAAACAAATTACACTCAGAGTCAAATGTTCTGTGTAATTGGTTTTCTCTTCAATAATTGACTGAATAAATTATTTGTTATCATAATTGCACTGTGTGTAGCTACTGCCATAACATTTGAGATGACGTCAGCATAACCTGCCAGACCGACCCAGCACACAGACACACTGTTGGACTCTTAATCCTCACATCAGAAGGACTGGTTTGTAGCCTGATCAATTGGGTCTGTTCGGAGCTACAACCAGGCTTGTGGCCTTCATTCTGATTGCTATGTATTTGTCTTACAAGTAACACTGAATTGGCCATGGTGTACAGATCATCTGAGTGACCTGATGGAGCTCAGGTGGTCCATCAGAGGAGCAGGTGTCATGCTTTAGTCAAGAGATGACCTGAAGACAACAAAGCAGCCAACAGCATTAGGGAAGTCTTGGCATCTACAGGTGTCATGATGACCACTGAGACCTGAGAGCTCGATTACCAGCTGACACTTCAGTGTATACCAGAAATCCTTGTCCTTCCTTTGTCCTCTGTCAAGGACATAATCTGGGCAGTTTACATAAATGTATGGCTTTGTTACTTTGCGCATTATATACACATATTTTCATTTCATTTAATTTAAATGAAGTAATTTATGTATCTTTATATATATTGACAAGGAGAGCTTTGGTCTTTTTAAAATTTAGTAGTAAGGCTCCTGTGTGGTATTAGAAATATCATGTTCTTTCACAAAGGTTTTATGTCATTACATGGTTTAAACAGGTGATATGAAAAACTTGCATTTAGGAGGGTCAACAAACCCAGTTCTACAGGAGATGGTTAGCTTAGTTAGCTTTAGCATAAAGATTGGAAGCAAAGGGAAACTGCAGAGACTTGTTACTGTGTGGCTTCCAGGTAAACAGTGGAAACTGCAGGAAGAGATTGCGCTCAGCCAAGAAATAGTCCTGCATATAACCCTCACAAAATCACAAACTGTCATTTTCACACCTTGGATTTTGTAATGTTTAAACAAAGAAGATATAACGTGGTATTTTAGAGAGTTTTAAATGTGCTGGTATGCGGGTTTTGATAGCCAGACTGGCCTAGTCTTTAAGCTAATTGTCTCCTGGCTATATATTTAACAGACAGACATGAAATCTAACTTCGTCAGAAAGCCAATAAATACAATTCCCAAACATGTCAAGATATTCCCTAATTAAGAATTTTACTGTTTCATATCACATAATGACCAAATCTGAGTGTATTATATAGTGTTATGGATCGTTGCTATTCCAGGTGAGATGTTGCGGCTTTCAAATGCTCACTGTTCAAGCTGTTACTCTATATTTTGAAACAACCCCTTACTCAACATCTTACATAATCATCTACACAGCAGCCCCCGCAGGTCGGCCAACATACAGCAGCAGTGTGTTCACAACAGTCAGACCTATTGATTTACTATCAAGCGTGACCACAGCAGGACGTGTAGGGCCGGGCCCCTCTGTGTATAAATAATGCATTTGGGTCAAGGGTTGCAGGAGGCTTGAGCCCACCATTGCTGGACAACAAATATATAGAAGACACGCATAGAAAGATGCTAGAGACAATTTGACACTGATGTAAAGCTGAAGAGTGGAATTCTGGGAGCTGTCATGAGAGTGCGAATCAAAGATGTTTCAAGCAAATGAGGGAGAAAAACCTCAGTGTGTGCTGCAGTGTCTTATACATGACCTGTGTGTGTGTGTGTGTGTGTGTGTGTAGTGTTCGATATCAGAGTTCCATGAAATATGCATGAAGTATGTTTGAACCCCCCACCCCCCACCCCCCCTACAGGCCGGCAGCAAGGTCCTTCAAGCCCACACGAACTCACATGAACACCTACACACGCATGCACGCATGCACGCACGCACAGATATAATGTGGCACCTGGGCCTCACACTGATGAATGTCTGTCCTTCAGAGAGCACAACAGCCACAGGAGAGTGATACAGCGTGAATGAGGACCGAAAAGGAGAGCAAGAGAAAAGGCAACGCAAGGAAAAAAAAAAAGAAGACAAGGGGCAGGAGAGTCTTGTGGGAAGAGGAGTGATGCAAGGGAGGAGAGAAGGTAAAGGAGCTGGAGTGAAAAACAGCAGATTCTGGACTCATCATATGTTTTGTATGCAAACCTTTAGGTTGCAACTATTAACTATAGCTGTAAGACAAATGTAGTGGAGCAAAAAGTACAATATTTTCCTGGAGTGGTAGTATAAAGTAGCGTGACATGGAAATACTCGAGTAAATGGACATAGTTACTTTTCACCACAGGTGTTGATAAATGCCACCCAGATCCTGTTAAAGGTGGAGGTGGGGGGTGTAGAGGTCATGGTATACTAACCTATAGTCACCACTGCACTGAAGGGACTGGATGGTTGATATAATACATCATTCTATATTACCAATAAAGATAACATTGAAAGAAAAAGGGAAGAGAAGGAGGAGAAGAGGGGGGATTCTTTGTCATCTTGGTTTTTAAGTTACAGTAACTTTCTAATTAGGAAGACATTTGCTGCTGTGCTAATGAACAACAAACTCTTTCAAGCAGAACAAACAACCCAAAAACAAAGCGCAACCCAAACACACACACACACACACACACACACACACACACACACACACACATACGCACACACCAGGACACCAGCCCATCTGTTTGCTAAGGGAGTCTTGCTTTCCTCCAGCACTACTTAAGCAGAGAGTGGGAAAAAATGCATCCCACACACACACTGGTGAGTATGCAGACATGACATCATATTTTTCTGTGCTGAGTCTCTGCAAAGAGCGTGGGCAGGCGTGTGCGGGTAGCTGGTGTGTGATTACTACACTGAGAGAGCCAACGCAGACTGAGAAACCGGCAGAGCAGACTGTGCATGTGTGTGTTTGTTTGTGTCCTCGTCTGTCACTTAGAACTTCAGGCGATCTAAAGGCATCTTTTTGCATCTCTGCATTCATCTCCTTATCTCTGCCTCTGCCCCCCCTCCCCCCCGCCGCCCGACTTTGTTTCTTTCTCCAACCTCCTCTTCTCACTGTTTATCTGCTGCTCATACAGTCGTTTTATTTTTTCTCTCTCTGGCTTTTTTGTTTGGCTGCCATGCCCTGTGAGCACTGTTTAATTCTCCTGCCGTGCTCCCTCGAGGGAAGGAAGGGGTGAGGAGGTGGGTGGAGGGGAGGGAGTGAGACGGGGGAGGACAAGGGCAGAGGCACTTCATTAATCAATCAACCAGCTTTGAAAATTTACCTAATTAAGGGCTAATTACAGATCTGGGCATCGTGCCAGCTGGCATCCCATCCACCTCCACCAATACCAACCCCCGCGGTCCCCCAGATGACACTGGAGGTAAACACCCCTCCCTCGTTCCCTCCTTTTCTCTCTTCTTTATTAGTCTCTCCATCCAGGCATCCACTCGCCCGTTCCTGTTTCATCCCCTGCATCATCACAGCTGATAGCTCCGACCACAAGGCCCATAACAAAGATGTCTACATCTCTCACCTCCTGCCTCATTCTCATGTTGCACCATATGGTTGTCTCTTACCGGAGAAATATTCTTGGTCATCATTGGCTCCTGGAGGCTCTCGGACGGCTCCGTCTCAGCCAGATGATTGCTGGTATGGTTCTTGTCTTGTCCTTGCCAACTCCCTCTGCGGGACGTGCTTGCACGCCAGGCCCGCTGGATCCTGAGAATAGAAGTAGACAAAGTATATACATCAGTGACATCAACATCTCATTACCAAAGTCGAACTGTTGCAATATGAGAGGAGTAGTTTGGGTTTTTAGACGTAAAACTCATGTTAGGTGACTGTCTGTTGGAGCATTTCCAAAGCTTGGATGGGCATCAAACTTTAACGGTTGAATTTTATAGTACAAGAGATGAGAAACTGGAATGATCTGGTTCTTTGATTGAAAAAAAAAAAAAAAAAAGTCAAAAAGCAAAGTCAACTACGACTTCAAGGGTGCATTTCCATAACAAACGTCCCAGCTTCAAATTCTGTTGCGTGCACCACTAACGATGATTTAAAAGGAATAAATTATAGTTTTCTAGAAACCTGACAACACAATCACTGCCCGATTCTTAGTCAATTTTGGATACTTTTAGTAACTATACTACGATGCTTTGTTCACAGAAAATCAGAAAAAGGCTCTCGTAATATAGACACTATGTATTGTCAAGTTATCCATCTGTTGATTAACATGAAGGATATTACAGGAAACATTTATAGCAGTAAAAACAAACTTGCTCACACACTTTTCTGACCCCTCCCCACCTATCTCACCCCTGCTCTCACCCTCCACAGATCTCTCTCTCTCTCTCTCATTTTCCACTCCCTTTGATCCCTGTAGTCACCCCAACGCTGGGGTCCAGGATGGAGTGCAGGATCAATTACCCAATGGAGAAACACATTCACCTCCAGTGGAGCAGAGAGACAGCTGAGCCGAATGGAACAAACTGAATTAAGCCATAACTCTGAGGTCCAAAACCAATACCTTTCCCCTCCTTCTTCCTCATCCCTATTTTCTCCACTTTTATTCTCCTTCTGCTCCTTTGCTCCATACTCCTTTCCCCTCCATGGCTCCTGTTCCTCGCTGCCATTTTTTGCTATCCGTCTCACCTTTCTACACCCCAATCATGTTAACTCCACACAAAAACACTGGCTTTCTCTTCTCAATCCTCGACTTTGAAGGAAGCGAAGGCCTGAGGCGAGAGCTGTCCTTCCCTGTTTCACCTATAAGAGTGTTTAAGTAAAATGGGGTTAGATTGGATTCTACCAGGGTTCACGCACTCTGACCCCAACTCTGATGCCTAATCAGAGGGAAGACTGAATTAAAGCCACATAACAAACACACTGCACTTTAAGGTCACGGGTAATGTGGGCGTCACTCAAAAAAAAAAAACCAACTCACACAATAGCCTTGACTTCCAGGTGCTGTTGTTGCTCACGTCGATGAGGACTGTTGTCCTCTTCCTCGCTCCTACGAGGGCGGCTTCTATGATTATAACAAGAAATGAGAGAAGAGAAGAAATATAAGATTAGAAACCAGAAAAGACAGCACGCATAGTTTGCAGCTCTGCTTGTATGCAGCTAAAAATATATAGAGTTTATGTTCAAGGGCAAGGCTTTGTTGTGGCAGAGTATAGCTCTTGTATGACAGAGCGAGGGCTTTACATTACAATGTACCGGCCTCATTGTAGACTGAGTGCTGTCCACCAAACAAGAGGTTTTTTTTTTTCCCACGTAAGGACACTTATGTGTGTCATGTCTTACCTCTCCACCTTTGGAGCTGCTTGTCCTCCACTGTGGTTGCAGTAACGATGATAACGCTTCACTTCTTCCTGCACAGTGAAAAGTACCAATATGTCAACAAGGTTTTTAAATCTCTATGTCAAAGATATGACACCAGAGGAGCTGTGCTCGCAGTAATTAATCTACAGCGTTTCTTGTATTTGTAAATGCCGCCCACACATACTGTCTGTCTGGCACAGCAGCATAACCGAGGAAAACTGCTCTTTTTTAAATGATTTCTTTCTGTTATCTGTTTATTAACCTTAAGAGTGACAGCTTTGCTGGGTTTGTTAAAATATGCATAAATAATCATAAACACATAGTAGGGAAAAATTATGTTTATGCATAATATTTTTCTTGTTTTACTTCATTAACTTCATTGACTTTTGTAAATATCTGCTTATTCTGAATTTGATGGCAGCAACATGTTTCAAACAAGTTGGGACAGGAGCAATAAAAGACTGTGAAAGATGTGGACTGATCCAAAAACACCTGTTTGGATCATTCCACAGGTAAACAGGTTCATTGGTAACAGGTGATAGGATCATGATTGGGTATGAAAGGTTCATCCTGGAAAGACTCATTCATTCACATGAAAGGATGGAGAGAGGTTCAACACTTTGTCAAAAACATGGTTGTATAAAGGAGATTAATACACAGGCTCAGGAACACTTTGTAAAACTGTTGTCTGTAAACACAGTTTGTTTACAAACGATTGCATCCTGTTTTTATTTACACATTGTCCCAACTTTTTTGCAATCTCAGTTGAATTGCTAATGCATAACAGCATGCATGTACTCTGCAGGTGCCAACCAGCCAGACCCCGGCAGCAGGCCAAGGGGTGAAGCCGGTCTCAGGCAGCTCTGGGGCCACTGCCATAAAGCTCAATGGGACCTGACAGATTGATGTGCTTCCAACGCAGTAAAGCCACTCCTCTCCATCTCCAGTATTCACTCATCTCTCTGTTAGCCAGCAGGGTGATTCAACATTAAAAGCATTAATATTATGATTAAAAAATGGACTATCACAGTAAACGTTTCATTAGGAAGTGTCACTACTGCTTTGAGTTCCTTTGAGATTAAAACACTTGCTTCATATCCCTTGCGCTGGCCTTTTTTTTTGCAGCTGCTATCATTGTTTACTCATTTTTTACAGCTACTGTCTTTTGTGTGCTTACGACCAACCGTGATGTCTCGGGTCTCTGGACCGGATAAAATACACTAAAGTTATATGACAGCAATAGAAACGCCAAGGGAGCAACACAACTGCAGCTGATGACAGGAGAAACATATTACTTGTAGCACGCAGGGTACATGACAATCTATTAAATCAATAGCTGAGTACATGATTGCATGAAAACAGGGATATTAACAGAAGCCTCTTCTGCTCGGCACGTAAACAGTTTAATCGCATTATTTTCAATATCAAAATAAGGGCAATCAATAGGCCGAGAGGCTAGGCAAGGTGAGGGGAGACAGTAATAAGCATAATGTCACTGAAAAATGAGAGAAGGAAGGAAAAGAGGAAGGAAGGGGAGAGAAAACAACAGCACGTAGCAGAAAGTCTGCTGCCCTTTAATTTATGAGTTATTAAAATCATAATTTCTCAGAGTCCTAGTTCTATCACAGAGATCGATGGCGGGCACAGCTGAACGTCCACACTAACGCACGCAGAAAGACAAAAGCTTATTCCCTTGAGTGTGTGAGAGATGGTCAGCTCTTCGTGCCCTTCAGACTAGTGTGGTTAACTTCCACACACATTAAGCACATGAACACACAACCTGAGTGCACTGAGAGAACAAACGGTATACTCATAGTCACATGTAAACACACACACACACACACACACACACACACACACACACACACACACACACACTGATCACAGAGGACGGCGTGTTGGAACATCTGCATCAGACTATTGGCTGTTGAGCCGCAGCTCGACTTGCCGATCAGCTTGGGGAAATGTCCAATCAGGTGAAGAGCTGAACCGGTGGAGATGCTCGTTAATCGTAACATCGGAAATCAATTTACATGCGCAGTGCGTACAGGGAGTAATGTGGAAGTCAACATTTACTCTTTCGCCTGAGTAAAAAAAAAAGGGCCTGCTGAGACATGTAGGTGTTACTGATGTGTACATGATCTGAAATGCTATTTTCTCTTACTGTTATGGCTCTGAGGTAAATCAAATGCTTTCTACTGAGGGAAATGAATGCGTTCATGTAATTTTGCTTTAAATCCAATTTGAGTAGTGAGGAGAGTAAGAAAAGCAGGAGAGAGAGAGAGAGAGAGAGAAACACTCAGGTTTGGAGGTGTAAATTGACAAAGAATCACAAATGATAAACTTTTATGGACTAAGAAGTGCAGTGAGAAAGCAGTTTCATGCTGATCAGATAACAGTGTGTACGGGCCTGTACAAAGACAAGGGCCGCTGCAGTTACACAGCCATCAATAGCAGGCTGGTGCAGGAGGTGTAAACTGACCTATAAGGTAAAGATAAGAAACAGCATATACAGATGTGAGGTTAATTTCATATCTATAAGTAAGCACTTTATCAAATACAGACAGAGCCATTTCTTTTAGAGCCGCGCTCAGGTTTTATAGGTATGATTCAATAGAAATCTCTCCCCTAGAAGACTAATTCAAAGGCATAAAGGCCAGGGCTGCACCAGTCATTATTTCATTCTTATAAATCTTTTTCCCGTTCGTGGCTTCTGGGAAAATTTAACAAATGGTGAAAATTGCACATCAAAAGTTCTCAGAGCTTGACATCTTTAAAGTGCTTATTTTAGCCGACCAACAGCCCATAACTTAAAAAGTATTAAATTCACAATGAAGTAAAACCAGAGAGAGACATCAAATCTTCACATTCCAGCAGCTGGAACGAGCTAATGCCTGACATCTCTGCTTGATAAATGAGGATCGATCCATTATCCAAAATCATGGTGGGATCATTTTCTGCTGATTTTGACCAACAAATAAATCACTCCAGCACGAATGTACACAGAATATAGACAACAAGAGTCTTCAAACCTATATGTGTTGAGTCGATGGGACTGCAGTGAAGAATGTTGGAAAGAGGGTATCTGGGATGTACAATGAGGGAAGGAAGAGGCTACGTCCATTTGAAATTGAGAGAGGAGAAGAAGAAGAGAAAAACATCTGAGGAAGTGTGGAGGTGGTTGGAGAGTGACGAGCAGAGATGAAGGAGGTGCCGGAGTAAGAAAATGACCCTACAGTCTATCAAAATGCCAAATGGATTGTTTGGGAGTATCCCCCTGCTACTGTTAACCAATAGGGAGCTGCTCTGGTTAACATATGGTGAGGGAGGGAGTGAGAGCATGTTCACACTCACACATACACACACACACACCCAAGCTCATCATCGTTGAAGGGGCTTCTTTCAGTGATCAAAGACTAAGCTCACTCTTTTAGACCAAACCAGCCTTCCAAGACATGGTAATGGGATGGGATGGAAATTACTGCAAAATTGGCAGGAGAGTGTGTGTGTGTGTGTGTGTGCATGCATTTTTGTGTATGTTGTGAAAGAGTTACGGTGCATTTTTTTTAAACCATATTTCATTTTTTTCTGTGGCATTGAATCAGAGCACACACACACACACATATGCACACAGAGGACATATATCTCGTTGTATGACCGTGGCGAACCAGGAGACGCCGATCTGTCAGCATGCAGGCTCATCTCGCTCCATGCAGAGGGTTATTATGTCTCAATCGTGAAGCGTTTGAGTGAGCTGGCACAAACAGCTCTCAGCACAGCTCTACGATAATGCACTTCTGAAATATGACACCCTTCCTCGGCACCACACTCCCTGCTATGTCCATCCCTCTCTATATATTCCAGCATCTGTATCTGACTCCCACAGTTTGTGCTGGTGAACTGTTGCTGCCCTGTGCTGTGATACAGTGACACTGGTGGATGCTGGACTGTGCTGTAAACAGAAGTTGATTAATAAAGGTGGCACAGTGGGATATTTTTTTCTACATGTTCACTGAATTAGGAGCCACAAGGGGCTCCATGCATGATTTTGATGAATGATTTCAAGATTCAGGCAGCAAGTGCTGTGTCAACAATGTCACCTGTACTGTGTATTTCATGCTTAACCCCATTAAACATGACCCCCCCTGTTTGGCACGCTGTTTAAATAAGCTCTGTGTAAAATGGTTAACAACACGGGCCCGTGGCCGTTAAATCCAGCTGTCCCATTGATTATGAGGTAATAGCTGGATAGATTAATGTGTTTCTCAGGGGGTTCACGCCTCGACAATGAATCTGAATCACTCGCACAGACACAGCAAGTGGAGCTGCCTCCATATCCAATAACCTGCATTTCCATCCTCACTCATATTTCACACGCCAATTACTGGTTAGTCCTTCACCAAGCCTTCTTCGTGTCCAGTCTCATATGAAGCTCCTCTGACACGGCGTCTCTCGCAGAGTTAAGCTGGATCAATTTGGGAAATGTCATTTTTTGGAACGCGATAATGAGATTCAGCTGGCAGGTGGCGCAGTGCAAACGGATTGGAACAAATCTGGAGTCAAAATGAGAAAGTTTAAAGGAACATGTAATGAAAAAGAGTGTGTGTGAGTGTGAGTGTGTGTGTGTGTGTGCGTGCGTGTTGAGGGGGTTGCACCTTCACAATATATTGCAGAGTGAGTCGAAAGCTGGGATGGAACAGTGCTTTCAGAGCTCACGCGCTCAATATCCCCAGCCACCGATAATGTGCAACACTACATCACTGGCATTAAATATTCAGAGGCTCAATACAACCAGGTGAATGTGTGCACCTACACTCGCCACGGCACACACAGGAAACATCAGATACTTCTGTTAAAGATGACTGTAGCAAAAATCATTTTACATTATGAAGTCAAGTAGGACTCTCCACATTCCAGCTGAGTTTCAAAGGCATGCATTACCCCATACATGAGCTCTGGTCTCAATCTTGAGGAGGGGGACAAGGGGGGGCCACCTCAGTCGGCCGAGCAGCTCAAGCTATGCCTTCACTTATTCCCTGCTGATAATGAAGTCATTCACGGCAGGAGGTACGATATGTAGTATTAATGAGAACCTTTTCAGGCTGCTGCCATGACAAAAATCTTTAAGTGGCCTCAAGCCAACATGAAAAGGCAATTTTCCCAAACCGTATTGAATCCAGCCAAGTGTGCCATTTTGAGCTGGGGAGCGAAAATTCAAAGCAGTGAAGGTATGAAGAGAGATTTAGTTTTGCATATAGCAGTATAGTAGATTTCACTATCCATGGTGCTGATAGTTCTGTGAGGTCTCTCTGGCTGCTCAACCACTGGGGAACAGTTTCCTGAGCTTTGTCATATTGCAGAGAATCACACTTTACATTTTATGCTTGTATGATCAGTGAGCATCTTTTCTTTTTTTCTTTGCTTCTGAGCAGCACCAACTTACTGCTGCTAAAAAAGGTGAGAAAGTGAATTACATCATTGCTGAGGAGAAGATGCTAACCATCCATTATTTTTCCAGAGAGGTAGAGAAATGCACACAGCCCAGTTCACAGTGATGACATACGCTTTTGCAGAGTGAATGTCTGAATGCCTCTCACCTGGTTGTTAATGCACAGAGCAAGGTGTTTCCTCTCCCGAGCCACAGGCGGACCCCCGCTGCGCAGCCTCGCCTCCTCTCCCTGGTACATGCTCCTGGAAGGACACCGCTCAAGTTAAGACACCAAAAATAAAACTCTCCAAAAAATATAAAAATGCAATGCACTGTGAGCCCTCAGTGATGTGAACAGCCTGTGCTCATGACCGCGCGGCTGCAGAGATGAGGCTTTGTGCAGGATCAGTAATCAATGCGTGTCGGTGCAGCCTCTGCCGGAGCTTCTCATCCATCCTAAATAAACATGTATGAGCGGGATGAGATGAGTGTGTGGATGTGGCACTAACCTGTGCGTGCCGTTCCTCAGCATGACGAGCTCTCCTCTCCCTCTCTCTCTGTCTTCTCGGGCAGACAGAGATGAAGTGAGCACTTGGAGTCTCAGAGACTTGGAGAAAATCCTCGCAGCCAATGGGACGCGCAGGCTGCGTGCGTAATTTTTATACACAGCGCGCGCCGTGCGTGTGTCCACCGTGTCATTTAACCCTGCACTCGCCTTTAATCACAGCATTAATTATTCTGCGCACACCTCCTCTCTGGGGAGGAGTGATCACACTCAGCCTATTGTGTATTGGAACTAGCACAATGTGTTTGCGCACAATCTGGATATGGCGCTATAATGGTTTGCGCGGTGTGGGCTGGGACTCACAAGTTGAACAAACATTTTTTTTCAGCGCTACACACGTCATCCTTCCACACACAGGTGCGCACAGGTGAGGCGTCAGTGAAGTGTGAGGTGATCACCTGAAGCCGAGCTTCTGGATGGAGCCGCTCAGCATCTGCCCGCTGACCACCTACTACAAGAGGATCCTCCTGCCTCTGACCTACAGCCTGGTCTTCCTGCTGGGCCTGACCCTGAACGGCTCCCTGCTGTGGGGCGTCTGCTGCCGCACGCGCCGCTGGTCCAGCACCTCCATCTACATGACCAACGTGGCCGTGGCGGACCTGCTCTACGTGCTCACCCTGCCTCCCATCATCATCAGCGAAGCCATGGGCAGCGTGTGGCCCTTTGGAGACATCATATGCAAAACGGTCCGCTTCCTGTTTTTTGTCAACCTGCACTGCAGCATGATGTTCCTCACCAGCGTCAGCGTGCACCGATTCCTCGGGGTCTGCTTCCCCATCGCCGCCGTGCGCCTCCGGACCAAGAGGCTCGCCCTCTTCGTCTCAGGCTCCGTGTGGATCCTGGCCACGGCGGAGACTCTCCCCACTCTTGTTTTTGCTGAGACAGGTGAGCAGGGCAACGTCACTGTGTGCTTTGACATGACCAGCCCTGGGAGGTTAAAAGTGTATTTCCCCTATGGGATGTTCTTGGCCATAGTGGGTTTTCTCATCCCCTTCTTCGTGGTCATCACGTGCTACTGCTCCATGATGAAGGTGCTTTATTGCAGATCTGCGGGCGCTATCTCCAGCGCCTGCACCGCCCGCGTGCGCAACAAGTCCCTGTGCACCCTGCTGCTGGTCGTCCTCATGTTCGTGCTGTGCTTCGTGCCGTATCACGTGGCGCGCACCGTCTATTTGTTCGTGAGAGTCTACAAGTCTGGAGACTGTGATCTGGTCAACACGGTGCAGATCTCCTTCGAGGTGTGGAAACCTGTGGTGAGCTTCAACTGCTGCGCAAACCCTCTGCTGTACTTCTGGGGCTCAGGCAGGCAGAGGCTCAGGGCCTGGCTTTGGAGGAGGAAGAAGAGAGCGCAGCCCAGTGTGGTGGATGTGGACTGTGCGATCAGGTCCGGAGGGTAGAGAGCATCCATCAGAGAAAGACATGACTACAAACACGTTTTATTAGTTTAAATATAAGATTTGGCATCATTAAATAGACCACTCCCTTGTGAGACTTTTCATGCTTCATGACTCTATAACACCTGAAGAGTCAGCAAAAGTAAGGGACTAACTACAAACACTGAGCCTGTGCAAGGGGTTATTAAAAACCTACAATACAGTGGCCAAAAGGGACATTAAACATTTCAGGGAATTGGTGCCCTCTGTTGTTTGCTAAAGGTTGAGTCTCTAAAACAGCATCAATAGTCATATCAATACTATCTTCCAGAAAACATTTCTGTTGTGCGGTTGCTATAAAAAAAGCACCTCAAGTGTAAACAGAAAACAAGTGAAGATGGATCCAAAAATAGTGATAATAATTCAAGTCAGGAAACAGATACCTGTGTAAATCTCCAGAACAGATCAGTCATGTGCAGGTTAAAAATACCTTGAAGGTGGAAAAAAAAAGTGCTACAACATCTTGTTCAAAAAGAGGACACATTTTAAGCATCCGCTCTTTTTTTTTGTAGTGCAAACTTGTCTGCAGCCACAGAGCTCCAGTGCTGCTGAGTGAAGGGCATCATTTCAGGACGCTCCTGTGGGCCAGGGAGGACAGATGGGTAGAGCAGTGGTCTGGGAGCTGAGAGCAGACAGGAAAGGAAAGATTGAAGTGGAAGAGAGGCTTTAATTATACAGTGCAGCAGTAAAACCAACCCTCTTGGCCCTCTTAAAAAAATAAATAAATAAATGTATGTCAGTGTCAAGATTAGAGGCTGGAAGAATTAATAAATGATTTCTGTTTGAATTGTGTGTGTGTGCATACCTGTGCGCCCAGCCTGGAGAGGTACCGGTTGCGTAAGCCAAAAGCAGACATGGGTGCCAGTCTAGCAAGCTCACCCTCTGTCGGCTTACTGGGTCTCCTTTTAATCCTGCAGGAATAATAACGTCGCCATCTTTATCATCTCTCCAACAAACACTAACATCAGCGCAATTATATTATTACTACAGGATTAATCACCTGCAGTCTGTTGCTAAAGGGTGAGAAAATGACTTATCAGCGTAGGTGTGCTGCAGAAAAAAAAACAAACAATTGTACAATAACAAGAGAACTCAAGTACTTTCAAAAAAATTGTGTTTAATTAAATGCCATTGTTCCATGAAGAATCTGGTATCAAATGTGATTTGGTTTGACAAAAAGAGATTTTTTTTTAAAGTGGCTTTCCTTCCAGTCTCACCCTCTGTGATTGTACATAAGATATTCTGCAATTTCTGTCATATAATTTTAATACACAGCTCAATACCAGTTAACACTTGCTAGTTCATTCTCAGTTAAGAGAAGGCTGCTGTCACAACACCACAGTGCAAATGAGTGACAGGTGAGGAGAGCAGCACGTTTCTGTCTGAATGACACTCAGGTCATTTTCATGTGCAATCATAACATTGAACTTCGAAGCTACTGTGCATCTTCTTGCATGAGTTGAGCTTTTTTCTTAAAGAGAAACTTAGCACCAGTCTGAAAAACCTGTACAAATAGCGATGAGTGTGCTGACACACCGTTGAGTGCATCACTGCAGCAAAATGACAAGTTCAACTATGGGAAGTTAGAAAAAAGCAAGATTTTTTTTAAGAGGGTATCAAGTTAATCTTAATGTTCTGATTTGCCCAACTGAGGTAGTGAATGTTTATCATCCACAGTCTGCAACCCTGATAACAGCGTGGGGAGACAAACACTCCATCCACGTTACTGGAATGGTGAGAGTTAAACAAGAGTGCATGAATATTTAGTCTCACAATTTGGGGCTGTTTGCTTACAACAAGTTAATTACCTGAGCTTTGATAAACGAGCAAAATACAATCTAGAAAACATAATTTACATGTGTAACTGATTTTTTAAAAGGTCGCACTGATAAAACAGTTTGTTAAAAAGTTGAAATTATGAATATCATTACACGGGAGAAGGCATTCAAAAGTGTGCCTTTCTCTTTTTCTTATCTTTCTCATCGTTATAGCAATGTAACATTTGATGATGTGCCAGAAAATTAATTTTTATGAACTTTTAAATCTAATGAAAAGCAGATAAAGGAATTAAGAAATAAAAGAACTGACCAATAAAGATTTAAACAATAAAGAGCTATGCTCCTTTTTGACATTATCCGCTATAAAAAGGTCAATGACGCATATGATGAAAACTGAAAATGAACTCACTCTGCCTGAGCAAAGGGGCAGTAAGGAAGATTTCAGTTGGCAGTATTGTGAATGCTGACAAATGTTGGGAATATAAATGAACTGCTTGGCTTTCTAACATAAGGCAAGTAACAGAGTCCTGCTGAAAAAGATTTGTAAAAAGAAATATATATATAAAAAAAAACATCCACATATGAACCTCTATATACATATAAAACAACTGAATTAATATAGGAACTCCTACATTGTGAGTTCCATTAGCATGCCATAAAATCAAGCGCTGTTTATCAATATAGGCACGATTTCACAGGATAGTCTCATCTTCTTCTGAACATTAAAAAGGTTAAAGCACTTTACAAGCATCTTAACTTTCTTCTGTAACTTATGAATCTTCATAACACCCACACACACACAGGAGTCAGTGGAGAGTGAATACTAGAGGAGATGAAGTCAATGTGAGAGGTCAGAGAGGAACTATGGAGTCCAAACTGAGATGTGTCATTTGTCAGTGTCCTGATAAGGACATAATAAGCTATTAACACATGGTTATGTAACAGCCGGGGCCAGACAGTCAGTTCTGGTGGGAAGAGCCACAGATGACAGCACTGGGCGGAGTCAGTAGCGCAGTCCCGCCCCATGGCAGTTGATTGACAGCTCTGGGGTGGACAGTGCAGTCTGCTGGCTCTGAAGCCCAGGACTCTCTGTGTTCCCTCATCATCATCATCATCTGGAAAATATCAGTTACAGCACGGACCAAAAAATATTAGTCTATATTTTCACACAGCATAAGCTATATATCACACATAGCATGTTATGTAGATAGATAGTATAGATATAGATCACATGGATTAGATAATGGATGCAGTGCATGCATGAAGTAGATGTATCCAACTTGTGCAGTTTGGTTTTTGTTTCAAATGCACAATCAACCAACCACAGGTGGTGTCCTATTGACATGTGACGCTCAGTATGTACAAATATGAGAAGCTAAATAAATGTACCCAGTTGATATACAACTCTGATTACGAAAAAGTTGGGATGGAGTTAACACCTGTAGTTTGGACTGTTTCTATCAGTGACAGTGACAATGACAGTCATAACTCATCCTCTGTACCTTATTACCAGCAGGACCTGGAGCAGCAACCACTCAAGAATAAATTAAAGCCCAGTCTGGCAAAATATTGATGATTATGTGACTCATCACCTCTTAACACACCTGAACCTTGTAAATGATTAAAAGTTGCAGATATACAGTAAAAAATAAGCAGGATTCTGCAACTCTCCGTGCGAGTCATGTGGTCAGAGTGTAGAATATGGGATCAAAGAACAAATCTATAAAAACATCACTTGAAAGTCACTTAATCAGGAAACACTGACTCGGCTGTAACACCGAGAATCATGTTCAATGCTCAATCTGTTCAATCATTGATTTTTCTCTCACTTGACAAGCAGACTAGAATGGAATAGAAAATATACCAATTTCAGTATTTGGATTAAATTGGAAATTAGTCCATGAGCTCTTACAGACATTCCTATCCAAGATATGCCTGTGCCACTTGATTACATGAGTGGGTTGTTCATTACATTTCTGAGATGCTTGTCTAATTGTTGGGTAAGTGGGTGGAAAAGCAGTGATGGAAGGTGAAGACGGGTCAAAGCTACTCACTCTGAGTCTGAAGTGGCTTGTGTCTGCAGTCTGGCTCTGGCTGCGGCTGACCGGTTCAAATCTCCTCCTGGAGCAAGAGAGGGAGACGGAGAGATTAAGAAGCAGGTGAGTCTGGTGGTGTGGAGAGAGAGGTGTACTGGACAGTGACAGAGTGAAGAGATGTCACATGAGAAAAGGGGGGGAAAAAAAGAATCTGAGACAATATGGAGAGGGAAAGCAGAGTGGATGCAGAGAAGTGAAGCAGTGGGAGAATTCAAGGCTCCTACCTTTAAGATAATCCACAAAGTACAGCGTCACCACTGCCATGAGTGCAACTGCAAAACAGAAAAACAACGTGTGAAAACACAGATAAAGTCACTCTAAAGCATCTAAGAGGGGTTTAAAATCTATAATCTCTTAAACACACAGATAACAGACAAAAAAAATTACTGACAGCAGATGCAGATGCAGAAAAACACTTCCAACATTAGGTATCCTCTGACATCCAGAATGGCTCCTGCCGCCATTGCAATGAGAGCAAGTCCCAGGTTCTGGATCGACTGCATGCTGGTGAATGAAGAAAAATAACAATGAATGGTCATAACTGTGTGTTTTCACTGTGAATATGTGTGAGATCAATAATAACAGTGCCACTACAGGTACATACAAGCCATAGGCCGTCCCCAGCTGATGCTCAGGTACCACAAAGGCCACCATGGGCCACAGTGCACAGGCCAGTAAGGAGTAGGAGACACCCAGCAGGGACTGGAAGACAAGCGAGAACACATTTGCTGTCAGTACTTTAAATTCAAGCTACAACAATTAGTCAATAGAAAGAAAATAATTTGCCAACTATTTTGATATCTGATTAATCGTTTCAGTCATTTTTTCAAGCCAAAATGTCAAAACATTTGCTGGTTCCAGCTTCTTAAATATAAGGATTTATTTATTTCTTTGTTATTTATGATAGTAAATGAAGGTTTTCGAATGTGAGTTGGAAAAAAGAAGCAGTTTGAAAATGTCACTTTGGGAAATTGTGACGAGCATTTTTTTTTAAAGAAATTTCTGACATTTTATAAACTAAAGAATTTATTGATTAAATGTGAAAATATGAAAACATATTAAACAATAATGAAAATAATCATAAGTTGCAAGCCTCCTTTAATATGGGGTGCCCAAAGCTTTTCCCTTGGAGGGCCCAAACTGAAACTTAATGGCCATATGCCAAAAGCAAACACCTAATATATTGTGTTGTATTGTTAAGATGCAAAATGGCACCAGGATCCCAAGTTCCCTTAACTGACTGACTTCCTCTGCATGCCATGGTCACATTATAAAAAATAATTAATAATTCAGTGATTTATAGTATAATTTTTTTCAATTATTTTTCAATTTCTTTTTTGCTAGAAACATCTGGCGGGCTGAATTGAACCTTACGGTGAGCCAACTTTGGTCCCAATTTGAGCAGCCCTGCTTAAAATATTCCAGGGCTCCCAACAGAATTCCCCACAGTATGATGTACTACCTAAAACAGCTTGTATAATGTATGTATATGTAACATCCCATTGTGGACATTGAGGAATGGTGGTGTAAAAAAATGTGTTCAATTACATATTCAACTCCGGCTGGTGGAGCTGAATATAGCAGATTTTACATTAATTAAAAATACAATCAGTGTTTTAATTGCTTTATATGCAAACATCTATTATCCATAGCAACTAAGGCTGGAAGTGCACTCCATATTAAAACAAATGAGGTGTCTGTATAGCAAATCAATGAGTTTGCAACTACAAGCAGGACAAAAAATTCAACACTAAATTTCAATTCATTCTACAACTCACAGTTCTTTCATCCAGCTTCATCCATTCCCAGTGAATATACTGACATTTATATATTTCCTTCATTCAGTTCATCCTGCAGCTGTTCATGTGTGGACAAAATAAAAGCATAGTGCATCAGGGTGCCTTGTGTATTACCATTGCGATCCATGGGTTCCAGAAGGTGAAGGCCAGCATTATATGAGCAGCGAGTGTCGTGACCACGGCAATTATCACCCAAACCACATTCCTCCCCGTCTTATCAACCATAAAGCCGAGAACTGGAGATGCAGGGGCTGAGATGATGTACACAATACTGTGGAAGACAGAGAATGTCACGAAGGGTTAACTCTAAAGAGATTCATACTGAACATGTCTTTCAAAAGGAAAATTCTTTGCATTGACTCTTGATCGATTTAAAGTGAGGCTATTGACACCAAGCTGCTGACAAGTATATCTAAGTGGTTTCATTTTCATAACCGGTATCTTGACAAACCTAAAAGTCAAACTGTATCTTTAAGCTGGTGGCAGATTTTGGGGTTAAACTATGTGGGATTTTAAAAGTGTGTCAGGTAGCTAAACATTTCTCAAGTCTGCTGTTGCCACTCTGGAAAAGTACTTTGGCCAGTCATCCACTGGGATAAGAAAAATGCACCCTCCCACAAGGAAATGCACGATACATCAACAACAGCAGGCTATAATAGTGTTAGTGCCTTAAGGTAGATTGGTCTCAGTGGCCTTCTACACCCGATCTGAGTTACCTGTTGACAGCTCTGGCCTCAGCTGGGGAGAAGTTGAATTTTTCAATGAAGAACACCCTGTAAATAAAAAAGACAAAGTGAAGGGCTCACAGCGCTGCTCGCTCTTTGTATTGATGTGAGTCCTGCAGCAGGTAGCTCCCGCTCCTTCCATGCATTCTTTTCTGCACCATTTGCATAACAACTATTTGCTCTGTAAGCACTGACCCTCTGTGGAAACACCAGGTCAGTTGCTAAGTGATTTGAGAGTGCCTTTCAGTGAAGGAAACGCAGGTTGTGATAGCTTCAATTGGTTTCTTTCAGTGCAAACCCATTTGTCAAAGCTCTTTCCATTTCTGACTCCCTCCCTTCCTCTCTTTGTGGTTCAATGACAACAGAGCATTGTGAGGTTGCACTGTTGAATCTTTCCTCAGACACAGGCATTGTACAGATTTAATGGAGCTTCTCTATTTAATTCATACCACACAATTTAACCATAATGCCACCTTGAAATGAATTATATTTTTCATTTACACAAGGACAAGTAATGACCAGGATATTTTCGTCAAGCACTAAACCAAATATGCTGTTCCATCATTTCAGCACACCAAGCCTGCATTTTCAGAACTATTAGCCGATTATAGCATCTCTCAATTTTCTCTGTTGGAATAAAGGCTTGTAGAAAAATTTGTCTCCCTGGTTGCACTTGGGGACGACAAAGTCGGAAATCTGACACATTAAAGGATATGTCTGGTGATTTTTTTTTTGGTCAACAAATATAATGAAAAGATCAAAACCAATAATGCACCAATCTTGAATAAGCATTGTAGGTGGATCCAAAGCTTGATATCTTTTACTAGAAGAGTCACGCTGTGGTATCAAAAACGTTGGGATGCTGTGTAAAACATAACTAAAACAGAATTACAATTAATTTGCTAATAATCTTTAGCATATACTCAATTGAAAACAGTACAAAGACAATATACTTAATGTTTGACCTCATCAACGTTGTAAAATACATATATATATATATACACACACACACATATATATACACATATACATATATATATATATATACATATACACACATATATATATACATATATATACATATATACATATATGTATATACATATATGTACATATATGTATATATATATATATATATATATATATATATATATATATATATACATACATATATATATATATATGTGTGTATATATATACATATATACATATACATATATATCTATCTATACATACATATATATGTATACATATGTATACATATGAGTCCATAGTTAAATGTGGTTTTGCACTGGACAACAATATATTGAGAGGTGTTTCTAATTTTTAGAAAAAAAACCATCTTTCACTGTGGCCACAATGCTTAAAAACACCTCTCTGACAGTGTCAACAAAACATCATGGGCCTCATCAAAGTGGCACAACAGTATTGGGTTGACAATTAGATTGTACATAATAAAGTGGCCACTGAATGTATAAAATTATAAAATACATGCAACATAATGCAACAACACATAACCCTTTAAATAACTCTAATCTAATATTCACTATGTTTAAGTATATTTAGAATCAATAAAATATACAAATACATACAGAAAGTGAATGTGTGTGTGTGTCAGTACTGATGCAGTACTCACTGTCCCAGTCCAATAAAGGGAAAAATGGCGACATAGTAGCCCACACAAATAATAAAGATGAGCCACAGGGTGAAGGGGAAGTCTTTCACATCTGTCAGCTTGATCACTTCGCCTAATACAGAAGATCAACACACACGCAGATCAGTTTGAGGGCATTATCTGCTTTCAATAACTAAAAGCAGAGCTAGACTAAAGAGGGCATGAGTGCTAAAGGTAAGTTACACCACACCACAAATGACCTGTCCCTGTCATTACGAAGAAGTCACAACACAACAGAGATGTCAATTTTAGGTAGATAACAACAAAAACAAAACGCAGCCGCTCAGTCTGTCGTGGTCCACTCTGACTGTGGAAACCACTCTGCTAGTTATTGACATCTGAGGCCAAAGAGGAAAAAACAAGACAAAAAAAAGACTTTATCTCAGTATCACTACCTGTTTTGCCTTCTTCCTTGTGGAGGATCCTCTCTGCTCTTTTGTCAAGGAATGCCAACACCAAGGCACAGATTAATGAAAACAGGCAAGTTACAGCAGCTACAAGACAAAAAAAAAGAAAGTCAGGAAATACAAGTCTCAGTAATAACACTACAACTGCTGATTGAATCTGTTGTTCAAAGGAATTCATCTCAAATAGTCTGATTAAAGTTTAATCAACAGTGGCAGTGGAGACAGGCTATAACCACACAACTGCAAGGTATGCAAAAGAAGAAGCACTTTCAGCATAACAAAGAAGTAAGTGGAGAAAATGACTAAGAAGTGTCACTTCAACTCATGTGACTCATCTGTGGCAGCCAGCAGCACTTTTAGTTCTCTATACAACTTCTCTCTCGTTTCTGCCAGCGCTGTTATCTGAGAACATTAGTTACAGAGACTGAGATAAAGCGCACGTAACCTGAGTCTTGATGTTTAGTACTCGCCAGCGTCTTCTCCACGAGTCAAGCACACACTCACAGCTTCAGCAAAAGCGACTAACATTTACCTATCATGAGTGATACACCTAGCGTGGTGTGTCCGGGGGAGCCAACAAGGTCCGTCACTTTGCTGTACACCCAGCCCATGATGTTCATGTTCACTGTGCTGCCCTTGAGACAAATGCAAAGAAGGGTTAATTGAATTAAAGCATACATTTTAATGTATCAGCGACGTGCACTTTTTACAGCATGTGTAACTTCATGTTCAGCTGTCAGTGTCCTTACCAGTCGAGCCATGCTCAGCTGAAGGCCAAACACCAGATTTAACTCCTTTTCTTTGAACCAGTTCACTGCATATGTGTTCTGGGCTACAGCCAAGGACTCTCCTCCAATACTGGCCAGGAAAAGAAAAACAGGAGGGCGGTGTGTAAGTGATGTGAGTACAAGACCAACCTGGGCCTAGGATTTTCTTTTCAGGGTCGGCTGAGGATTGGATGTTTAAAGCAGGTTCTGATTTTCTACTGTGAATTTATTAAAGACTGCCCAGGTGAAATGTGTGGAGACGTCATCAATAAAGATTTATAACGGTGCAGAAAACTGGTCACTGCATTTAACACAATTCTTTTCTCACCCAAATACAAAACGTCCAAGTTCCATGAGCCAGAAACGATTGACCAAAGCTCCAGTAGCAAATATTACCTGTGTCGAGTGCAAAGGAAGAAAACAATCTAACTGACAAATAGTTTCTGTAGCTAATAACAGAATGTCAACTTTGGTAATTATATTCTCTCTTTTAATAATTTTCACATTTACATTTCAAAGTAGACCTACCTGTCCAACACAGACAAAGAGGGAAAAGATGATGGTTCCCAGCCTGTTAAAAAACAATGAAAGATGAAACTAACCATGACGTCAAGCATCAAAAGCAACTCTTTCACTTTCACCTTTCATAAACACGTAGCGGACCAAAAACACATGTGACTTATTGGTCTTTGTACCTGATCCCAAAAACCCTGTCAATGAGGAATCCTCCAAAGAAACACAGAAACACATTGGGCCAAGAGTACCAGGCATAGAGCTGCATGAACTTTGCAGTGTTCAGGTTCAGATCCTGGTGGAGTCGGGGAGGAAACACATCAGATGTTTGTCACTCACTTGAACTGTTTTGGTTTCATTAAAATAGAGGTGTAAAACACGTGCTATACAGGGTGTTAGCTTTAATAATATCCTCTAGTGGCTGCACACAAGAGTAGGTTCATTTGACTGTTCTGCTTGGATTATTATGCAGATGTCACTCTGTGCACAGATGCTTCTCTAAATGAATCTTTCCTTTGTGTCGAAACCTTGGACTAATGTGTGTCAGCCCGGGATAAATGTTGCAATTATTAATTAACATCTTTGTGTACAACTTTACATGAACAGAGGATGGATCACCTGGAGGACTTGGGTCTGAAGAGAAGCCGGGTTGTCATAACAGAAGTAGCTTCCTGGAACAAATGAACTACATTAACACAGTATAAACATAATGATACTGATTAATTTAACATCACATTGGCAACAGTACTTTCGCTTTCTTTTAACTAAGCCTAACTTGTTGAACTTATCCCACAATAACGTTAACTATTTGGGGGTTTTTTGTGGGGGGAAGTTTTTTGCTGCTCACCGAATCCCAGGAAGCACATGAACACCAGGACCACGACCCGGTGCAGGAGGTGACTGGGATCGCAGATGGCCGGCATCGGTCTGCCGGGACCCCGGGCCGCCTGTCTGTCGGCTGCCGGCCCCTCGTCTTCGTCCCCCAACAGGCTCCGCCGCTCCTCGTAGTCCGCCATGTTGGCTTGTTTGGGATTTGCCGTAGGAAAAGTTGACGGAAGCCAGGAAGATGTGGTACGATCACATGACCCGGCAGCGGTGTCACGTGATGTTAGCCGCGTCACTTCTATGCTGATAAAACGTACATTAAAAATTATAATTATGACAAACGCTAAACAAAAATACTCTTATATCCTAATTTTGAAACAATGAAACAGACTCATTTGGTTTGTTTTACTTTTGTGAACAAAATGTATTTTATTGTTGGAAAAGAGATATAACACATGGAGGCACTTACAGGGGAAATCCACCAGTTTCACACATCGAAGTCTATTTACAGTCTTGTGAAAAGAAGTGTATAAAAGCTATTGTGTGGCGTGAACAAATATTTATTTTCAACTGATGCTTTTGCAAGTTTAAAAATGGGGCTGTCCTGATACAACAAACATAGTAGTAAGTAGATTTTTGTTCATTTACTGTCAAAAATAATAAAATAATACACATCAACAAAGTGGTCACGATACGTAAACAGCTCTTGATTTCATAACTTGTCATATTAGTAGACATACTACTATTGTGGCTATAGGGGGAGCTGTGTGACGTCAGACGAACTGCCTCCAATGATTTCAATTGAGACAATGTTGGTTATACTAAAAAAGTAGGGTGATGGAAAAAAGTGAGTTTACCACACCTCTTTAAATGCTCATGGTAAATGGATTGCATCTATAAAGTCTTATTAGACTACTCAAAGTGTAGATGATTGGAAGCTTGCCACTATCATTCACACATTCACACACCCATCGGGAGCAATTTGCAGAATGCAGGTGCCCGGGATCAAACCACCGACCTTCTTATTAGTGGACGACCTCCACCTGAGCCACGGCCACCTGTTCAGAGGCTGATTCAGGCCTGGGCAAAAATTTTAAAAGGGTACCAGCCACCTGTGATGGGGCACCTGTTGCACATGATGGGGCACCAGCATGCAGAAGGTCACAGTGCTTTTATGGTGAAACAGTTCCAAACTCTGGTTAAGATTAAAATTGTTTTCTAATATGAATCAAAATAAAAGATTTTATACTACTGTATACTCTGTAATATAAACACACAGTGAACTATTAACTCTCATCAATAAGATGCATGTAGAAGTTATTTGCTGGTACAGTATGTAAAGTGGCTTACATGGCACTGCATCCTGTTTACTTCACTGGAAGAGTGCCCTAGATGGCACTTATGTGGCTTTTTCTTTTTTTTTTTTTCAAATGCAGGGGCATATTTGCATGAAATATATCTTTTGCCCCCTAGTGGCCAAAATTGAATTTGTTTGATGGCTTTTTTTTCTCTACTTTGCCACTTTGTCACTTTTTGAGTGTCAATGGTAAGGCAACCTTTGTTCTTCCACATTGCTGAGTTCTGCCTCTGTTCCTGTCAATTTTATTTCTTTTTTCACTCTCTGAAAGTTTGAAGAAAGTGTCACAATGACTTTTTTGACCTAAAGCTTAAGTCTGAGCTCTAATATGCTGCCTATAAGCCATTTCTCCGGGGCATCTTGACATGGAACTGCTTATGAACCTCTTCTGATTGGCATTGCTGACATGAAGACTTGACAGGTTTCTCTGACATGCAAGCTGTACCACCTTGTTTCATTAACTCCTCCACTCTCATCCAGTTAGACTATATGAAACTGTCACCCCCCACCTCTACCTGCCACCTATTTGTCTGGCACTTTTCTGTCCTCGACTTGTGTCTGTGCATACTGCTGGGCAACACTATCTCCAGGGTTTATTTAATTTCCATGAATGTCATTTAGAATTTCTCATAATTCACTACTGCGGGGTCATCTGTCAGAGGATTTAATCTGAGGGTGACGAACGGTCCTTCCCCCGGCTGCGGTCGCCGCTCTGACCGCTCTGTAGCTCATTAATTTCCTGCCCAAATATCAGCCTCTGTCGTAGCCAACAGAGGGTGGGATGGAGGAAGATCATATTTCATTATTACATTAATCAGACCCACATGCAGACACGATTGTAAATCAGGTGGGAGGTGACATTAATCCTGCAGAACCAGTTTGTGAATATCCTCAAACCCGTCTTCAGGCTGTTGCAGTGTTGGAAAAAGTCAATTTATTCCAGTACTATGAAATTTTTTCACCCTCTTGTTCAATTCAAAAATTAATGACGCTTTTGCAATATTGTGACTTTATGCCCTACTTGTAAATGCTTGTAGCTTTTGCAGGGTGTTGTTAGATTTGGTTTACATTCAGCCTTATCAAACACTTAATCTGCAGCAGAGCAACATGAGTCTGCAGTTCCTGTTAGCCAGTTGCTCAGTAATTATCCACTGTGCTTCAGGTACTGATCACTAATAAAGATCATCTATAGTCAGTGCTGACTGTGAGGGATGCACCACAAATAGTCCATATTTCAACAACAAAAACAATCACTTTCATTTCTTCTGTCATGGTATATTTTACATCAGCTTCTTGTAACTATGGGTTATATTGTCACCATCTGTGCACACTACTGTGGTAGAGGAACTGGGTTTAGGCAGATTTATCCTCTATTCTTGTTGCGCAGTCAGGTGCATGTACAGTGTACGCATACAGTAATCACTTTTTTATGGCAGACATATCATAAACATGCCATTTCACCACATTTTAGACTCATGTCCTACCCCCTAAACCAAGTTGTACCACAATGCTAGTATGATTATTTAGATTAAGATTTGCTGCATAAAAGTTGAACTCCATGCAACTGTATGAAAAATATTAATTTTATTATTATCGTTATTCATATTGCACAGAAGTTATAGCAGTGAGCAGTATCTATTGCAGTCCATTGTGCTCCGCTCACTTTGTTATCACTCAGGCCCAGGCCACATTATGTGTGTGTGGTCCGAGAATAAATGCTCAAGATGTTTGCTCTAAGTTTTGTGAGAACGAGATTAGACAGAAGGAAGTAGAAAACGACAGTATGCACAATTAAGGAAACGTGTTGGATGACTTTAGAAAACATTTTGCAGAAGTGCTTGGTTAGTACTGTAACAGAAAGTCGTTGTTGGCATGAAACTTCATGACCACCTTCAGGCATGTTTGATGTTTTGATCACTTTGCATGCATTTTACAACCCGTGTCATCGAGATAAAATTCAATTTACAAGTAAAATAACATTCTTTTAGGCTGTTTCTCATCCCGCCTTAACAGTTACAGTTATTCTTCCCCCTTGTACATTGTCCAGCTATACACATTATTTACACACATTATTACTGTTGCGTCCCATTATATGACAGTCTGTTGCTTTGGGGTACCTGTGACATCCCCAGCTGAGTCGATGTTGCAGTCTGAGAGTCCATGCCACCCTTGTTGAATGGCTTCCAGCAGAGTGCGGCTGTCAGTCTTTTCATAAACACCTTGCACAGGAACACGTAGATGAGGGGGTCCAGACACACATTAGTGGCCGACAGATACAGGGTGGTTTCTTTGGCGATGTACAGTGCGTTCTGTGCCTTACAGTGACTCTCCATGCTGCCGGTTTGGGTCAGAGTGTAGGGGACGCGGGCGAAGTGAAAGGGTGCGAAGCAGATGAAAAACACCCCCACCACCACAAACACCTTCGCTTTGGTTTTGCGACTGGCTGATTGAGACTTGCTCTTTGAGGCTTTGTATGACTCGTAGACCTTCTTGCTGATGAACGTGTAGCAAATCACCATCAAGGCCAGTGTCCCCCAGAAAATCACCTGCAAGTGCACATGAACAAAACCTTGTCACAGCTGTTCCAATGGCAAATTTAGATCAGTCATAGTCAAGTAATTTAAAGGTGAGTTGTAATATCAACATTTTAATTATTATGTATTGAACACTGCAGTGTAATTGAATTTGCTGATGGAAGAAGCATTCACATCATCAAAAGCATTAATAATACGCTGTGAAAATATTCTACTACAAGTCCTACATTTAAAACCTTACTTAAGTAAAAGTATTATCAGTAAAATGTACTTAAGGTATCAAAGTACTCATTCTGCAATAAAATGTTCCATGTATGAGTTTCACTATTTTGATTAATATTACTGATGCATTAATGTTTTGGTTGCATTTGACTGTTGCAGATATTTAAAGTTGAGCTCATTCTAACTACTTTAAATACTGTTGGTTAATTTAATCTACAGCAATGCATCATATTCTAAAAGGCTATAACAAGTTTGTAGAGTCGCTCTCCTGTGAGAACCACAGATCTTCAAAAAGTCAACATTTCACGAGCCTACAAAAACAGCCCTGTGTCAGGTTTTGTGATGATGAATTTTCCAGCTAATCCTTGAGGGTTTTGAAATACTTAATTTAGCTAATTTAGCTCAACCCATAAAGGAACATTTAATCCTTCAGTTAATCAGAAAAAATCACATTCAGAGTCACTATATTTTGAGATATGTGGTTTTCACTGGACAAAGAAGATATGATAAGATTGTAATCTGAAAAGAGACTAGTTCAACATTTTGTAAATGCGCTTCTTTTTTTTTTTGCTTTGTTGCTGAGAGCACTGAGAGAACCAGGCTATTTCTGACCAAAAACTAAATCCAGATACCAGCACCTGTAAAACTCACTAATGTCGTGTGTTTAATCCGTACAAAAACTGAAGCTTAAAAACAACAAGTTGAGGTTTTCGTCATTGGCCAAGAATGACCAATAAAACTATACTGTTAAACTACATAGTGTGTTTTTTATACTTCAGTATTTGTAGGGAGGAAACAAACCTTATATAAGGTGTTGATTAGTGAACTTTAGAGGTGGTGGTAGACTGAATTAGTTACCTTAAAGCTGCTTTCCCTGTCTTCAGTCTTTATGTTAACCATAGCCAATCGCTGGCTCCAGCAAGCAACTATGCATATTTCCCAAAATGTGGAACTAGTCCTTTTTCCTTTTCTTAATAGCTACCTGACAGAAGTAGTTGAATCCTTCATGCCACTGCAGGCCGGCTTTGCTCTTCATGGAGGTGCACTTCAGTGTGCCTCCAGAGACCACTGGTGGCTGGTCACTTAGAATAACATTGGGCAACGCTAAGAATACCATGACCACCCAGACGGCCGTGCTCAGCACCTGACCAACGCGAACCCGCTGCAGAGGACATTTCCCAAAGGGCCGGACTATCTTCAGGTAGCGGTCCAGGCTGATGAGGCCCAGCAGGAGGATGCTGATGTACATGGTGGTGTAGAAGAGAACGGCGGAGTATCGGCAGTGGAAGGCACGGAACTGCCAAGGACCAACACCTGCATCACTGATGATTCTCAGAGGGAGGGTCAGGGTCATTAGCAAGTCAGCCACCACCTGTTAATGAAAGAATTTATTTATTTATTTTTTGTTCTGCACTGGCTACACAATTTATAAAGCAAGTGTCTGCATGCCTTACCACATTTTTAAGGAAGACCACAAATGTTGAGGTGCTGGGGATGGTGAAGAAGATCCATGCTGCCAGGGAGTTCATTATGAGGGCGAATATAAAGAGGATGCTGTACAGAACGGGGAAAACCACAGCTGTCACGCTGGTGTCCCGATCACACTTGATGGAGGTGTTTGACAGGGTGTGGTTCATCTTCTGATCTTTGGTGGACCTTCAGAGGGGTGAGAGAGAGTTGAGAAGATGAGAGTAAGACTGTATTTTTTTTCTGTCAAACGCATGCATGCTTCCCAAAACATGAATAAGCCTTAATGTGTAGCAGCAGTGGAAGAATTATACAGATCCTTCACTGAAGTAAAAGTACTAGCACCACACTGTAAAAATATTCAAGTAAAAGTCCTGTAGTGAAAATGTTCCTTAAGTGAAATGATGTCATTATAATCAGGAAAATTTACTTAACATGTTAAAAGTAAGTAAGTGCTTAATGCAGAGTAAAGTTTTCTGTCTTTGTGACTGTTTACACTATTATACATTATCAATAGATTATGATTACTCCACATTAAAATTGTTTTATTGTGATTATTATTAATATGGATTCCACTGCTAATTATTTTCTCCATAAATTGGTTGGCTACTCGGTTTGTATAAACCATGAAATAGTGAAAAATGTTGTTATAAATACAGAGAGTGACACCTTCACAATGAATGTTTTTTCCAATCAACAGTCTCAAGAATATTAAAGAAAAAATAGAACAATTTAAAGACAAAGCAGCAAACTTTCAAATTTGGAACCATGACTTTTTTTTTTGCATGAAACATGACTGATTGTCAAAATGGTTGGCAATTGATTTTTTGCCAGTAAACTAATTAATGAATCGACTCATTCAGCTGTATTATACTATATGGACTGTATATACTTTTGGGTAGTTTAATTTATACCAAAAGATCATGTTTCAATGTTCAAGTAACTAGAAACCTGTGTGTATGTGGTGGAGTAAAAACCCCAATATGTAAATTTCCCCACTGTGGGATTAATAAAGGTATATCGTATCTTAACTTATTTCCCCTTGAGATGCAGCGGAGTAGAAAGTGGCATCAAAAGAAAAGGCTTCCAATAAAGTACAGAAATTGAGTAAATGTACTTTACATTCCTCCACTGTCAACAATGATCTCCTGCCTTTGTTCATTAATGATTCTCCTCCTGTCTGTCAGCATATCTGCCTGGTCTTTACAGTGAAAACCTCAACAGCTTAGAATAACACTGAGGCCAAGAGCAGGTGCTGTGGCAACCGACATATAAAATACGCTCACTTCAGCTCGCACACTGATGTTAATTAGGTCTGTTACTACTATTGTTAGACGAATTCTATCTTTGTTCCCAGCTTGTATTTTAATTGCAAATTGCATTAGTAAAGTCAATTATCGAGTCTTACCTTCTTAATCGTGTCCTTATCGTCTGTGACTGTGGGGCATGTGAGAAGTGATGAATAAAGGAGTGAGAAAATACACTCTTTCACAAAAAAGGAAGAAGTGAAATACCCTATTCCCCTTTCTCCTTCTTACCCACAGGAAGCCAATGAAAGAAAAGAAAACCCAAAGTTCAAAACCCCTTAGTCTTAATAAATAAAGAAATCTACTACCTCTGACCTAAAGAGGTTCCAGCCTCTCTGTCTTTCTCCGTATTTCTCTCCCTTAAGTATGTGTGTGTGTGTTTGATGCTCTTACAATGGGTGGTCTCTGGAGCTACTGTGTGGCTGTCTTGTCACAATCCCAATGAGTTTGCCAGTCTTCCTCCGGGTGAAAGACCCTTTCCTTCCTTGCTTCCTGTTCCAATTGTCTGGCGAGAGGCTTGTTCTGCTCCGTGCCAGTCCCCCTTCCTCCGCTAGCCTGCGTCAGCCTCAGTAGCTTGAAGGGCGAACACCAAAGCCATGAACTCATTTCTCACATGCAAAGACCTCCTGCACCCCACTCCGCTCCTCCCTCCACCCTGCAGCTTGTTTACCCCACCTCTATCTGTCTGTCTTTTCTTATCATGAGAAACAAAACAAAAGCTGTGGTTTTAGTGGGAGAGGACATATGCACATTGCACCACTTCTCATGAAATGTGTTTTTGTGGTTCCCTTGAACTACTTTGCAAAATATAATTAAGTACTATTTTTATGTCCTCTGTAAGTGTGTTTTGAGAGAGCATGTGTTGTTCTGTAACTACTATCACATGCAACACACTTCAAGTACATTACAAGTGATTTTCTTTCACTCATAGCTGATAACGTTTTGTTTTCTTGGGGTTTTATTCCCTTTTGTGCTGTCTTGACAAAAATAGTGCATTCTGAGAACAACACAACATCATTTCCTGTGTGATTTTACTTGGATCTGGGCCACAATTTACGACCAATGGGAAAAAGCTGAGAAGTGATGAGCGTGTGTTTACTACAAGCCCTCAAGTGAACTTTCAACTTGTGTGACAGTAAGTTGCTGTTGCTCAATGACGCACAGACTCGTGGTTTCCACTTTTAACAAATAATGACAATGGAAAATGTTTATTTGGTAATCGCTGTAATATTTCAAAGACATCACACTGGAGCTAAAGATAAACCTTACATTACCACATTTACCAAGTTTTCTGTTGTAAAATCATGAACTTAGCAAACAAGACTTGGCCTTTCTTGCCCACATCCTGGACTCTTTGCAGTAACAGTCAATGCAGGTGTGTAACAGACCCGCTGAGTCACTGGAGGATCGCATGCCAGCGTCACCTTTGCCTCGGCGTAAAAAGTACACATGCAGTGCCAGCAGGGGGCGATAACACGGGAGCAAAGGACCAATGTACTTAGGACTTTCACACAGGAGACCTAGGTTTGAACCTTGTGTGAAACCAATAGTCAACATTGATAATGAGGAGGAAGTAATTATTTTAACACAAACAATGCATGCTAAACCTGAGTGGTTGCCTCAGAAAGCTTTCTTTTGAAAGTTGCTTATATATCTATTCTTGCAAACTTGATTGCAGAATGAGAGCGAGGCAAATCGCAACGCTGATGCTGTGAACACATCACATGCTTTGGTCTGCTGCAGATAGATGACACTGGCTGATAGACACACTGCAGCACCCTGTTAAAGACAGTCATACTGTTATCACCAACATTTATATCTCCAGTGTGAGATGCAAATATTAACCAGCATCAACTTCACTTTAGCTTTATATGGCAGCTTTATTTATAGTCTCTCTCCTTGAACTCTATTTGCCTTCTGATTTTCAGCTTCCAGTGCTACTTTAAAACAGTTTTGTTGACATAAACACACACCACCCTCTTGTCTCACGCTGCTTATCTCATCCATCCATATTGTATTTCCTGTTAATGGTTTTCAAGCTATTTAGAGCAACACTCGGACAAGACAACAAACAGCGCAGCACGACTTCAACATGGGTTTAAAAAGTAAATGCAGAAAATAACAAAGCTTAATATAGACCTGAAACAATGGGCATTTTCATGACGTATGCAGACAGAATCTACTCTTCTGCTTCCCCTGCTAAGACTACTGGGAATGAGATGAGCACATTTTCATTATAGACACCAGCTTCTCCTTGAACTCCAGACTCAGAAAGACATAGAGCAGTGGCCTCATGCAGATGTTTATGGTGGCAAAACCAGAGCCTGCGTTCCTCTGTAAACCTGTGTTAGTAGACTTGTTGGAAGGTGTACGGGAATCTGATGATGCGGTACGGGCCACCGACACAAAAAACACACAATGACATGATGAGTCTGGTCTTCTGCTTTCTCTGGTTTATATTGTTGCCAGATTTTTCTAAAAGACTGGATAACCTTGTTTGTGATGCAAATAGAGCAAACCACAATCACCACATTGACAAGCCAGAAGAAAACATTCACATAAATCACTGCCCTTTCATGGAGTTCAAGTCCGGCCAGTCCTTTCAGTTTCATACAGGTGCTGATCTCTGTCGCACTGGCTGCTGATCTGTTGCGTGATCATTCAGTAAAGCTGTGCTTCCAAACACTATTACAAGTATTTTGGTATATTTGTAAGTTTGGTATAAGGTTAGATTCTGACCAAACGACTTGCTGTGAGGTGTCATGATCTTGAAGAAACTTATTCCACCCAACAAAGTTATATATGCACAGAAAGTGTAGATGTATAAGAAGTGTAGGAATTGGGACGGACATGTAGCATGAAAGTATGAATAGTATGACGCACATGGAAATTCAAGTGCGGCTTTGATTGGGATGATCAAGGTCATGATAATGTCTATATTTTTCAGGTACACCATGAAGGCGGAGGTGGCCTTGAGGTGTTGAGACGCGCAGGCTGCTGCAACATCCAGCAACAAAGCTATGGGGAACATCAAAAGTAGAGAGCTGGGACAAAAATTTGGGTCGTAAATGAAACCGTCACACTCTGAATCATTGTGAGATGCTCGGTTCAATGGCGTCACTGCACCTGACAAAAATTAAGTTTGAAATACATTTTAGAAGCAACAATTCAACTGAGAAACATCATCTTCATGTGCACTGTAAATAATGCAAATTGTCCCGCTCGACATGTGCGACATCATTTGGATAGATGATGATTCTTATGGTGTCACAGAGAAATCATTCAAGAGCAAATAACTAACTTTTTTATTTTTTTTTCCACTTTCGTTTGATCAGAGGTGCAGCTTCTTTGAGTTTTCCGCTCACTGTGCTGCTTAATGTCAAAGGGAAGATCCTTACATTCATCCACATTTATCCAGGCAGGGTTACAGGCTAAGCAAAGCAAGAGAAGCATCATGTTGTTTATGATGTTGTTTACTGCATAGAAGTGTAAATAAATGTGTTTTTAAGTAATCTTTCCATTAAAATATTTCCATTATACATGTATTCCATCTTCCAACACTTCCATTCATCCGTGACATATCAGTTCATTAGCAAAAACAGATATTTCAATTTTTATTTATATTCCTGAATCATGTTTTTTTGTGAGTCAAAGTGATGTTGGGTTGTTAGATATCTTGTTTTTTTATTTAGTTTTATTTTCATGAAGCATTTATTGTGCACTCAAGGGGAAATCAATCAAACTGCTGTCGGTTCATTCATTTTAAGAAAGAGGTTCATCTACTTTTATAAATTAACTTCCTAATTTTCTAACTCTTGCCAAAAGAGTAAAAATATTGCATATTGAGAATATTTGTCATTTTTTGTGACTAAACTAAACATGCTATGCTTTTCTGTGTCATAGTACTTTATATTCTCTTATATGTATCATCCATCAAATACAACATTCTGAACTAAACAAGACACAGTTTGATAATAACTTACAGGTGATGACTTGACTCACTCTTCTCAAAGTGAAGCTCCAAGATGAACCTGTGTGATGAGAGGTGCTGAAGAAACACTGTTGATTTTCCTACCAAACAAATCCATATTTAAGCTCTGATATGACAGGGAATTTATCACGACATATGCAAAAATAGGAAAAACGCACTGGTCTTTAGCCAGAAGCAAAACAGACGTCATTCACCGAGCCCACAGTCTGAAGCCAACTGAGATCATAGGCCGGATGGGGTGAAGACCTGGTTTGATCTTTGGTCTGTAAACCTCAGACGTCACTGTTTTCTGACTCTAATTTAAGATGGAGAGTATCAAAGTAAGTGTTCACACATTTTTACAGACAGGAAAGCTCAACCTGAACTCTCCTGCATGTTTGATGCTATATCCTCCGTGCTCCTCTTGTTGATGTGCCCTTAGCTCTGAGCATTATTTGGAAGGTTAAGCACACAGTTGTTTCCCCACTTACTGTCATTGTGTTGCTAATTGCTGGCAGATGAAAATACATTTTCCTTTGAGAAATATTGAAACAGCGACTGATAATTCTTTGATTGAAAATCTTTTTTTTCAGCTACTTGTGCTGATAGTTTTGTTTGTTTTTCACTCCTTGTCACCTTGCTAATTGATTGACTGATTGATTGCACCAGTAGCTGCAGGAAGTGAAAAGCTGGTTCTGCAGCAAATGTTGCAGTGACATCATCTGACCACAGGAGGGCCATAGCTATTAAAGTCAAGCAAAGGATGGACACTGGAGCTTATTGTCTACTTAAACAAAGGAAGTGCAACAAGAAAATGTAGAGTATCACACATCTGTGGTGACATGTTAGTCTTTATTAATGACAAAGACTATTGTTGCGCTGTGCAACATCTGTGATGTTGTGGTGACTGCACTGGTATTTCATTTAAATTTTTTATTTCACTGCTTGGCACTGAAGAAGTCATTGTTGCATATATACATTGTTTATTACTTAGAGACTAATTAAAGATAATGAAGTCATTTAACGAGGCCAAGCTCAATTTAAGAAATTCCCTCAAACAACAGAAATGAATCTTGGCAGCTGAGCAATGCTCTTTTGCAGGGATGTTATTAAATTTAGATACAGGATTTATGACAACTACTGTGGACAGATTTATATTACCATTTATTTTAGCCCTTGAAATAATAGGCTGAAACTTTTTAGGATGCAATTATATTGTTCTCTTGTACAGCAGAGTCCACTCTTCTGAAATGTTGCAGTTAATCAATAGTGATAGTGATGATGAGGATAATCTGCAAGTTCTCAAAAATGTATTTTATTCCACTTTTAAAACTCACAGCAGACAAGACTGAATTACATCTTTACTCAAGCAATTGACTAATGGCAAGACTGTAGCTGCAGTGACAGCGACACAGAAACTTCCAATTCAAACTTATTCATATAGGTCTCACAGTAACATCTCAGTATGGGATTGAAACATATTTATGGGGTATGAAAACTTGAAAGAAAGTAAATATACAAAAGTACATATACAATTACATCTTAATAGAACACAAACAGCTGAGACATGACCACTAATATTTTACATAGAGTGTTCAAACAGTTAAGCCCACTTGATTAATATTCAAATAACAGATTTGATTAATGTATTCTTACAATGAAATTGACTTTAAATTTATCTTGTTTCCACCTTGTTTCTCAGTAAAACCTTTAGTCTCAATACATGCTAATCCTCATTTGACCACTAGAGGGCAGTACAACACCAAGTTTAAAGATCAAAATTACTCTCAGTCGACTAAAGCTTCCTTGCTTCCAAAGATATTCATGTTTGTCATCCTATAAAATAAAACAGCTTCATCTGTGACTGAGAATGTCTCGTTTGTCACTTCATCCACCATTTGCCGACTGATAACTGGTTTCTTTCTATTGTGAAGTCTCCTCTCTTTCACCTGAATAAAAGCCCACACAGATCCCTCTAGCTTTCATCATCTCAACTAATTTGTGCTTGAACTCCCTACACAGGGAGATGTACAGAAAAGGGTCCAGGCAGGCATTAGTGGTAGAGAGCCACAGGAAAAATGTATGGACTATCAACACCCAGTCTGCAGCGCAGCCGCCGAAGTCAAAGATTTCATCCAGTGCTGTTGGAATACGAACTATGTGAAGAGGCACAAAACACACAAAAAACACAAGAAGGATCAAGAAGACTCGCAGCTTGGTCTTCTTCTTTCCGTCGCTGTTGTTGCTCCCAGAGTTTCTGAAGGACTGCAGGACTTTCAGGGTGATGCAGATGTAGCAAAACACTATCAGTATGCTGACAAGCCAGAAGAGAATCTCCATAGACACAACCACATACCCGTGGAAAGTCACACCGGCCGGGCTTTTCATGGTCATGCAGAAATCGTCCTCTTCTGCTGTGTCAGAGGGATCTTGGTCGCTTAAGATGATAGTTGGTATGGCTGTTGAACCAAATATTATCACCCAAACCAAGGTGGACATTACATGACTGAAGACCACGCTTTGCCCCAGCACCTTTCCACCCGGTCTAACAATTTTGAAGAAGCGATCAAAGCTGATTAGACCCATTAAAGAAATACTTGTGTACAGACAGCAGTAGAAAATCACACTTGAGAAACGGCAGTCAAACGCCCTCAACTCGATCGACGCTCCGGGCAGCATGCTGGCTGCCATCGGCGGGACTGTCAGCGTCATGAGCAGGTCAGCGGCAACCAGGTTTTTGAGATACACGATGAAGGTGGAGGTGGACCGGAGCTGCCAAGACACCATCGCCGCTATGCCATTGAGCAGTAAGGCAATGGGGAACAAGAAGAAGTAAAGAGAAGAGACAGCCACGTTTGCATTTGCGTAGTTTAAAGTTGGACAGGTAGAGGGGAAGCGTGCAGTGCTGTTGGACACCATCGTAAAATCTGAAATAAAAAAAACACATGCAGACATAAAAGAATACCTGAACAAGTTAATTCTGTTGATTTTTTAGTAGAAGCCTTAACTCTCTAACCCTGGACTGGTTTATCCATGATCAGCTGGTGAGCAGGAAATCAGAAGTGAGTTCTCTAGGCCCTGTAGACCAGACCCGCATCCAGATCTTTAGCTCTTGATCCATGTTTCTTGACTATGTTGGAACAAATTTGGAAGTGAAATGACTAAATTTGACTAATTGCTACAAAGTCATGACTTTAGGTACTGAAGGAAAAATGAGTGAGCGAATAACAACCAGTTTTAGGGCCGAGGGTTGTGAGAGTAAACAACCGGGCTGAGGTGAGCTCCAGGACTCATTTGTAACTGAGAACTGCTTTAAATGTTTCCTTCTTGCCCAATTGAATCTGATTTGCATTTGTCATTAGCTCAAAAGACATTTGTTAGCGTGAAATCTGGTTTTGAATGCTTCACCAGGGCATTTGAATGCATCCTGGATGCGGAACCTGACACATCCACTTTTGACACTATGTGACGGAAGTTGTGCAATTGGTGGATTTGTTTTCACGATAACTAAATAAATGAGCAAAAAACTGATTATATTATACTGATCACAAAGATACAACTCACTTTTGTTGAGTCACAGTCTTTTCTGCACAATACATCTTAGTTACTTCAAAATGTCTTTTTTCGTCTTGCTCTCCTTTGAAACTGGTTTTAATAAGTGCAATCCATAAAGAGTTTTACCTTATATTCAGTGTTCATTTGGGTAGTTAAAGGTATATTGATAGTCAAAGTGAATATACTGTATAGAGTGTCGACTGTGCCTGGTATAACAGTGGCTAAAGAAAAAACAAGTGTTTGATTTTAATGAATCTGAGTGAGAAGGATAAATTAAAGCTTCTGACCAATAACATTTTATCTCAGCACAATAAAATTTTATATGGTTGTGCTGTATTTTATATTTTCCCCTGAATGACATCCATTTAGACAATTTATTAATTTTAAGATATTTCTTGTCCTCCGCAATTTAATTGTGCTTAAGACCATTTCACTTTGAGAGAGTTTGCTGATCAGCTCTGATACAGGTTCTCCACATAGACACACTTAATTAAACTATATTTGAGAGACATGCTCTTAAGTTATTTAATGTTCGCTTTGAATAACACAGGCTTTACTTATACTGATCAATAAGTATGATTTCTTCAACCATATCTCAATCTAATCTGAAAAACATCTTTTTTCTCCAAAATGTTGCGACACAAAACACAACATTAAGTCACTCACCAAGAATGGCCTCCACTCCACAGTGTGCAACCTGGGGGGATTAACACCTTCACAAAATTACCAGCCTGTTCACCCAGCAAGATGCAAATCCACGAAGACTGCTGCAGCTGCTGTGGATTCAAATAACATAGAATGTGGTAAGCTGTGTTTTTTTCTGAACTAATCTCTGTCATCAAATCCAGGTTGTTTTATTTCTGGTTGTATCTTAGGCTAGTTCTTCTAAAAATATAATGGTAGCAATATACAGGGTGTAAAGATACAGGTCAACAGTTATGTTAGTCACAACAAAGTTTGTAATCAAGCATCATGTATTGTTGACTATAGTGGATTGATTCACAAAAAAAATTGTTGTAAAATTATCCCATGTACTCTTTTCATCTATTGGTATGTTATTATACTGGGATATGTATTATTACAGTTATTGTTGTTATTTTATTAGTGTTAAAATATTGGGTTTCAGGATTTATAGGTGACATATCATCAATCATATATTATGGTTAAAAGAACCATATGTGAAAAGCACCGGTCACATGATATGGAACAAATCGCAGGATCAACAAACTATAAAACTGTTTTCACATCTTTACTCTTTATGATTTTCTGTAAAACTGTAAAAATCTGTTGTTTATATGGTTGTAACAGAAGTCAGTATGCACAAACCATGGAAAGCTCCCTTGAGTGCTTCCTTATTCCTCAAGGTGTTTATTTAGTTAGATAGATGAGGATCATTGTTAGGAGCCAAACTGAACAAAGAATAAATCACAAATTCATGCAGCTTTGACATTTACCTGCAATATAGTTGATTATCCTGAAGAATCAGTCAGTGCTAACATAATTAAACAGCAATACCTTCATGTAGATGTAGCAATAAGAAATCATAGTGTATTTGCACATTTGTACATTTGAGGTTTACTGTACAGGAAGGAATACTGTCCTGAAAATGAGATTTATTTTCAGTTGGCAAATGATTGCAATGCATTTCTTCTTTTCAAGATTATTGGAAATGAAAGCATAGAAAAGGAACTTCATACTATGCAGTGAAATGGAGAACAGAAAGACAAAAAAACATGGCGGTGTCCTTTTTCGGAGTTAAAACAAGTAATAAACAACAAAAAAAGTTCATGTTTAGACTTTTTAACTTTTCTTACAGGCAACACTCATATGATCTGTTTTCCACTGACATTAAAAAAAGAGACGTTGATTAACTGAAGTTACAATGATGGGTTTTAAAAGCATGATATCACAAATTCGTGCTGTTGCATTCACATTTTATTTCTGTTTCTACAACAGCATGATCACAGCAAATGACAAAAAAATAGATCACAGGGTCTGCCGTCTCCTGCATTTTTAGTCAAATACTACAACAGCACATGGACATAAAAAAGTCTTTATGGTGTCCAGTGGTCTTATGGACAGACAGATGAGTCTCTCAGAGGGGTGCTGCCCGTGTCTGTGTCCGACCCTCTCCCTATGAGCCAGCTACAGGTCCCGGGAGGCAGCCGCAGGGTCTTGAACAAAGTGACCCTGAAGGACTTACAGAGAAAGAAGTAGATGAGAGGGTCCAGGAGAGAGTTTAAGGATGAGAGGAAGAGCGTGCTTTCCTTTAACTGAAAGAAAAAGAGTTTGAGCTTGCAGTCAAAGAGCACCCCTCGGGTCTGGCTCATGGTGTACGGCACACGGGCAAAGTGAAATGGCACAAAGCAAACGAAGAACACCGCCAGAACCAGGAACACATTGGCGTTCATTTTTCTTTTGGCCTGGTCGGGCTTCCGAGTCGTCGTCCCGCTCGGCGCCCGACATATGGTCCCTCCGCTGCTGTGGGACTTGGTGCGGGAGTAGGATCTGTACAGCTCTTTGGTGATTAGAGTGTAACATATGATCACAGTCACCAGGTTGCCCCAGAAAATAACTTGACAGACATGATTCACCACCTCGTGCCAGTACAGCCCGGCCTCTGTCTTCAGGTCGCTGCACTTGAAATACGGAGAAGTCGGGGTTTTACATGTGAGGATCACGTTGGGCAGAGAGAGAACCAGCAGGAAGGTCCAGATGGCTCCTGACAGGAGTTTCCGACGGGCCAGCCGAGCGGCGTTGGTCCCCCTGAAGGGCTTGAGGGTCTTTCTGCAGCGGTCGATGCTGATGAGGCCGAAGAAGAGGATGCTGATGTACATGGTGAGGTAGAAGAGGACAGAGGACACTCGACACACGAATATACGCAGGCCAGTGGAAGCCGTGTTTGAGTCTGATAACACCTGCAGAAACACAGTGTTCAAGATTTTACATTTTAATGTTAAACACTGCAATTCAAGCCAAACAGTACATTTGTTTATAAGTTAATGGTGCCACCTGCTAGTTACTAATACTTCATAGTTGAAGCCAATAACATCAAACTTCTGACTGGTGTTTTTGGAATTGGGCTTATAAAAACACTTATTAACTCAACTAACAACAGATGACTGATGACAGTATGTGTTGCTGATGGTTTGCTAGAAAATGAGAAGCTCCTCAGATTTATTAATGACTATCAACATGTGTAACTTCAAAGCTGACATTTTAAACTAACATTTATAAATGCAGACTTAATGACTCTCCAGCAAGAGATATTTTACACAACCTTGGAGTCAAAATCTTGTTCTTATGAATTACCTATAAATAACCAATTAGTTATAAAAGCAATTAGTTCCAATCTATAAACCCTTTCTGAGGTTTGTCATATAAGTAAATAGTACTAGTTGAACCAAACCTTGAAAGGGAATGTGAATGTCATGACCACATCCGCAACCACAATATTCTTCAGGTATATGATGAAGTGCGACTTCGAGGGGATGCGGAAAAACACCCACACAGCCACGCCGTTGAGCGACAGCCCCAGCAAGAAGAGAAAGGAGTAGAGAACAGGGAAAACCACCGTCTTCAAAACATTGTCACGGGAGCAAGTGCTGGTTTGGTTGTAACTGGCAGGGAACAGTGGGGAAGTGACATTTCTCTCCATGACTGCTGTCTAAAAAAAATACAGGAGGAAGTTGTGCTTGGTAAGTTCTTAACATGAATTAAAAGAACAAACAAACAAAGAAACAAATACAAAAAGTCTGATAATCTACTCCTCTAGAAATACTTTTTCATAGGTATCATAAATACATATACTGTATCTATATGTACATAATATACAGAATGTGGATGGTATAACATAAAAGCCTGTTCTATATATAAAACAATCCAATATGGTAACATTATAAAACCATTTTGCAGACATATTGCACACACGTTCAACTTATGCTTCTAGTAGTTACGTTTGTAGGAGATGTGGTTTTCATGCCTTTAGTGAAATCTGCTCTAGGCCTAAAATCAAAGCAACACTTTCATAATGTGTAAGTATATTCAGCCTGATTTACTGTAATAAATACAAATAAAGGTTTTGTAACTGACCTGTTAATGTTTCTGATATGTGGCAGTGAAGTCCCATCAAGGTCTCAGTGCAGCTCTTATAGAGATTTCTGGTCCCTGCCTCTCATCTATTCTGCACAAATGTGATCTGATCATCTGTCTTGTCCACACAGTTTCAACATTTGTGTGTGCTTCTATTTGTGTGCATGTGTAGGTTGGTGACACAACTTTTGCAGGAAGACTTTCTCTTTTCCTTCTCCTTTCTCCTTCCTGTCATGAGGAAAGGCTGCAGACGGCACTTCCAGTTCTATTTTAACAGACACGAAGAAGTTCACTCCACAGAGGGCAACAAAGTTGATTACAAGCTAAATGCATCTTAAAAACAGCATCAAATACATGCAAAAGACAACATTTAAAGGTCATCATCGTCTTCTGAATTACCATGTTTTTTTAAGGTGGACTCTAATGTTCACAAGTTGTTTGGATTAGTGACAAGATAAATATGTTAGTAAAAATGTGATAACCTAATTTATTTCCTCTTATTCACTTAATGCATTTGTGAAAACCATTCTTGTGTAATCTCCACCGCTTCGGCAAAATAGAGCTTTAGTATGTGGGTTCAGCATCTCTGCACTTTATATACCTTTAAACACATGGGCTATAGGAATAAAATTATTTGCTCATCTGTAAATCCTTTGTATAATATGATAAATGCATTCATTTGATGAATGTCCCATAAACCATAGTAACCTCAAGATTATGCAAGTGTTGCATCATGAATCCTTCTATTTATTGTGTATGTCAGCTTTGTGACAATTCCTTTAAGAACAAACAGCTTGGACACACATGGAAGTAAAACCTTCTGTTCCAAGGTGGAAAAAATATGGCACAGTGTTTTGGCAGATGCTTCACTGATATAAAACTTCGCCATTGCTCACAATCCCATTCAGATTTTGAACTCAGTGCCTTCCCTGGTGCTGCTGGTTATAAGGTTTTCTACCATTTTCAACATCATCATCAGTGCTGTTTTGAAACTTGTCCTAATTTAAGTGGTTTCACCCTCGGACATCCTTCTCTAGAGACGGCACAAGAAGAAACTTCCCCAAATGGTTGCGTGTTGTTTAGTAGACCCAGTCCTGTCCAAAGGTTTACAAGAGGAACGGGAATGATTAAAAAAGATAGCAAAACTGACTTTACCCTGTTGTTATTTAGTGTCAGATATGATGGAGGGACATAAATGGAGTAACACAAGCTAAAACATAAAAGCATTTAGTCAATTCATTTAAAATGTAATGTCAGAATTTACATGTAGAATAATGAGACAGAATTACTCATGTGTGCATTAATTGACTTCTTGATTTTTTTAGAATAAACAGCAATTTAAATGTAAATGTAATCTATCATAATATGCAATAATTTCTTTTGTTGTTTTAAAAGGCAACAACCAATTAACTGATTAGATATATTAGCATATTGTATTTCCTATTTGTGACTGTTCCATGGGGATTATCACAGTTCATTTCCAACAGAAGGTTTCACAACAGATTCTGTTTTAAATTAATATTATTTTAAGAATACGAGGGTCGTTTTCTGCACGTTGGTTTCTACTTCTGTCTTCACCCCATCACCCTGATGGCTTTCTGCCCTTCAGTTTATTGAGCGCCTGTGACTTCCTGTGTCTGGGCCAACATTGTCCTACTCAGCAGCATTCACTTCCTCAGCAAAAGCTTTACCCAAATGTTTCTTCGTGTTGCTCTTTTGGTTGCGGTCACATGTATAGCTCATCTTAAATGTCATATATACTGTACGTGAGGTCAGTTTCTCAACCGTCCATACTCAGGCCTATGCATGTTTCCCACAGCTGTGATCTCTGCACATGTGGGTCTGATCAAGACGGCTTCGGCAGCAGAGAGAGAACTTTTCACTTTAACGCTTGTCTTTCTAGACACCTCTCTATTTTTCCTCTTTGGTCCTTTCTTTTGCTTCTATTCCTGGTTGATCAACTTTTTTTTTTAATGTGTCTAATGCTTCTTTTCGCAATCAAACTTTAAAATCACATATTTCTATGGGACAAGGGTCATTGTGTAATCCTACACCTCTTGTACTGATGTTTTAAATTTACATGAATCATTTACAGGGAGGCGTAATCAAATATAGTGTGTGAACGCACAGTTGCAGAAACGCATGCAGATACAGGCAAAGCTGCAGCATATTCACACACACACATACACACGCATAGTAATCCTCGTCAGCTCCCTCTCAGACAGACAGGAAGAAGGAATGAGGAAAGGAAATAAAGAGAACGTAACTTAAGACTTTGACTGACTTTCCATTGAAACCCCTGTGAGCCTCCTCAACAACCCCCCTTACACACACACTCACACACTTCTCTCCCTTCTTAGATGCACTGCTTTCCTCACCACCCACATCACCCCTTGACCTGTAAGTCACCACTCATCACCGTCACTTTCTACCAATTCCAGACCCTGAGCCTGTTTTAACAGCTACCGTCTTGCACTTTTTTCCACCCTGCGCTGATAATGGAGCTGGAGAGCGGAGGGAGAAAAACTTCATTTCCTCTCTGCATCTCGGGTATTGCCTTGAATGTCGCGGCCCTGCTTCTCACCAAAAACATCGAGCTAATAACAGACGCAGAGCTGTAGCAGCTGTGGTGTGAAGAGCCAGGTTGAATGAGGCCGAACTGTGACCCCTGACAGTCGACACTTGATCATCTTGTCATTGTGACGACAGAAAGACATAGGAAAGCCACATAGAGAGAAAAAAAAACATTGAGGGTGGTCCTTGCTTGTGGTTTGTTTATGACTGTCTTTGCCTTCATGCATTCATGTTTATGTGTGTATACATCCTTTGGCAGGCCTTCACATCTACTGGCCTCTACTGGCACAGTTGAAATGTGTGGGCCACGCTTTGTTTTGACAGTTTAAGGTTTCTTTAGCCGCTGCTGCTGTTCAGTGCAGGTTCCAGTGGGTCTGCCTCCCATATGGTGATCCACACTGTCAAAACCAGCAGCCTACTGCATGGAGGCCAAAAAAATACTGTGAGCTACAGTAGCTTTTATTGAGGATGAAACCACATTTGCTGTCACGCACCATTGGGGTGAAAAACATCGCTCCACACTGATTATAAAAATGTATTGCAATGCTCTGTTTATACTACTATAGCTGCTATTTTTTAGTTCTCTAGGAGCTTTGTGAGAGTTCTACGCTGGCAACTGCTGACTTAAGTACATTCCTTCATCTCTCATGAGCCCCATGTGTCCAGTATGGGCGTGTTGACCGTCTGCATCCACACACACACACACACACACACACACACACACACACACACACACACACACACACACNCACACACACACACACACACACACACACACACACACACACACACACACACACACACTCAATGGGTCCAACTGGCTCCTGGGCTTTAGTTTGTACCGGAGAATGATGTAGTTGATTCCATCCGGAGCTAAAGTTTGTTGCTTGCGTAGATGTTTTCCTAGCAACTGCTTTAGTTTGGGCATTGCTACAACTCGCAGCTCATCTCTTTGGTCTGGCATATTCATCAGTGAATGACCTACTAAAACACTACCTGAAATGCACACACTGATCTTTTCACAAGTGCATCCCTGCAGAGTGACACAAGTTCATTTCAAGGCTTATTGATAATTTTCTTTACCTTATGCATCCATCCAACTGTGAAGTGAATTCAAAACAAATGGTCATTTTCCAAAAATTTCGAGTTGTACCAACTGGTATTTTTATTTTAACAATGTGTCGAAAGATTGTATGTAATATGAAAATTGTTGCACATAGTGACAAACCCACAGCCTTTACCCAATTTTGTAGTTCTCTTCCGGAGTGTTCAGCATCTATAACTCACGATACACTACCTGTTCAGCTCCAAATATTAGACAGACAAAGTTAACAAGTTGCTAGTGAGCATCCTGGAGCATTTATGGGCCAGATCTCAGGAGCTAAATAGATCTAAAGAGAAATTAAAGGAAAGTGAATATTGGACTAGAATGCATCATGTGGACATAAACATGACTCCAAATGAATTCTAATGTTGCTTTGTGTCTGTTGAATGTGCAAACATGCAATATACAATCAAACAGCTTTATAACATAATATATTGTATTTAGCTTGTGCTGCTTCCAAGTAGCCAAGAAGTGCATAGGATAATATAAGGTAAAATCAAGTCATCAAAATATGGTCACGTATTATGTAATATAACGTGCACCTCTTTGTATGAAAACGTGTCTCACCCTCATTTTAACCCCATGTACAGCTGTCATGATGATAATGCAAATCCTGGCAGTGTACGATCTCACTTCCTCAATCACCCCAGAAGTGAATATTGGCATCATTACAGATTGAGGACATGAGAAGGTCGAGTACGTTTCAGTATCAAGCATTCAGAAAACACAAATAATGATTTTTGGTCATTGTGTGCATCGACTTTTTGTGCTTCTCTGGCACCTGTCAGCGGTGTCATGCCTCCTTTAAATTCTGATCCCGAGTTTTGATGTTTGTCTGATAATCCCTCAGCCCACTGTCTGAGAAAGCAGAATGCAGAGCTATGGCTTGAGAGCTGGAAAAAAAAAAGAGGGACAACAGCTCCCTTTGAGAGACTGGCCGGTCTGGGATACCAGGCATATTTGACAGGGCGTCTCTGTGTGCTCAGCAGAGACCTGTGTGCACACAGAGGGCAGCAGATAGGGACAGGGCGGAGAGTGTCAGCTTCAGCTGCTAACCACAATGAGGCGGAGTACATGTGAGAAAAGGTCAATGTCATGTACAAACTAGGACAGAAGCAGAGCAAGTGGACTAAACATAAAACACTTTCTTCACATGCAAAGTAAGGTCCAAACCCTGATTGTACAAATTCTTAAAAACAAAATTTCAGGGCCTCGTGAAATACTGGGAACACATTTAGGCATTACATGAAACAAAACAACTCCAACACTTTCACTGGATAAAAGCAATATGTCATAAAGCGATATGACAGAAAACTACTTTACGAAATGTGTCAAGCAACGTTTTTGCTCCAAGAAGCAAACATGATTTCAGTAGCCGGTGAGCTCAGAGCTATAATGAGGGTCTATTTTTCCTGTGACGTTATGGTGAGGTTGTTGGTGCTGTAAAGACATGTGGAGAGCAGACAGGCTGCAGCAGGTGGTCCACATGATGTCATGTGAACTGTTTTCACTGTAACACTAAACATGTAAGTCTATTTACCAGATAGACAGAGTGACACAATTTAAGACTTGCTTCAACACTGGAGCTTTTCCTTTTTAAGATTTTCTTATGTAAATATTATTAATATTATTTACAACAACTACTACCACTACTACTAATAATAATAATAAGATCATCTTAAACTGAAGATAATCAAACTCGCCTATCTTTACTGTGTTCTACATAAATAAAGGCTTTGTCTTGGTATTATTACACTGATCATGGGGGGCTGAAAGACAGTCCTCCTAAGGAAAAAGTTTGGCTTCCCTGTTACAGAGATACCTGCAATGCTGTGTCTCTGTGTGTATATATAGTAAATATATTTTAAATTACAGGATGACAGATCATGAAATAAAGTTACATATCAATCACAGAAAATACGCTTCTATAAGAATGTCTGTCTGGAGAACAGTATATTATTGAACATAAGAAAGCCTAAGACTTCTGCTCCTATCTCATTTTTTATTTATAGGTGTTTAGTGTTTCCTCAGTTGTGTTACAGCTCCTCCAGACTGCATCTAAATTACACATTGGCTTTACAACAGAGTGGTAAATTAAACTTCATTCCCAGCAGCACAGAGGAAATGATGACTGTGGATGTGTCTGAGTGAAGGAGTGTAATTTGCAAACATATGACTCTCTTTCACAACAACGCTCCAACTCGGGTTTTGCCTTCTTATAGTGGAAACAATGAGACAGGAGAAGAATATGGGAAAATAGTCAAAAGGGAGAAATAGAGATGATGTCATTTCTAACCAGGGCACACAATGGAGAATGAAAGTCGTGTGGGGGATATTAGAACTGAAGAGCCACAGAGTTACATCACAGCTAAAATGGGGTTTGAAAATGGAGATTGTGCAAATGTTCCTATGTCATGCATGTCAAAACCCTGCTTAATCTGCTTAAACCCTTAAACCCTTAACTTCCTATTGACACCCCACCCGCCTACCTTTATTAATCCATCATTGAACTTGAAAAGGTTCCTGGAAAAACTTGACCTGTCAGGCAGAAAACATCGACCACTGCTGTAAAGTAGCAGTGCCACATTGTTGATGCAGCCTAATTGGGTGAGCTGGCTTGTTTAAAGCCCCCCCCACCCCCCCACCCCCTTTGGGGCTCCGTAATTAACAAGTGTTTTGATGTTTTTAGTTTGGTGTTTGTGCCACTGGAGTGAGGAAGGTTAGCAGTCCACCTGGTTACTCTCTGGAGACCAAAGGACCACATCTGCACCCCATCAGATTCGAGGACCCCGACTGACGTCCTTCCTCTGGCCTCAGGACAGGGACTGAAGGATACGGCCCCATTAAAAAAATGTATCCTGTGTATTGTAATATGCATACTGTGTACCATGTTGGAGCCTTTTTTGTCACTGTATTTATTAGCCTGCTTTTGCATTTAATGAATGCATCCATTTAGTGAAAGCTGTGGCCAATTCATGACTTGAGTCAGTTGATTTATGATAGAGCCATTACCCTTGTACCTTTCATAAGCAGAGTCCTGCTGCAAATCAATCCACTTTAAATGCAACTGTGGGAGCAAGACGACGACACCTGATACCTGCGTACTTTCTTTTCCCTTACTAATGGCCAGCATATAAGCTCCTAAGGCAAAACTGAAAGATGATCAAACATAGTCCTGAGAAGCAACGGTCCAAGAAACCTGGAACCACCATCAGAGCATGACAGATCCCACCTGGCAGAAAAGTGCAAAGATGAATCTGTCCTACTTGTGGCTGGAAGGTGGATGTGTGGATTCTACAATGCTGGTGTGAAATACCAGCAACACCATTGAGACGCTGATCTACTGTATGAGCCAGTGTGTGTGTGCATCTACAAGGTTGTGTGTGTAATGGAAAGACCAACTTCAGTATTCTGAAAAGATTTCCCCCACCTTTAAGCCTCGGATTGCAGCAAAAATGAAGCAGAGATCCACTTTGCTCATTGCCAAGTCTGCAGCATCAAAGAAATAAGGCAGACTCTCTGAGCTAACAGAGAAGTACTGTCTCAGACTGGCTGTTGGCCAGCTCCCAGCAGTCCTCGCCTCACATCCTCACTTTCCATGTTCAGGCTGCGAGCGTTCAAGTTTAACTATGGAATTCACACCACAAACCAAAAAAATGTCTCACCCTTCCCTGGTTTCGCTCATCTACCCACTCTGTAGACTTTATCCTTCCTTCCCTCTTTTTCTCAGTCACCTCTAAGTTTCCTCTTTTTTTTAAACTGCTTGTCATCACTCCTTTCAGGCATGGCCCACACAGATATACTATATGCTAACATACATGAGGTATGAATTCTTAAATGAAAGGCACAATATACAATTTCTATAATGACGGTGAGAACATAAACTGCATATTCAGGTAAATGAAAGTAATTGTAGTTGAATGCTTGCCTTAAAGATCTTCTGAGTTTTCATAGCAGGAAAAGCACGGGTGTAATTAAAGTTTACATCCCATGTAGCTTTGCTCTGGTAATGTTTGTACATGACGACACGCTGATGTGACTTCCTGTGACACTTCACATAGAACTGAGCCTTGTTAGCGTTATTAGTTCCACCTGTGCTTCTGCTGCTGTGAGAAGTCAAAAGGTCTTTGGAAGCAAACATTCACCAACTATAATTAAAAGGTTTATTGAAAGTTAGTTAAAAATGAATTGTTATATTTTATGATGACAACCCCTATTCCAAAAAGGGGAAACTGTAAAACATACAGAATGCAATCAATTGCAAACAAACTATTTTTACCAACAAACGTTTTAAGTGTTCCCAAGCCCAAGAAGAAGAGGTCCTCCTGAGTCCATTTAGTAATAATCTTTATACAGTCCTGTGTTTGACAAAGTGTTGAACCTCTCTCCATCCTTGCTTGTGAATGACTGAGTCTTTCCAGGATTAACCTTTCATACCCAATCATGATACTATCACCTGTTACCAATCAACCTGTTTACCTGTGGAATGATCCAAACAGGTGTTTTTGGATCATTCATCAACTTTCACAGTCTTTTGTTGCTTCAGTACCAACTTGTTTGAAACATGTTGCTGCCACCAGAATAAGCAGCTATTTACAATGAAGCTGATGGAAAACATAGAATGTATTGTCTTGGTTATGTTTTCACTTGATTATAGGCCAATAAGGATTAACAAATGATCACATTCTGTTTTTGTATGTTTTAGTGTCCCAAGTTCTTTAGGATCATGGTTGTAGATCCAAATCTCTAGATCTCCCATTGGTTCTTGGAGTGGAAACAGTCTTGCTGATGGATGGAAAGTATGTAACTATGTATGTATGTAACTTACACTAGTGTAGGAGTTGCTGGTAGAACAAAGCATCTACAGTTTAGTTAAATATTGCCTGACCGTGGGTCATGGTTTGGACTAAGGCTGTCTTGGTGGTCTAATATAAGCTAGTACGATGGTAGAAAGTAGCTGAATCCATCTAAAACAAGATTAACAATGTGCTTCCAGGAAATATAACTTGTGTGTTCGGTGAGTCCTTTGCAGAGAGTGGACTGTGGGGTAATGAGGACAATCTTCTCAACAACAAGTCATTTGACTCTGTGCAGATTTGTTCTGTTTTACCACAGTCTTCGAGGTGGCCAAGGAGTGGTCGTACTTTTACCTACCTCATCTCGTGTAAAAACAGCTTTTGTTTATGCTTCTCATGAAATGCTAGACGTAGTGTAAGTCTTCATGTCGACATGTCTGCCTTCAGCAACTGTGACCAGAAATTGGGTTCAGAGGTACAGTATATTTGACCTGGTGAAGGTGAAATGCACACAGACACAAACACACACACACACTGCGCCTTTCAGTAGCTTCGTATAAAACCATATTTCAAAAGGCTTGTTTTCCTTTAAAGACCCAAGAGGAAAGGAGCAAATGGGAAAATCACATGTTTAAAATCCTCATAAATATCCAAGTCAGTAGAAGGTAAACGCCAAGATTCTCTCAAAACATGAACCGCAATACCAGAACTGAACAAATAAACTCTTCACAATCCACAGAGGGCACTGTGCGAATGATGAACTGTCTTTCACATTCAGGAGCCACACATAAAAAAAGGCAGTGGTTCATGACATCACTTAAGTAGTTTAATTTGTCTTTGATTGTCGCCTTGCTCACATGTGCAAGCACTTTTCTCTCAAACCATGGAGCAAGTAGCCTGCATTCCAAAGTTTATGGAAGACAATTCCCTCGTTCCACAGATCTGCCTGGACCATATCACACTAAGACTGGCTCTAAACTTTGGAAAAATTTGTTTTTCTGAGATCTCAAAAATTGATTTATTGGCAGATACCCGTTTGAGGACTAACCGTTGACCTCCTTTGAGTGTCCGTTAAAATGCAGCTGTCAGATACTGGAAGCCAGTGTACATTAATTATGTCCCATTTAACTGTTGTGCTTAAGGCTGTTCTGGAAAGACTCTTATATGGCTTTATCAGAAACATTTTATGATAAGGCCAATAGCCACATGTAGAAAAGTAATATTGAAAGAATTTACTGTATTTACAAATATAAATCTCTACCTCATTAAAATACATTATGGATTTAACTTTAACATTAACTTACAATTTCATTTTATGGGACACAGAGCAGTTTTTTAAATTTTATTTATATTTTTTTCTGTCTTGTTTTTCTAATCAGTGTAAAATATATACAAGTCACAGCCTTATTTATGAGGTGTTTCAAACAGGAAGTTTTAGCCTATTTTAAATGAGCATAATTAAGGCAATTCACGATTGGTGCGATTGACTGAGAAATTGTTTCCAGTTGTTAGCCTTAAGGCACCGGGTATTTGTCTTGATGAAAACCCCTTAAAAATGACTTGCAGCCATTTCTTTAGGAAGAAAATCATGTAAATCTGTGGTCACCAAAGATGTGTGGTTAGAGAGCAAACATCACTATATAGTAGAGCTTCTCACTCTTACCATCTCTCTAGGATAAGAGCTGTTCATTTGATTTTTGTGTTACATGTAACGTATTTCTAAATTTTCTTAGAATATAACTTTAGGCAGCAATATATCATTAAACATACAAATTCATATTTTAAAAATATATGGCTTTGACTCTCTCTGCTTCAGCTCTCTCTCTAACTTGCAGGTCAGTGAAATCAGCACACAATCACAAACAAAAATCAAAGGCTCCCCTGTGGGTCTCACTCATGACGAGTTGGGTGAAGAACTATTTTCACAGCTAGAGTGTCTGGAAGGTTTCTGCTACAACCACAGCCACGACCTGCTCCTGTAGACAAGGTGCAACTGGATAATCCTAATGACCTTCATTACAACAGCAGCTGTCTAGTACTAACAGCTAATTCTCTATACCTTCGACATCGATATGCTGAAAAGCTCATTTAAAAATGTAAGCGTATCACATAGTACAATAAAATTCCATTTTTTCTCCCATACTTTAATAAAGTAGATACTACAAATAGATATACATGTACTGTATTACTACAGATTAGCATAATGTATAACATTACTGTAAATTCTTGTGTACAACACAATACACTGATAGTGTGTTTTGTATTTTTTGACCAATGAACTGCACTTTGAATAGACATAAAGGCATCTGCTTTAAACTGTCATCAAAATATAAAAAGTATAATAAAGAAATCTGATTCTAACTCTGGTATGAAAGCACTGTACTGTCCATGCAGATATATATCCAGTGTAAAACAAGCACTAAATAACCTATTTTCTTTCTCTGTGAAATTCAATGAATTGCTCTTGAAACATACTTTACTACAAACTCTGCCTGCTGTCCTTTTCATTTACTGTTAAAGGACAAAGCAACATGTCATGACAGCAGCAACTTATGGTCAATGTCTGAAGGGAATTAAAATGCTCTTGGGGGCTTTTTCTTTCTAACAATCTGTTACACAGTTTTTTCCCCCTCTGTGCATAGTATGTCTGTATGTGCTGTAATAGTATCCCTATGTATGGCCAGCAAGGCCTGGTCAGAGAAATCACTTTCAGTTTGACTATGCCCTGGCCCTCTTGCTCCCATGAGAACCACCTATGAATTTCCAGACCACCAGTTCCAAAGTTACAATAACAACTTTCTAGTTAAAGGCTGGGTTTTCCAGTTTAAACCCCCCCCGACATTTTTCCCCTTTAAAATGTCTGTTTCCTTTCTCTTCTTGTGCTCTGCTTATTTTTTTAATCCACATTTGTCACTTTTTTAATAATACTCCACAAACCTCGCAAATCCATGTGAGAAAACATGTACTGTACCTGACAGACATAAGCGACTGTGTGTCTGTTAATGTTTACATTCGGATACTGTCCACTGTTGTTTTCTCACAGTACACGTACATATGTGACCTTTGAGTCTGTACCCAAGTGGCTCTTGGCCAGGCACTTGTATGTGCCAGAGTCTGATGTTGTGGGCCTCTGAATAATGAGTGTACCCTGTGGGTGAAGCAGTTCGCTACCCATCGGTCGACCTTGTTCTGCCGCTGACAAAACTGAGCGATCAGGCAGCTCCCAGGTGATTTCTGGCTTGGGGATCCCCATGGCAGCGCAGTTGAGCTGAATAGGCATCCCAGTCACTGCCTTCACATTGGGAGGTGGGCCTGCTGTAATCCGCGGAGGGTAGGCAATGATAACAACAGGGACGGTGAGCACAGCCTCCCCAGCATCATTACGAGCCCGGCAGATGTAGTTCCCTCTGTCGTTTAGAGTAGTATCCTGAATAACCAGAGTACCGTTCTCTAGTAACTGGTAGCGCCCAAGGACTTGAGGCCGGGTAAGAGTGTGGCCACCAGGAATAGTCCAGTAGATTCTGGGTCTAGGACTCCCATCAGATAGACAGTGAAGGAAGAGAGGGACTCCAGACACACTGCGTATGACACCCCTAGGCCTTGTCAGGATGTAAGGCTTCTGCCCTACATCCAATATTATTAGCTTCTCTATGTAGCCCATGAAATTCCTGGCACCACAGCGGTACTTCCCAGAATCATCTTGGCGAGGGTTGTATATGAGTAAAGTCCCATCATTGCCAAAGTGGTGTCGAGAGCCACGGTCGGATTCACCAGTTAGCCTTGTTCCATTAGGCAAAGTCCAAATGATCTCTGGCGGTGGGTGTCCATCAGCAGAACAGTTCAGAAGTGTGCTTTTCCCAATTCGAGACATGACACGTTCGTTGAAGGGATTCTTGAAGATCGGCCTTCGAAGCATGCTGGATACCTCCAGCTGCACCACCATCACTGCCTCTCCTCCATCGTTCCTTGCCATGCAAATGAACTCTGCTGTATCAGTTGGACGCACATTACGAATCTCCAATGTCCCATTATGGTGGACATTAATCCTGCTGCCAAAGTATGGTGCTCTCAGGAAGATGTTATCAGGCATAATCCAAGTAATACTAGGAGTGGGATTGCCCTGAGCCTTACAGTCTATTAATTTCCTGGAGAATTTAGCAGCTACTTCTTTGATTACAGTCCTGTTCTGCTGGAAGCCATTGATCACTGGTGGATTCCCATCTATATCAAGCTTATAGACTTTTCTGTTTTCTCCAGCGGGGTTGCGAGCCATACAAACATAATCCCCAGCATCGATAACCTTCACATCCCTGATATCCAGAGAGCCATTGACATGCATTAGGTAGCGGTCATTAGAAGCTGCAATTACATCGTTGGTCGGTAGCATCCACAGGATCTTGGGTTTGGGTTCCCCATGTGCTTCACAGTCAAAGCGGATGTTGTCTCCAGGCTTCACCCTGGCATATGTCTGGCTGGATAGACGTATCTTGGGGGCAGCAGTCACCACGCTAATATGTACAAGCATCTCATCCTTGCCCACCTGGTTCTGAGCATAGCAGGTGTAGTCCCCTTCCTCTGAAATACCAACCTGGAGAAGCAAGACACAGTGATGTAAATCTTTTGAAAATGTTAATGTAACATGGATGAAAATGACATGATAGTGCATACCTGGTTTAGGTAGAGAGTTCCATTGTCGAAAAGTGTATAGCGCCGTGCTCGTCCTCCTCCACTGCTGGCATCAGACTGAAGAGCGCTGTTGACCAAGGTACCATCTGGCAGACCCCAGGAGATCTCTGGCTTTGGCGCTCCAGAGGCTTTACAGTCCACCTTCAAATCATTACCGTAGGCTACCTGTTTCTTTCCATAGAGCTTAGGCTCTATCTTGGCTGGCTTCATTGACACACTGACCCTCATGAGCTGGAGATCATCACCAAATTTGCTTCGTGCCACACAGAGATAGTCTCCAGCATCTTTATCACTCACTGTGCTGACGATAAGTGTCCCATTATCCAGGACCTGAATTCTGCTGCCCATCCTGCAGAAATATAGAACAGAAAATTACAGAGCTTTGAGGACGACAGAATAAAGCCTGATCAAAAACAAGCAAGCTACATTTACTGTAGTGCAGGACAATTGACACATATAATACTGACACTGTTAGAGTTTCTATACCATTATAAAATATAATATATAAATAAATATATAAAAAGATATTTTGAGAATGCAAATACTGTAATCCATTATATGTCTACAGATGACTTTATATATCTCTTCATGTGTCATCTTGAAAAATAAAGGCCTGGTGGCATGGATTTTGCTGTGCACTCCAGATGAAGAAACTAATTGTATTTATAATGTACATGCAGTACATTACTTTGAGAAAAACCTCACACAGTAAAATTACTCTCTCAACCATTTTACAAAAGCTGTGTCATGTGCTCGCACACATCATGTCCATAGTAACAGTAAAGAATTTTTATTACCCCATTAAAATAAAGGGACATGAAAGAAAACATGACAGAAAAAAGAAATGAGGATGTGGTAAGAAAATAAGTACAAATAGTTAAAAATTAACAATAACAACGGAAAACTGAATTAACTACTAACACCAACCAAATGTGTGCATGAATTCATGAGGGAAGTTGAAAAGACAAAAGATTTAATGAACTGACCAGTAAGCTGAGCCAAGGCTTTGGCAACGAACTGAAAAACACTGCATTGTCATGTGTTTCTTGACAATAACAAGCTTTCTGTCTTTCCTGTTTTTCATCTGATGTTGCATGCAGAGACAGAGGTCATACAAATTGTTTACAGACAAATTATATGCTCCAAGTATTCCAGTATTCTTCAGGCACTCTAATGTTTCTCCACTGGTGATCGAAATGAGACCAGCTCTGTCATTGTGACGTGTTAGCAAATATTTGTCTTTTGGAGGAAACATACAATATGCATGCATTGCTCATGGAGACTGTAGTTGGTAAAGCTTCAGAGTAAATACTAATAAATCCTGTAGTAGTAGTGCACAAACTGCATGGCCTTAAACCTGTTCACAAATGTTTTATCTGTTTTGTCCAAAATGTTAGTCAAGTCTGTTTTAGCTTTTACTGATGACTTCTATAGTCTTTGCTGCTGTGTAATGCAAATTTTCTTACTGAGGGACGAATAAAGGTTTATTTTATCTTATTTTATCTATTCTCCTGTGCATTACTGTGACTAATAAAGGTTTTTTTGTTGTTGTTTTTTTTTTACCTGTGCCACTGGTCCACCACAGCTTTAGAGGGCAGCCTCCAGATGATCCTGGGTTTGGGGTCTCCAGTAGCTGAACAGTTTAGTCTCAGCTGGTCCCCGAATAACAACTCTGTTAGGCGCTGGGATGTCTCCACTATTTGAGGTGCAGACTCTTTCCTCTCTACTGTCAGAGTCACCACTCGTCTCTCTGAGCCAGTAGAGCTGGTGGCGATACATTCATATTTGCCACTGTCTGCTTCAGTCACACCTTTAATGTGGAGGGTTCCATTCTCATATACTGATATCCTTGCGTTGTTGGCAGGTCTGTTAGATCGTACCATTGACCCATCATGGAGGACCCAGTGAACAGTGGGCTGTGGACTGCCTTGGCCAGTACAGGGTAGCCACAACTGTTGGCTTACACCGGCTTTCACCTGCTGCCGTTTCTCCTCCACGATGCCAGGAGGCGCTGCCACCACCTGCAGTCGGACTGTCGCAGTATCCGCTCCGGCTGGATTGCTGGCGATGCATTTGTAATGACCTCTGTCATAAACAGACACCCGCTCAATGACGAGAGTCCCCTCAGCAGATACTGATACTCTCCCTTTCTCTGTGTTTTGACCCCTGACCTGGGTCCGGTTTGCCAGGATCCAGGATATCATGGGCGTGGGCCGACCCTCTACTTTACATTTCATCTCCACAGTGTTTCCTGCGTGAGACTTTATCTCACGAATTTTTGGCTCCAGGATTCGTGATGGGTAGGCCACCACGGAGAGGGTAACAAGAAGTTTATCTGATCCGTAATCATTCTCAGCTAGACAGAGGTACTGGCCACGGTCCTTAATGTTGGCATTCTGGATCGACAGCGTGCCATTGCTCAGTACCTCAAACTTGCCCATCCGGCCCAAAATGGTAATGGTGCTTCCTAAAGGAAAGAGAAAAAGCATTTCTTCTAAGAAGCATTCAACTTAATAACATCAAAAAATAATAAAAACAGATTTGAAACAACTGAAAAACATCAACTGTAGTGTTGCTTTATTTTACCTCTTAAAAGTCACTTCCAACCCTTGTGTGATTTTTGTGTTTGATTTGTATTGTTTCTTGTTCATGAAGTATAGGTAATTGCTCTAAAACAATGTCACAATCAAATTTTTATCAAAAATTATCAACTTTTGCAATCAACAACATGGTCCTCTCTGCTCTTTGAAATAAATACATAAAAAAAACAAACTCACTCACTGACTTAATTTTCTTTCTTCTTCATTATCATTCCTAGGTATCCTGGCTTTTAAAAGACTTTTATCCAACACCTGAACCTTTTCTAGATGTTTTGTTTTCCTTCAGGATAAGTATAAGTAAGGACAGTACGATAAGAATACCTGTGCTTGTGGAGAAGCGCTTCCAGGTTATAGTTGGCTGAGGGTTTCCGACAGCCTCACATGGCAGGAAAGCATCTGAGTTGGATAACACAGTGAAGCTGGCTGCATTGCCCCCAACTATCTTAGGTTTGTTTGTCATGACCTTGGTAGTGGCTTCAAAAACAGCAATATTGGCAGTTGTAGCTTCATTGCCAGTGTCAGGATTATAAACACTAGAAATGGTTTTGCGTGTACCTGGGACAGGGGTGTTGGTGTGTCTTTGCTCAGGTGTAAAAATGGTCACTGTGTCAAAAGTGAGGCCTATATCTGCTCTGTCTGTGGCACCACTGCTCTGCACAGTAGGTCTGATCCTCCTAACTGGGGGCCTACGAGTGATGTGACCATTGTTCCTCTGCGTGGGAGGTCTGATGTTGCTGTAAACTCTGGTCCTAACTGTTGTATAAGGCCTTCTTGTGGAAGTTGGCATGAATGTGGTGGTGGGGATGAATGTGGTTGAAGGGATCAGAGGTGTCTTAGTTGTAGTAAAGGCTGGTAAACTGCTAGATGTGCTCCAGTCAAATTCCTCATATAAGTCAGTCTCTTCTTCCTCCTTTGATGTTTGGTCAGTGTAAACACGTATTATTGTTCTGTCCTCTGTCCTAGATGTTGTGTACAAGGGTTTGTAGAGTGAAACAGTCCACTGAGGTAGTGTAGTTGTCTCTGTTGTAGTCTCCACTGTTGTTACTTCTGTAGTTAAAGCCTCAGTTGTTGTGCTAGGGTGTAATTTAGTGATTGCAGGTTTCCTGAAGGGTCTCCTGCCCCTAAAGGGCCTCCTTCTTCGCCCTTGCCGCCCTCTTGTCCCACCAGGCCTCTGTCTGACTACAAACGAATTATCAGGTAGCCCCCCAGACCCAGATGACATGGCTTCATCAGGAGTTTTGACTGATGGTGGTTTGACTGTAGGTGGGGAAGGTAGAGTCTGTGATTCTGGTGGTGTTTCAGCAGTGGTGGAGGACATGGAGTAAGATGACGAAATGGTAGTAGTTAGATGGTGAAAGCTGGGTCTCTGTGTTGTGAAGTCAAAATCTGCAGAGGACAAATCCTCATAGTCCTCATTAAATGAGCCCTCTTTGTTCTCAATGTGTCTGGATGTGGGCAGAGTCTCAGGTTCAGCCAGTGAATTTGCAGTGGTGGTGGGCATGGGAGCAGGTGTTGTGGTGAGGCTCACTGTTGTAGTTTCAGCTGTAGTTGTTGTAGTAGTAGTTTTGGGGGTGACAAATGGCCTTCTCAGCCTGCCCAGTATCCTTTCCCTCTCTCTGCTTCCAAACAGCCTATTCCAGGGAATTCTCCCACGAATGACCTTAGAGGCAGTTGTAGTCGTTGTGGTTGTGGTGGAGACTGACGGTTCCTCGTTTGTGGTCAAAAATGGATCAGTTGTAGTGTCAAAGTCAGGGGCATCAGCAGAGGTTATGTAGCCACTGGAGCCCCCTGGTCTTGACTCTGTATCGGTGTAGTGGGCATTTGAAGTAATATAATAGTTTGTGGTAGAAGTCACAGTCTTTTGTGTAGAGGCAGGTCTCTCTGTTCTGTGTGATGATGAACCGGGGGAAGCTGTTGGTTTCACCACCTGCAGATCAGTGGCTGCTGTCTTCTTTTTGTCTTCATCACAGTCACAGTCTGAAAGAAAATGAAAAGGGAAAAACAGATTCACAGAAAATCTGCTAAAAAAGTCCACTCTGAAAAACTGTTAACAGCTGTGTGCGATTACAAAACAAGGTTGCTTACCTGTGGTGAGTTCAACTCTAAATGGCACTGAGGCATTCCCTTCCTTCTTCACTGAGGGCTGTTTAAGTTTATTGATAAAAGACTGTATGTCAGTGATCCTGTTGGGCTTAATTATCCTCCTGCGGCCTTGGAACGTCCTCCTGCGGCCCCCTCCTCTGCTGTTCTTGTGTGGGATGATATGGATCTGCTGCTGGGAGATGATGGTAGATCCTGCAGGCAGCCGTGGGGATTTGATTGTTTGGGTTGTGTGGAAGGTTATCTCATCTTTCTGCCTCTCTGTGGTGGTGACGGCTGTGAAAGTCGTCTGGCTTTCTGGATCTGTGGATGTGTGAACAACTAGCTCCACTGGGTCTGGGCCATCCCTCATTGGAGTGACATTGGGGTCTGTGGTGAATGAGAGCGCCGCCCAAGTGGACGTCTCTGGCTCTGTAGGTCGTTCTCCTGAGAAGTGGAGCTGAGTTTCTTGTGATGAGTCTGTCACAGTAAGTTGGAGAGTTACTGGCTTCCTGTTTGTGTCTGGCTTGGTATTTCGTTCCATGGCATAAAATTCAGAGGTCTCATCAAAACTGTAACTATCTGTGTTGTGTGAAATTGTATTATATGGTGTTACTGCATCACTTTGACTTTCACTCCTTTCTATTGGATTGTTTGTGAATGTGGACCAGACTGGTGTAGAATCTGACTGCATATATGAATCTGTTGTTGGTGTGTTTTTATATTCTGCCTCTTGACTTATATCAATTTGATTGCTGCTGAGACGCCAATCTGTCTGTGTGGCTGTTATAGTTCCATGGTACCTTTCCTCTTGCCCAAATATTCTACCTTTCTGTGGATTATCTGTTGTTGGTTTGACTGTCCTTGGAACGATGATGAGATGATCTTCATTTTGATCCTCACCAGAGCCAATTTCACCACCACCAGAAAGATCAGTATTTGAGTCCTCATATTTGATGCTCTCTTTCTCTGTGTCAGTCTTTGTTTTTGATCCAACTTGAGCCTTTTTCATAAATTCAGCAAATTTCTGTGGGTCCACTGTCCTGGAAGCTTTATCAAAGACCCGACTACTCCAGATGCGTCTGTTGCTGACCGGCCCCCTCCTTCTTTGTCCCCGTCTACCTCCTGTACCTGCTCTACCTTGTGACCTGAGTCTGGGGTAAGGTCGGTCTGAGGTGACGGTCCTGGATTCCTGACTAGTTCTGTCAGAGGGACTGGAAGAGGGGATCTCATTGAGGGCCACTGTGCTTTCGGTAAAACTAGGATCAACCTTGTCCTCCATCTCCGTCCCTGATCCCTCACTGTCCACAACTGTTACTGTCTTAGACCTGTCTTCAGTCACTGTCACCTGAGACACGAGCAGGTCAACTCCCAGGTGATTAGCGACCAAACACCTATAAAATCCTCTGTCACGCTCTGTGAGACCCTGAATCAGCAAGGTTCCATTCTCAAACACTTTCCTGCTCCCATGAGTCTGGTCCAGTACTGAATGGTCAGGAAGTATCCACTGGACCGAGGCCTCAGGACTCCCTGACGAGCTACAGTCAAAAACCAGATTATCACCAAGTGGTCTTGATAGCTGGACACCGTTGACCTCAACTTCCTCCACATCAGGTGACAGAACTGTCACTCGAAACATGAGAATATCTGCATCCAAGTAGTTTGTGGTGATGCATCGGTAGACGCCAGTGTCGGAGGCATCTGCACCTCGTACAGTGAGCTTCCCTTCAGCAGTGATTACGATCCTCCTGTCCTCACTGGTGTAAGGAGCTCTGACATTACTTCCATCTGGCAAAATCCATGACAACAAAGGCTTTGGCTCACCCTGGATTTGGCAGTTCAACTGTGCCACACCACCTATGTTAAAACAAAACAAGTATTTCATTAGAGTAGTTACTGCTTTCATATTTAAAATACTGAGTAGATATTAATAATGCAACATGCATCAAGAGTTTATCAGTTATCAACTAGTTTATTAAGCATTAATCTCTAACCTGTAATTACAGCGTGCTCAGTCTTGGTTTGATTATCTCTCTTGATCATAGTCCAAGAATAGCGGTCCCTCTTAGGTGAAGTGTTTTCCACGCGTAGGTTGACCACAGACTGATACTTAATGTGCAGAGTAGAGAAAGTGGTCGTAGTGCGGTCCAGCTGGAAGCTCACCTCTCCCTGCATCAACCATGCAGGGGAGGCTTTAATCTCAGCCTCAATGTTTGTGTAAATTCTTTCCTCTCCGTCTTCTGCTTTCATCTGACTATACCTGTACACCATTTCTGGGCTTCTGGCCAGCATTAAGCCTCTCTCCAGCCTCAGGGGAGACTCACTGTAAGTGGCCAGGATCTGCCACAGCTGCTGTATATGTTCATAGTCAACATTACACACCAAATATGTCGTTATGCCAGCGGTGAGTAATGTGACATTGTTTCCCTCCTCCACCTCTTCCAAGGTTTGTGTCAGGTTCTCAAAAGCAGAAGGCCTCTGGACGGTGCAGGATAGACTGACATCATTGTGAAACTGGTTGGTCAGGTTCATTTGAATGGATCCTAATGGGGCAATGAAGTCCTTGGAGGAAACTGGTGTAAAGTCCCCCTCATCTAAACTGATGTTTTTCTGCTTTAGATGGGGTTGAATCCAGGGTTTGGTACAAGTGAAGGCATCGCTGGGGAGAAGGGATAGAGGTCTTTTGTGGTCAGGGGCAGGATTTTCACAAACGGGACACAGCTGGCCTCTTGGATATCTCCTGTCTCGCTTGCACTTCAGCACACCTGGAAACATTTAAATCAAATGGTGTAGCGTTAGTTGGTTGCATGTAAGAAAAGAACATTTACAGTTTCCACATTATGGTTCAGCCAAACCAAATCTGTATCATTAAAACTTACGAAGCAGAAAAGTCAAAAACTGTAATTTATGAGTTGACTTTTCCAGTAGCCAAGTCGTGAATAAAATAATACCTTTTATTCTTTGTTTTCAGTAACCCTCAGGATGAGAGAAAGATATGATCTCTGCCTCCAGTAATGCCTATGCAAAGATTTATGTTTCCCTTGGATATGCCTTTCTTGTTTTGGATACAATCCCATGCAGTATTAGCTTGCAGGAGAAAAAGCACACCGCTTTAAAAGCCTGAGTAGAATAACCTATTAAAGTCCTAATGCAGTTAGCAACTTCACCACATGCATCTTATTAAAGCTGCAAGAAAATCTGGGCTTTTTTTGCATTTATACAAGGGATAATGATTATATGAAGAAATATTCCTTCATTAAGAAAAAAGAGGTTCTCATCCCTCGTAAACACATTACAAGCTTACACCTCTCTAAATGCTTTCAGTCTCTTCCAAAGCAAACACGCAGCCCTCACCTGTGTTCCTCTGTGTCCACACTGAGAACCACTTCATATGGCAATCACACGTCCATGGGTTGCCGTGTAGGAAGAGGTTCTCCAACTGGCTGCAACCTGAGAAAATATCTGCGGGCAGAGTGGTGAGTAGGTTGTCTGACAGGTGGATGCTTCTCACCGAGGACACCTTGAACACCTGGCTGTGTCGTAGTGTGATGAATGTGTCTGGGTGGAGCTGCTGCAGGTGGTTGCCCTCCAGATGGACCAACTGCAGTTTAGTAAGGCCATAGAAAGCCTCTGGGTGGATGAAGTCTATGTGGTTGTGGTCCATGTGGAGCCTCAGCAGACTGTCCAGGCCTTTGAACGTCTCTTTGTTGATTTTCTTCACTTTATTAAAGGACATCTTCAGGACCTGTGGAAACATCGTTGAGATGTTGGGAGATGCCGACTTAAGACTATTATGTTCCTCTTTATGTGTTCGACAATGGTAAATGATTTGACTTGCTTCTATATAAGAACCTATGCAAATGCAATAAAGTCACTATCTCTACTTTAAGCAGCCAGAGATGGGGATGAAAGAAGATTATTACAATGTACATTCAAGTATTGAAGTAAATCATAGGATGCTTGTGCTCCAGTGTTACAAGACAGGCCTGTAATCTGTTCATGAGAGTCTAACAAAAGCATGATTTTACCTGTAAGGACTTGAGGTCTTGGAAGGCTCCATCTTCAATGCTGTAGATTGTGTTGCTATGCAGCATCAACAGCTCTAAGTTCTCAAGTCCTGAAAGATCATGTTCTCTCAAGACATTTATACTGTTGTACCTGAAAACAGAAATGAAAAAGTGACTTTAGCTTATCGGCTCAAATGTAGCGTTTGCTATTCTGTAGTTTATAAAGAACGAATCACGAGCGTTTTCTTCTATTTTTTCTATTGCACCACACAGTTGTATGTATGTGGTGTAGAGTAGAAGTCCTCGAGGATTTGATTTGTGATATATGGAGATACTTCAATCCCACACAGGTGTTTTGAGTTGAACTACCTGATTAGACCTCTGCTCAGGTCTAACTTGTGCTCTGGGAATTATGCAAGGTCACACAGATGAATGAAAGAAATGAAAGATAATGTACAAATAAAAAACGGTAGAGGTCTAAAGCTTCCCTCCTTAACAGGTAACAAGAGAAGGAAATTAGACTGAGACTTTTCACTACACGTCCACACAGTCCTGAAGGTGCAATCACGCCAACATTCGCTCCTAATTCATGTCGGTGAAAGAGGACGTGAGAGTTGTTCGCTTCCGGTCCGGCTTTTCATGCCAGACATTTTGACATGTAGCACAGGTGTCACACATAACGTTAATAATGGATTCCACATGTCCCAGTGAGCCAGTAGAAGGGCCTGGAAACAGCGGCTCCTAAATGGAATACGACCATTATTAATGCTATAAATTACAACGGTGCTAATTGTGCCATGACATGTCAAAATATCTGCAGTGAATATTTTTATTGTGGTCTGACCCACAGAAGAGGTCTAATCAGACGCAATGATTGAAAACACCTGTGGATCTGCATCATAGAAGAACTGAAGACAACACGCGTCCTTTACCACCATTAGCCAAAGTTTAGGTGATTTAATAACATGTTTACCTGGAGGACAGCCCCACAGAATGTCAGGATATATGTATTTGTGTTTCAAATTGTGTCCATATACACATTAACACTGAAGTGGGAGAGACACAGAACTGGATATTTCATTCAGTACCAGTGATGGTGAGCTGCTTAGTTAGGTTCAACTCTGAACAGCAGTAAATAACAGTTTCTTTGTAATGTTATTCCTGCTCACACAGTCTGTGGTTTAAATCAATCAGTAAAATCCTTTCCCCCAAAGTATCTGCAGCTCTCAAATCTGCTCAAAGCTGGAAAGAAAATGAAAGCTCACCCCAGGTTAATTCTTTCCACAGCTGGCTGGATGTGGTCAGGTACTGAGGTCAGGTATCTGAAGGTGCAGTGCACTTCAGTGGGGACATGGCAGGCGCAGGACTGGGGGCAGCCACCGCTCGTCTGCAGCACGGCGGCCAAGAACAACAGAGCGTTCAGCAGCCACCTCTGCAGGTACGAGGGGCTGCAGGCACACACAGTCATTGTGGACGGACAGGAGGGGGGGCTAGACTTTGTCCTGGACCATTAATGAAACCCACCTGGAGATAAAGGCACAGCATGATGAGGCATTAATACACAGAGGAATAATAGACTATAAGCTCATAAAAAGTTACGTGATCAGGTGAAACATTAGTGCAAGTTTTTTTCTTCTTTAGCCTAAAACTTGCATCACTTCAATCAACTTTTACAAATCCTAATTGTAATTATTTGCCTATTTCAATATCATTATTTATAGGCATTATGGAAAGAGGAGAATATTCTTGACAGAGCACACATAGTTAAAACAGTATTAAAATAAACATATAATAATTATAAATGCACATGCAAATAGCATATTCTCTCTATATATATGTATACATAACTGTAAAAACTATTTTACCCCAGAACAACAAACTAAATTATCTATAGTTTCTCTCACATCACTTCAACAGCTGTAGAAATTATGAAAAGGAGAGAATATTTCTGACAAGAACACATATAGTTAAGATGGTAATAAAATAAACATGTAATATTTCTTACATGCACATGCAAAGATGATAAATATTCTCTCTTTCTATCGGTATATAAAACTATAAAAACTATTTTACCCCAGAAAAAAACTGAATTGTCTCCAGTTTCTCTCACTGCACTTCAGCCGCTGTAGAAAACAGAGCTGCTGCTCTCGGAGGAATGTAAAAATCCAGATGAAAGCGCAAAGGGTCCACATTCAGTTCCAGGACTCCTCCAGTGTGATTCCTCTCATGAGTCCACTGTGTCTGAGGCTCACAGGGACGGGAGTCATTCCTGTGTGAGCGCCTGCAGCTGAGCTCACACTGTGTGTCCTCCGCCCCCCCTGTAATCTGCTGTAATGTAATCCTGGAGTTACTGACAACCATGAAATACTCAGGGAAGTGGTCTGCTGGAAATAACACCGATCTGATGGACTGTTAAACGCCATCAAAAACACTAAATTCATCCTCAAGAGGGGACAAGAGTGGAATTATTAATTGCTGCCAAGACAATATTTGACTTATCTGATCATGTTTAAGAAGTAGGTCACCAGATTGTTTTGCACAGAAGCTCAGTTAAGAAGAGGAATCTGAACGCTTGCCTGATGTGATTTATTAGATAAAGCTCCCGAATAATCTTTGCCTGATCTTGGCTCTCCATTATGATAATAAATAGTCCATGATTGTATTGGGGCATGGTATGACAAGTGCCCCAAGCTTGTCTACACCACAAACTCTGTGATAAACTCTTTGTGTCAGATGAAAGCCTCATTCAGTCACAGTGATCGAGGGCAAATGTGTCACAGATGATCCCATTAGCTGTTTCACTTTCTTGAACCCTTTGTCTTTATTTGTGTGTTTTTCTTTTCACAAAAACCACAAACCACCCATCATTCCAGGCTTGTGGGGGTCCGCCCCCCCCCCAAAAAAAAATCCAGTTCTTTTGAATTCCAAGAGTCTCTCTGTATCCACACATCAGCATATTTAGTGGGTAGACTTTTCCTTCACATTCTGCTGTTACAATGTTTTAACAGTCTTTTGATATAGCATCAAATAGCACCCCAAATCCCTACATTTCTTTCCCTTGGCATTATGAGAGAGTGTACATTTAAATGTACACTCTCTAATGTGTGTTTCATTTTTGCTCTCTCATTCAAAACAATAATTAAAGATATAGTTTGATGGCATCTTGAAGTAAAGTGGGATTATGGGAGTTGTTGATTTTATTGTTTAAGCACCACCATTACAACTGATTTATCTGACATCACTCAGGCAGAAATATTTACAGACAGGGTATTGTATTAAAATTGTATTCCTGTTACCATTTGTCACTTTAATCGCTCTCTGACGTATTGTCTGGTGTTGCCTGAGTCACCTTTGACAGCCAACCAAACTCACACCATGATGATAACATATAATAATATAGTAGTAAAATTACAGATTTCTCTGTGGAAATTGTTGGAAACATTTGGGAAGATACACAAAATACATAAAATAAGTTTAGTCATTTTCATACACCTATTTATTTATTACACCTTTAATTTAGACCTGTATTTTCCAGTGCTTTTAAATAAAATATCTGTGACTAGATTGCAAACTAATCTCCAGCTTTTCTTTTATATATACATAATCCATTGTGACTGTTGCCATAAACATTTACTTCAGCTGTAAAAAGTATACCTGAAACCATGCCCATCAAATCACAGCTGCCGCAAGCTCTTCTTGCTTCGACCTCTAAAATAATACAATATGTTCCCTGTCAAAATGCTGCTGGTTCACCATATCCACATGGTTTAACATTGTTAAACATACACACAGTTTGGACACATGCACATGCAGACTGACTATTACACACACACAGTATAGGAGATATTGATTATGTAGTGTCTTCAGTTACATAGAAGACTGTTAATGACTCTGTATAACTTTTCATCGAACTGCTGAGGAATAAGTAAATAGGTCACATAACTTCATCTCAATTGTGCTAGTGGACTATTAATTTGAAAGAATGAGGGTTTATGGGGATCCCTTTCATCAGTGACCTCAGGTTACAGGCGCGATGAGCATGTTCCATCGATTGTGTCATCAGCGTTGTTTACTTGAACATCTGGACAACACACCAACACATGTGGACAACAACTCTTCTCTTCTCTTCTCTTCTCTTCTCTTCTCTTCTCTTCTTCCTCACTAATGATTTTTCTGCCCCCACAAACTGAGGATTGTGATTGGTTCGTCTCAATGAAGAGCAACTCAAATGTGTCTGTGTGTTATTTTACCAACAGCGATGAGGGAGCACTATTAATCCTATACTGTCAGAGGCATCTCCCAGACCTGTTGAGTGCCACACATGTGATTCACTTGCCAGCTTTCATAACAGTTAGTGTGTTGGTGATTCTCTGTTCTCATCTCTGCGAGCTTAATCTTGATACAAACAACTTAATTCAATTATTTCTGAACCCTAATCAAAGTGGATTTAGTGTGCTCAGACAGCAGAGCTGTTCTTCCTGAAGGCACATAGTGGAGTTAATTATATCTTGATCCAAGACATCATTATAACTGAAGAGTTAAACCTCTTCTCAGAGATGGCAAATTGCAGTGACAAGAGGCTTAGAGGGCCGAGGAGAGGATGGAGGAGCTGGCAGCAGATTTTGTGTGTGTGTGTGTGTGTGTGTTTGTGTGTGGGTAGATATGTGGGCCAGTACAATATGATTTGTTTGTTTCTGATTCTGCTGATCACAAAGTTGATTCTGGTCCATCTGTTTTTCTTGCCAAGGAAACGGTTTCGCTTGGGTTTTAATTTGCTCCAGATGATGAAGTACTACAAGGGCAGCTGTATTATTCTTCAAACCACAATACAGCAAATGTTCTGGGGGTAAAATTGGGATCCCTGTTGATTTTTAAATGACTTTGATTCTGCAGCATGCTGTTTGATTTAAGGAAATTCCTCATGTTTGCACACACAGTTTATCCCCTCACTGACCGGCTGACAGCGGGGAATGATAAACTGATATTGCTCTCTTCTTCTCTGCTCTCAGTGTGGGCTGAAGGGAGCATGGAGGAAAGGGCCGGCTGTTAAAAGTCACAGCTAGCTGGTAGCCTCTGAGGAATCTGTAGACACATGCAGCATCGGCCCCTCACGCTCAGCGCTCGGTTATGACTGGAGGCCCTCCTCTGTGGGAGGTGAATGACAGGAATAGTGTGGTTTGGAAAAAAATATCACCTTACGGAGATGATCTTTTGACATCCTTGACATGTTTTTCCTCATGTGTGGAATTCTCTTTTAATGATTCAGTGCATTTTATGTTCTTCTGTTTCTTTTGTTACAGTAATATACTTGATAAACGGTCATTGAGTGATAGAGAAACAGAGAGTAACCCTATAATAGTTTAGAGATAGAGAGAGAGAAGCATAGGCATCAAAATGACTTTGCATATACAGTAGATGAAGGGAGGAAGAAAAGATTTACTGCAGACAAAGGCCAGTGATTCAGATAGCCAGGAGTTTTCTTTCTTTATGAAAGATGCAATAGAAATATCCAACAGGATCAGCTCTGGCTGTTATAGCTTCTCAACTGCTCAGTCACCCATTCCAGACCAGTGTGGGCTGGTAGCCGTCCATCCATTGTCTTATCCAAAATCTGGGTTTCGCCTCTCTTTATTTTCCTTTTCTGCATAAATTACAGCATGAATTAGCAAAGTAAGCAGTTTCTCTTGATGAATATTGGTTTCTGTTTCGGTCGAATCAGATGCAAGAATTTGTGTGATGTCTTATCTATTCAATCTATTCAATTGTCTTAAGCTGTTTTTTATTCTGCCTCTGACTCCCCTCACAGGATGCGTCTGATTCCTCTGTTCATTTGGCTTGTGTGACATGTGAGTAACCTGAGCTATGGTAGTTTACTAGATTAATATTGAACATTTGTTTCTTGTTTGCAGTTGCAGCCATGTGTCCAAAATCAATCACGTTGTTTAGTCCTCATTTTCTTGAGGGGCAGCATGGAGTCTTAAATTGATGTAATTACTCCTGATGACACAGAATGAGATCTGTATGTGTTTATGTTTGTAATGAACTTTAATACGGTCTGTCTGTGTTTATAGTGCTGTAGAGAAGTGTGTGTGAGTTCTTGGAATTCAGTCCTGTGACTTCACTCCTTTACACACTCTGACTCAGGTTTCATGGACTCTCAGCAATACTGATAAAAAAGGAGCCCGGTTCTCTTGACACGTCTGATCGATGTAACATTAGTCACACATGTTAACAGCTGTCCGTCGTGAGTCTGATGTGACCTTTGGCCTTTCGGGGTCGTGACTTGGCATGGCGGGGGAGGCCGCAGTAGCTCTGAATATCTCAGGCTCAGTCAAAGACGTGTTGTGTACTGTTTTTGCTTTTGTAAAACATCTGTAACAACACTATAAATTGCAGTTTATCCTGATAGACCAGGTGCCAAGATTGATGGTAACATGATAAGTCTTGCCACATTAAACAAGGTTACTGGAATTTGGTTTCAGGAGCAGTTGAAGTTCAGTGGCTTGATTAAAGGTGCCTGAGCAGCAACATTGGGTTTGGTACAAGGAAAAGATCATTCTTTACTTACTGCTCACTTACAAACATATGCACCATATTATTTCTTGACAAACACGATCAATCATATTACATTTCCATCACAGGTCCCAAATTTGTTATTGCAAGATTAGAAGGTAGAAGATAAAGAGTTTATTTCACCACAAAATGCTGTGTTATGTGGAAAGTTAAATCATTATGAAATCCCTGATCACAGTTTCCAATGGTAGCTACCCTCACAGTTTTTTTTTGCATTCCCCAGTTGCCATTGAGCTGCTCAGTTGGGAATCAAAGTCACAATCATGTGCATATTTCTGAGCATCTCTATCTGCAGGACACTGACCTTTTGTTAGAGAGCCTAAGCCTCTGCTCTCTCTTGGCTTTAGATGCTGTGATCAGAACCATATGTGGTGATTTTTGGGCTTTGTGTTGGGTCTATTTAATGCCTCGATTGTTTTGCTTGAATAAGTTCCAAGGCGACATCAAAGTGAGATATGTACTATTCGCTCCTAACAGCATAACATGTTGTCATGGACATTTTGCTGGAAAGTAGCAGTTTGAACATCGAGTCCTAGTTGCCAAATTTGTCATAAAATACTGCATTTTGTTTCTGAATGTGATATAATAAGCTGTTAGTCAAAACACTTGTCAGTCAATCTGAAAGTTACTGCCATCTCCCCGTTCTGTTTTTTGAAATGTAATGTTATGGGGTATAATTTTGTTGTCCTTTGATTCAAAGATTGACATTTATCAGCTTCTTACCACCCTGAATGCCAAGACTTGAAATGTGTTTGTGTGTGAACTTGCTGTGGCTCCTCACGCAGCTTTAAGAAACATGACATAAGTAGTCAGTTTCTTGTGCACGATCACCTATTTTTGTTGTGAGGATATAGCCTACAATATACGGAAGTGATGCATGTGTTCTCCCATTGTGTCCATGCACAGACCGTATATATATGTGTGTGTGTGTGTGTGTGTGGGTGTGTGTGTGTGTGTGTGTGTGTGTGTGCTTTTAAGCCTTTGACTGTGGGCCAGAAAAGCTCGAGCAAAGTTGGCTTTGAAGTGTCAAACACATTTCAACGCTTCAGGAAGCTGCTCACGCTATTTGTATTTTAGGTATGTGAGAACAAGTGACTTTCAAAAAACTTTCATACAAAAATTTCACTCATACTTTGTAGTGATTGACTAATGAGCTGTTGATCAGCCAGTAGCTTTAATTTTATACCAATCAGTTTCTTCATTAATAAATAAGTCACTGTGGGATTGTTGCATATAAAAAAAAAATCATTTGCTGTAGGAGTCTTTTTGTTGCCATGGACTCCCACATCAGGGATGGTACCACTCAGCCTGGCGCACAGTGTGTGGACCCACTTTCACAGCGCATGTCTTACTGAGGGCTTTCTGCTGAGCCATAGTTAGAGTTTGGAATTTGGTGATATTTTTACCCAGAATAGTTATTGGAGCCATCAAAGTCCACATGGCTGTTTGGCATTGACCTCGTCATTGCTGATTTACGAATGTGTCACCGGCTGTCATCTGTGTCACTGAGCGTGTAAATCACAGTGACAGTGAAAAGAGTTTTGGCTGCGTGGAGGATACTCATGATAGCGAGCAAATGCTGGAGACTCTGAGTGGCCTGCTTGATGAGTTTATGATGGATCTTTGTTTTCCAGCTCTGAGATCAGCAGGATGTTCTCATTGTATTGACTGCGATGTGAGTGGTTGAGGGGCCAGTGAGTATTTTAGTCTTCGAAACAAAACAAAACCAGATGGTTGGATTTTGGCCTTATGAATACAGTATACACAGGAACGGAGGTTAGAAAAAAAGAGTGAGAACGACGAAAGTAATTTATTCCCGCTCTGCTCCCTCTCTTCTTATGTTCTATACAACCTTGGCAAAACTCTACTCGGCTCTGTTTGAATTCATCGCAAGCTTCAGTTGTCAATGTCTTCTTGCTCTCCAGAATACAACAGGCCTTTGCTGCACAGTGTGGGGGTGAATTAAGGTAGTTGCTCTCTGAGGAGAGTGCTCTACTGAACTTGGCTGAACTTTGTCACACTTCTAATACCCATTATACCAAACCCTCCCCAATCTGACACTGCAGCATTGACTGGAGGCAGCAGCCAGTGGACTAATTACAGTTTTGCGTGTGTGTGTGTATTTATCTGTTTTCTTTTTCTAGATGCATACGCTGATTGAAACGAATGATGATAAAACAACAGGGAATAGAACTAGAAGATGATTAAATTCTGGAGGGAACTGTCGGCCAATAATGTCACAGCGCTGTGTTTACTCATGAGATTGAAGGTGATGGATCTCCACAATAAACTGAAAAACATACTGATCTGAAATATATTATGTGCAGCTGTGATACACATTTATAATAAACAGTAACTCTCATGGCTGTTTTTAACGAGTTCCACCTTTATCAGTCAGTCAGTTTATTACCGCTGTCTGGCTTTACCAATAACACTGCAGTGTGTCAGAAGCTGCTCGCACACCAGAATGATGTTTATCTCTACTGCTGTCAAACCAGAGACCATTGTAGTCTCTCATGAATTCAGCTGCTTTAAACAACACAGAAAGACGTAAACAATATTTTTTTTTCCCTTGGTATGCATTACTAAACTATCAATTTGTGTCCAAGGTGTGAGACCTGTGATGGTTATTTGCACCTGTAAACCTGAGAAACATTATCAGCATCTTGTTTATTGGTGTGGTTGTAAGTGCAGAAGATTTCTTTTTGTTTTTTGTACATTTTAGAATTTATGCTTTTTCTACAATGCAGAGAAGGACTGAGAAAAACTGGACTCAATTTTTTATGTGAAGGCAACATTGCACAACTCTACAGAATGCATAAATATAGTCGACTCACTGGCTTTTGAAATGTGACCTTGCTATGAGAAACCCGTCATGGTTATTGATGAAAAACTTCTCCCATGTATTGGTAAGTGGTATTGAAAGCTGCCCTGTGGCTTCACACTGTCCGGCCTTGTCTCTGCTGCAGTGTAATAATGAGAAACACAGTGCATCTCTTCCTAGATCCATCTGTGCTGTTTGTTGTCCACGTGCACAAATAACCTGTAATTCTTGACAAACAAAGGTGGTGGGGTTCAACTTATCTGTACAATATGGTTGAACACGTGTGCCCACTTAAGCCTACAGCTGTAACGCACCCACTGCCCCATCTGTATTTTTGGTGCATTCATGCTGATCTGTGCACGTTATCTTTAGATTCAGCTCATAAATAATGCTCCGGCTTAACACGCTCCACCTACACAGTGGGGCACGGTGGAGGAGTCCAAGGATGAAACTCCTGGAGCCGCTCATGTAGTAAAACAGTTTTCCCCATCTACTCACACTCGTCTTTTTTCATGCATCCCTTCTTTACTGCTGCCTGGAACTTGTGAGTCAGCTTCTGATCAACTGAGAGTTATTTTTACTGCAGGGAGAATAAAACAGATCAGAAAGCCTTTTTTTATTTTCCTTTCACCTACTTTGTTTCTGACAGTTGATTTTGCCCTCAGTTGAAATGTCCCAGTCTGTCACACTGTCCCCTTTAACCCTTTGATGCACAACATATGAACACCCCTTCTAATGCGCAACATGGGTCAAAAATGACCCGCATTCATTTTCCATGTGTTTTCAGGCTGGGTGAGTGTTTCTTTGCTGTATTTTTTTTAAATCAATTTATTTTCTTATTAAATGTCCCAATTATAATTTTAATATCTTGTTTTTGATTAGTACAAGGTCAATGCTTCCATTGTCTGTTTATTATTTTAGGAATAAAAATAGATTTTGGATTACTACACCACATGGGTCAAAAATGACCCATTTACCCAAGTGTGATTTTGAATTAAATTACTTCATACTATAACAATAATTTGCTTCAAATAATCACTTTAGCAATGCTTTGGGCCAAATAATTATATATTTTATATTTGAAATGTGTTTATTTGTCATACACAGACCTTGACATTCTGTAGACACATACCTCTGATAACAGTTGAACGGTTGATATTTTAACCATTTTACCATCTGATTTGTGACCAAATAAAATATAACAACTGATCACAGTACATATTGAATAGATAGTTTAACAATTGTAATTTTATTTGTGACCAAATACAATAAAACACAACTGATCACAGTGCAGTAGATAAAATTGAACTGATAATTTAACAATGTAATCAACTAACATAACACATCTGATCACAGTAGACTGCTAACGGCCATTTCAATTCTTACATCCCTCACAAATGACCACGACATATCTGTGCTCCTTACACACAGGCCTGGTGCACTGGGAACACCAGCTGCTGGCTTTTCTGTCCTTGGAAGTTGTGCAGATTGCACACCTCTTCCTCTTCCCTTGGCCGGCCTGCCTGATGTCCTCCTGTGGCTGTGTGGTGTCTGGGTTTTGTTTTTTTGATCCCGCATCTTCCCACAGCCTCAAGGATGGACTTTTGGAGTATGGGTGTGCTCTCCATGCGCCTCTTCATGTGTGGCATGACTATCATGACTACCATGTATAGGTGCTAACCATTTGATCCATTGTGTCTACACCTCCTTTTGTTGTAGAACTGGATCACATCTGGCTTCTTCTTTTGGTTGCTCTCATCCACTGCTTTGTCGTCGTGCATTGTACTCAAAAGGATAACAGGCTTTCCTTTTTTCTGGACGTAGCTCACCATGGTCATGTTGCCTCTGAATCCAAACTCTGAGCTGTAGATCTCACGCAGTTTGGATGGCTTCATCACAGGTGGGATATCAGCCTTGTTCTGTCGGAGAGGGCCTACAATTGTTAGGTCCTTCTCAAGGAGCTTCTCAGCCAGAGGGACACTGGTGAAAAAGTTGTCCATCGTGATGTTGCTGAGATTTTTAGCCCATATTTCGCCGGCTTGCTGGGCATATATTGTAGAAACCTGCACCTGCCCCGGAACGGCACCAGCTGCTCATCGATGGTGACACAGTCACTAGGGATGAACCGTCTTCTGCAGTTGTCTAGGAAGTAGCCTATTGAAAATGTTTCCCTTTCTGACAAGATATGGAGCTACTTAGTCTTCAAATTACCTTAAACATAATCAATAATTATGCAGAATTATCACATCAAATTTCTTATCAGGTAAGATTATAATTATTGTAAAATAAGACTTATATGTTTCAGATCTTCAAATAGTTCTCCACACTGGGCTACAGTAAATATGTTAGACAAATGTGGGTCATTTCTGACCCATGTGTGAAAACTTCATGAAGACTGACAAAAGCTATGCTTATTCATAAAGGAAGAACAGAAAACTTAATATGATGATTTGTGCTAAATAAAACAATTAAAATGTACTGAATAGTTGGATTAATAAATGATGAAATACATAGATTATAAACATTCAGCATAGAAACACTCAGCAATACATGGAATAACATGGGAAATGGATACGGGTCATTTTAGACCCATGTTGCGCATTAGAGGGGTAGTGATATAAAAAGTGTTTTTATTCAAAATGTAAAAAAGAAAAATATACAAGAAGGATGAATTATGATGTAAAACAAGTTAATTGAGGAATACCTGGAATGCTGAGTAATGAAATTAATTAATTGCAAAGATACAGCAAATAAAAACTCAGTCGGGTCACTTTAGACCCATGTTGTGCATCAAAGGGTTAATAATTTTGCTTTTGTCGTTTGAGACCTGCGAAGGAGGCCTGTTATATCTGTGTCTGTTGTGCATGTATGTGGCCATTGGTTGATGTGTAGCTGTATTCACCAGCGTGTTAGTACATGTGATTGTGTCTGACCTCACTCTGGTATGTATAAACGTGCCAGGAATACATAGTGTCATTCTAGACACTTGTAAACTCATGCGTTTACTGCTTTGTTTATCCGTGCAATTGCAGTGATTTAGTTACCATGCTCACCCTAACATTTTCTGTATCGCACTCCCTCCAGCAGATTGAACGGTCACAACCAGTCTGGTACTCCAGATTGCTTACTTCTTGACCACAGAGGTGAACACAAAGCTGTTCATGTTGTTTGATGGTGCAAAGATGATCAAAATACACACTCTGAAAAGACATTCAGTGAAACCAAATCTACTAACAAAAATATCACTGTGATTTGTCCAAATCTCAAGTTGTTTGGAGAAATTATATATTGCACTGATCTCAAGAAAATAAACCTGCATTCAAAAGTGTAATTTTAATACACATTGCTAATTCCAATCAGTCAGTAGATGAAGATAAAGGAGTATACATGTTTTACCTTTGTGCAGTCAGTGTGAGGTAAAAAATGAATAACACACAGGACAGAGGATGTCACAAGCTCATGATCTGCCGGTGTTGCAGGACTCAGCGGTTCACATTACCTGCCTCTTCTTGTTAGGGTTGAGCAACTGTGGCGTACAGAAGCACCGAACCCACCGCTGTGCTCTGAGCTTCCTGTCGTGTGTAGCTGCTGTAACTCCCAGTGATTCCAGAGCTTGCAGCTATAGGCCTCATTGACTGAACATGGAGAGAACATGACAGCACATGTTTCTGATCTAACGCTCCAGAACTCGGGCTGGGTGACTCCAGACTCCGGAAAACGAATGCATCCCATGTTACCTTTTTTTTAAATATATATGTGTATATATATATATATATATATATATAAGGATTTATATCAGCCCCCAGTGGCCCTTTGGGCCCTAATGGCCCCAATAAAAACAGTACATGCCATTAGAGCCATTAGAGGATATCAAGGTCCTGCTGGTAATACTGCATGTCCCGCTCTCTGTTTATTATCATTCCCTTTCATGTGCACATAGAAAAAGGCGCCACATTGAACACACATGTATGAGTTAATTCATCGAAGGAGAATGTCATTAATGAAAAACAGCTCTTACTTCCTGTGTTGCATAAAATTAAATCCATGATGTGTAAGAATTTATGCAACCTTTTAGTAAAGCTAAATAATTAAATCTGAAAAAATGTAACTTGTGTAAATGGGAAGAATTATCTTGCTATGATCATTGAATTTCTAATGGACAAGATGGACAATAACAAGAAAGACGATGCATGTTCACCAGCATGAACTGTAGGCTTTAATGCCAGGGTTTATCTGACTGATCTCTCTTGTAGCACTAAACATAGAAAGGATTCCAGGGATGAACACCAATCCATTTTTTGCATATGCAGACACGATGTTGGTAAAATGATGCAGCAGTTGAATGTGACATAGGAGAATGTCAGGATTGTGTTTTGATGAGTGGTGTTGTGATGGTTAACAGGACTGACTATCACGAGCAATCAACACGTTGTGACTTCAGCATTTATAGATACAAAATTGTGATTAGTATATTATTGCATTAGTATAAAAATAGGCCAATAATGATCCCATCAGCATGGTTAGAGCTTACAGTGTATGAAACAAAGCTGTAATGTTCATTTAGTGCTGACATTCAAAATTCCCAGGGTGCACTGCTTAAATATTGTCTGTGTATCTGGGGGGACCTGTACATGAAATCATCCTTCCACAGTCAATGTAATGAGCTCACAGTGTCTGAGATGAAGCCAAAGGTCCATCAAACATGTGGCTTGGTGATCTCAGTGAAACCCAGTAGGTCTTCCAGTTTCTGCGTCCTCAGTGCGTGGCCAAGTCACAGGAACAAATGTGAGTGCTTTACAAGTCATAGTGACAGCCATCCAGAAAGGTCTACAGTTAAAAGGTGCAGAAGGATAAAGCAGGAAAAGACGAGTCGATCTATTGTCCTCTCTGACCTGTTTCCTTATGGAACATTAAAAGAGCATCTGATTTTCAGTTGATGGGTCAACAAGACACGAAAGACAGCAATGGACAGCAAAAGCAAGTCTCCACCCTGGTTTGAAAAGGACAAAACCTCTGCTTTCTCAACTTACTATCAGTTCAGATGATGGAAACATATCATGCTGCACTGAACCTTGTAAAGTTGTAAAACAAGTAAAGAAAAACATCAGTTCGAGAGCAGCAACTAGTTTTCTCATCAGAGCAGTCTCGGTGGTGTCAGTAAAACCTGCATGGAGGCTACATCATGGTTTGGCTTGAAATATTGGAGATCCTGAACCTCCTGAGCCTTAAGCTGCAAGGTCGCTGCTTTATAGATCAGGGATTGCACAATATTTTTTATGTAAAATGATTGAATGGTTTTGAGTTACTTGCTCAATAGTTCAAAACTTTTCTGTTGGAAGTGCAGTATCTATTGTACGTTTGTTAAACTTTATGAAGTGCTATAACAACCCTGAAGTAAACATTCTTCATTTTGTCTGTGATTTATTATTAAAGCCTGATGAATATAAAACAGAGTAGGAAAGTTTCCAAATGCTTGGAAACTATGTCACGGGGTTAAGGTTTTTTTTTCCATGTATCGTGAGCAGAGAAAGATGGTAACTTGTCTCAAGGGAGTGATTCTCTAAATCACTCTGATTCACCTCCTCTGTTGTGGCTTGTACAAGCTGGTCGACTCAAACAAGCCTGTTATGGCCCTGGGGCCTTGATATGGCACATTGTAATTGTGCTTACTCAGGCTGGAAATTCTGATTCTCTCAATTGACAGTTGGTTTGTTGTACAGTATATACAGTAAACAGCGCTCTGCTTGTGCTCCACTATGATTTGGTAAATGTTTTATAAAAAGGACAAAAGCTGGCAAGAGCATCAAAATTAACAAGCTAAGGAGTAACTACACCATCAATAGCTACAGTTATGTTACACAAGTAGGTGTGTCTGATCCGATTAGTCTCAGCTCTCCAGTATCATGACTCTGGTTTTCCATCTGCTCAAATCAGAAAGAGAACCAGACAGTGAAAGTTCAGCTACTGAGTAGGAAGCAACATTTGAGCTGAACATTTAAAGATGAGTCAGAACTGTCAAGGGGGAAAAACTATGAGTTACATGGTGTGGTTTAACCATTAATGATGACCAGTCTATGCGTCACTGTGTCGACTGTGATTCAGATGGAAGTCACAGTGTTTGGCATTGATTTACACACCTTTGACCCTTCACCTCTAGGTGTCAGCAAAGCCACACGCCAGGCAACCTTTGGGACCTTGAGAGGTCGTCATAACAGAAGGAAGCTGCAGACCAGGAAGTCTGGGTGAGTTTTGGTGATAACTGAGGACAAGCACAACTATGGAGTCACCGATACGCTTCACGTAGCATAACGACAGATGGTGGAATGTTAACCCAGCTTAACCCCTGAGCTGATATTCACAAGTATTTGTGGCTGCATTGTCCAAAATGAGTGGTTGTAAATAGAGTGTAACCTTGTAACCTCAAACTCATACTACAGCCATCTGACTCATCTGTAAGTTTACTAATGTAAATGCTCCCAAAATGATTATGGAATTATGAAATTAAATTGTGAGTCTGTCATTTATCCTAAATCTTATAAAGATTATATAATTTGGGAAATTACATATTGGAGATATACAGTAATCAGGAATGAAGGCATGCTATGGTATGGCTTGTCTGGCCACTGGGTGGCCTTATTTACCCAGCATGTCTCTCTATTTGAAAATGTATTGTCGTCCAGCTTAAACATGGTTCTTATTGTTCACTTCCACATATTGAACATTTTGGAGATGCAGACCCTCGACCTGACAACCACTGCTGCAAAGGAGATACGTTGAAGTCAAGTTGCAGGTGATTTAGGTTATAGCACCATCTGCTGGAGAATAAAGTCCAACAACTACAGATGAACTGATTCAGTTCACGCTTATTTAAAATGATGCTTCTGCCTTCAACATGAATTACACTTCAGAATAAACAGTAATCCATCTCTGTCAGATAGCATATGGTGCTTGAAAACTGTTTTTAGGCTTGCTTTTATTTCTAATCTGACTTACTGTTGTGTGTGTGTTGAATTTATTTACCTTAACTGTTTTATGAGATTGAATTATGTTTTATTTAAGCACATCTATTTTAGGACAAAACAACAGGATAGGAAATAACAATGGAATAAAAACAACAAACTGTGACATGAAAGTTGTAATATTACTCTAGATGATGTTGCAGGGAAATACATAGTAGTAGTAGATAGTCTGTTCAGTCAATGGACTCCTGTTGAAGCATGGCATAATGGTTTCAAACAAAAACACATTTTGAGTCATAACTTAACCTTTTTTTTGTTTTTATAGCACTTTTCAAGCACAGAGCCCAACTTGTTCCTTGGACAAGGTTGATATGTCAAACCATTAAATTCACGCAAGGCTGAGGATTAAATGAAATGAGGACACAGTATGATGGTAAAGTAGCAGGAGATAACTTTGGCAGGCTTTCAGTGAGAATCCTTGAAAGATATAAAAGGAGAGTTTGCTGGCAGAATAGAAACTGAATTGCAAAATTGTTTCAGAGCTGAGGAGCCAGTAAAACCTTCTTTGTTACCAAAGGTGTTGTGGTGGAAACATTTTTTTTATTGGTTGTCAGTTGCCTTCTTACAAAATTTTGCACAATTGCAATCTGACTTTTTAGAGAACAACTACTGACTTTTCCTCGAGTGCTACCATGAGTTTGAATTTTCTGGTTTTGAGAGAAATGTTTCTGCAATTATTGGATAACTTGTCATGTAATTGCAGATAAACATGGTCATTATGAGCATGTAAGCACGCAGACTTAAAGCGTTGCTGTGTTTGATTACAGAGCTGCTACCGTGGCTGTAGACTCTTGTTTGAGTGTGTCTAAGTTGATGCAAACATCACTAAACCATTTTATGTTTATCAAGAAAAAATTATTTTACCAACACTTAGTTACACTTAATGTGAATGAGATGTCTGTGCAAAATGCAAATGCCTCCCGGTGTCCTTGTGTCTGCTGAAGAAATTCACGTGGAATGGGGTGAGAGGCCAACATTCCTTATGACAGAAGTGTTACATAGGCGACTACTGATAAAGAGCTTATCCACTGCTGTTTGCAGCACCCAGTCCCATGATCATGAGGCACAGTGAGGAAATAATAAACCTCAAGATTCTTGCTGCTGCTTTCTTTACTAGTCACGTAGGGAAGATCTGAGCTAGGAAGGTGATGGAATGAAAGTTAAACATTTACAGTGTAATTATGTTTATAGTTAAAGTCCCAAACTAGCACAAGTAACAATGGAGGTCTGTAATCTTCCAGACAGTATGATTTCCTTAATGGCTTTGCAGACAAGCATGCTACAAGCAATTGTGCTGACTGTGTTTGAGCCAAAGGTTTACATGTCCTTCAAGAATGCAAATCTTTAGTGTTTTATATGCATTTATCTGTTCAAGCATTGGTGCACAAAATTCAGGCCTTTTGGATATAAAGATTTCAACTACGTGATTTAATGTGTTGATGCACTTACATGGTGTTTCATATAAAGTTTAATGGCTCAAACTGGTGCACTTTGAGCACAAAATTAAAATAAAAAAAACTTTGTGCTCTTCAAAAAAAATGTGCTCTCATGAACAATTTACTCACGAACGCACTGGTTGTATAGATATGATTGGTGATAACACATCAAAAATGTCACACTCACACACAGAGTTTTACTTTACTAGTAACATTATCTGTTTGCTGTGTTTCCAGGTTCAATATTCTGTTAACACACACTGAACCTCCTCTTGTGCTCAGGTCTGACCCTCCTCCTGGGAACATAGGCCCTTTTGTCATGTTACCACTATGTATCATATAGATATGGGAAACATAGGATTGACTCAAATATTTCCTGTTCATTGTGCAACAGTCTGAGTAATTAATAGGAAACACTGCCAATGCAACATCAAGGCGTATTTTATGTGTTTTTAATAGTATTTGAACAGCAATAGAAGTCTTTTATAGGATAAATCCATTGTTGGTTTCATAGTTTGGTTTTCTTTTACTATTAAACTACAATATTTCCACTTAATCATGTAAAGACTTGATAAATAAACATTTGTTCACATGCTGCTTCAAATACAAATTACAGACTATATGTGTTTTGAAAAAGCTCATGAATTCACTTTGGCATTTCATCTGAGACAGCAGCAGCACAGTAGCTCAGCTCTTCACCTCCTTAGAACAAACACTGTCTCATTCACTTGGATTCATCGCCTACAAGCTCGATTACTGATAAAGGATCTTGTTCTACTTTTTTTTTGCCAAAGAGTGTCCTGAATGTTGTTCAAACACACCTTTGGCTGGCACCAACCTGATGCAATGCAATACAATACGACTTCATTGTTCGATGTGGTGATTTGTCTCAAAGTACTGGACACTGGGTCGGTCTGAGAAAGGACAGAGAAACCTGTTTGGTATTAATTTACTAAAGTTAGTGATGGCTTTGTTTGGGATCCTACATTTATAAACCTTCTCATAACAATTATATTCCTTCTAGATTTTGGGGGAAAAAATGATGTTTGTCATTACAGATGTTGCCAGCTGTTGCAAGCTGTTATGCATTCATCATGTATGTTAACAAACTTTCCATCATTTTCCGAACTATCTTTATCATTTTATTTATTTACATCTCAGTTAATGTAGTACTTGATTGTTTACCCATTCATTCATTGATTGTTTACGAATGGGTCCCACACTGATACACACACAGTTGGAGAATCAAAGCAGTGAAACAAAAGCACGGGCAGCATGAAGTGAGTCGAAATGCACCATTGCACAGTATTTGTGGTTGGACTTGTGTTGGACAGGAGGATGGACCAACAGCACGAGGCAACCTGCCAGGCTCATAATTACAAACGGACAGGTTGTGGCTCTGTTTCTGGCCTCCAGCTTAAAATGAAAGCCAGCTGGTTTACCCTTTTCAGCCACACTGGATCACTGTAAATACTATGCACGACAAGTTAACAGGCGTATTGTTTATGAAAAGATGACATGGGAAAGAAACATTTTTACTCTATCTCTGTTATAGTTTGTTGAATCTGGCAAAAACGCTGTAACAGATATTCAGGGATATTGTCCAGACATGATGTATTTAACTGCATTTCCTCTTCCATACTTACTGTTTTTTTAATTGTGTCTTGATGGACTCGGGTACAACGTCTAAACAATTTAAACATAGAAAATATGTTGTACATAATGTCAGGATGATTTTTTATTTTGTGCCATAAGGTTTTCACACATCTCACTTATACAGGCTTAGATCTTAAAAATAAGCTCTTAATATCTGCTCAGATGTCTCTTTTATTAAAACTGACTTGTCATGCATTTGTCAGTTTTTTTTTAGATTTTACAAAAACAAGTCCGTGCCTTGTTGTAAATGTAATTTTGGCCTGATTTTCTGGTTCTACTGTTCTGACAATTATCTGAACCTGGGTCATAACAAATGAAATTTGGAATCCCCCAAAATCCTCAGGACTAAACGTTTGAATGAAAATTTCACAGGAAAGCACTGGTTCATTTCAGACTGCCGGACAATCATTGATCACAACCGGCAAGTGTCAAACTAACACATACTGACTTTATTTCATTTGAAAACACTATCGAAAATATAGGCGCTTTTGTTTGCATTTACTTATTTTTAAGAAATAATATAGTACTTAAGGTTTATAAATGAATATCCACCAAGAGAAATTGCATGTGATTTGGGATTTTTGGGCCCATTTCTGCTACATCACTTCTCATTTTCACTGAGACAGACAAGCCAGGCTAATGTTTCCTCTCGAACCCTCTTCAGAAGATCACAGGGATTGTTGGAGCGTGAGTTTAGGAAAAGCTTTGGCTCAAATGTGGAAATATTTATACATGTGTACATCTGTGTAGGACTTTTTTTTTCTCTGCCGAAGGTCAGCAGAGAATGTCATAAATTGAGCTATACATTCAAACCAGATATGCACATATGCACATGCGTCCTCACACGTTCAGCAGCCATGTTCCTCTGTTTTCAGCAGACAGGAATGAAGCCAGTGGTAACAGCTTGCGAACAGCGGGGTTCAAAGACAAGACAGTAATTTGTTTAGGAAGAGAAACAGTCAATGTTAATCCTTAATACATTTGATGATGTTATGAAGTAGTCTGAATATAGACTACGGATTCTCTATATATTGAGAAAGCCTGTGATTGAAACTCATGTCTTGCACAAGTTGGCTGAAGTTAGCAGTGCACCCAAAGCTTTCTCCTGATTATTATATCAAAAAAATGTTTCTTCTGCCTGAGCTCAGCATCGAGCGCCTTCAGATGCATTTTGTCATGCAGCCCATCACCTTTGCCTCAGCAGGAGCTCTGCACATCATAAAGCTGCTGCTCATATCTCAGGCAGCTGAGGTCTGTATTGACTCGGTTAATTATAAGAATTTGATGTGCCTCCGTAGATGTGTTAAACCCGAGAACGTGCGTGCGCGAAGGAATGAAACGTGACCTCTCGGATGCACACACACGTTCCCACGCGAGCATGAGTGCGGGGCTTACACACACTTTAAAGCATGAACACACATTCATACTTTCAGCACTCTCTCTTGTTTAAGTCTTCAGACAATTTCACATCTGCTCCAGCTACCCCCACACGCAGCGGGGTGCTGGGCGGCCACGTGGCAGAGCTCTGCACAGCACGGCTTCGACGTCGATGAAGACAACATCCCCACCCACGCACCCTCTGACACCGGAGAGAGCTCCATTAAAGATTTACCAGCCAACTGAGGTGGTCTCCCTTAGAAGCTGAGTGGAGGCCGGTGGTTGGAGGCGAGAAGGAGGGAGGGAATTCCAGGGAGAATCCCAGAGTGTCTGAAGTGTGATTTTGTATTCAGAGAAGAGATTTAGCATTCTGCCGCTCAGCAGTGATCAGTCTCACGGAGGCTTTCACCGAGCCGCCGTCACACCCTGGATCCTGCAAGATTGCATCTCAATAGAGTTTGACGGCTGATGGAAGGAGACACTTGCCAGCCCCTAAACACAGGCCAATTACAAATTCAAACTTGAACCGAGGGGAGATTTTGAAAGTTTGAAAAGGTCACAACGCAGAGGTTAATGCAAAGTCACGTGGAGGCATGTGGTGTAGGCTGCGGATGAATCTCACTACTGTACAACACGCACAGTTTGCTTTGGAAAGCTTAACCCCTCTGTTCCTTAAGAGCAACCTTATCCTGGTCTTTTATTCTGCTTGATAGTTGATCTCTGTGGGAGCGCTGCACGTGTGTATATTGTACAAGGAAACTTTAAAAA
>JBBMOC010000025.1:0-326296 GCA_037975185.1 Centropyge bicolor | reverse complement strand
ACACAGGAATCCGGAGCGACCTGATTTGGACTGTGATTAAAGTGAATTGTGCAATCTGTGTGCAAATTTATAGCCACTCATATTCCCGCAACCGTCACATCTCGGTGCTCTCGGGAGGCACCTGAGGAATTCACGGTGCGGGCCAAGGTGGGACGGTCCTGCCTCGTGAGTCCACCGGGCGCGCGCGCGCTCCTGCCTCCACTGACACCCAAATTAATTCTCCACGAGACAGACACGCATGACGGGCACGAGCGGCCACGAGGGGGGGGGGAAGCTCCTAACATGCACGCCGATAACCGCGAAATGACACCAAAGACACGCTGTAACACCGAGCTGGTCCCGCTCCAAAAGTAACGTCCGCGAGTCGTCGAGTCGTTACCGAGCGTTTGAGCGCCCTGCAGTCGGTCGGTGGGGACGCACGAGGCGTAAAATGAGGCTGGGAAGCATCATTTTGTTCGTGGCTCTCTGCTCTTTGAGCGCTTATTACATCTATGAGCCTATTCCCGAGGAGATCGAGGAGAGATGGAAACTCATGCTGACCAACTGTTTCTTCAGAAGTCTCAGCCACCTGGTAAGAAAAAAACTCTTACATCTGCTGGGATTCATGAGAAAATAAATCCATGTAGAATAAACTCTCCAAAACTGAACATGCACTTGTTTTATATTAAAGTTTTATATTAAATAACAAACATATAAACTTGCTCTTGTTTGTTCTCTCAGACCAGATAAGGAGGCAGGTTGAATAAGTTTAGTGTATTTTGCTGATGTGGATATACATGCATGCTGCCATCAGATTATGTCAGATGCTAATCCATGTGTTGTATAGTCCTGCTCACCTGTTCTAATAATAGACCCTATTAAGGAAACTGGACTTATTAATGAGACGCCTGTGGTTTACTGCAGCCCATTGTGCTGCAGCTACTATGAGTCCTTATAGGCTTTGAACACATCACACTAGATAATGCATTGGAACAGAAGTATGGAAATGAGTTTATTTTATAGATAGAATTATACAGAGTTGCACACATATCACATTAAATAACAGGACAATAACATGACATATAACAACATGCAATGCAAAAAGTACGCAAAGCTCAACACACTTTGTGCAGCTAGAAAGGTGCTGCAGTAGTTTGACATGCACAGTAAAATAAATATGTATATAATAACATGACATATAATATAACATATAATATAATATGTAATAACATTTCAGATTCAGTGGAAAACAGTGCATGTGCAGACTAGTGCCTGCAACATAACAGGATATTGGTATTTATGCCGTTGGGAGAACATGATTGAGTTTGAAAGACTCTTTGTGACTCTCTTTGTTATGGTGGCAGGAGAGGAGCGTCAGCTGATCGGCCTCATGCCAGCCACTGACTGAATACCTCATCAGACAGAGTCGCAGGAGTCTCGCTTTTATCACTTATCATTTAGTTATGACTTCTTTAGACAAATAACCTTACTGGCTGTTAATGTTTTCCAAGGCCATCACCCCCCTCTCTCTCTCTGTAATGTGGCTGCATTGTTTTTCATCTCAGCCTTTTCTGTTTTGAATATTATGAATATTATTGTTTACATAGGGTACATTGGCGTGCAATAGCGTTATTGTCTGTGCAATATCTCGTGCTCTTCTTCCCCTCCCAGGCAGACCTCAGTGAATTGCTGGGGCTGACAGACTACATGGGGGTGATGTACTTCATCACGTTGGCCGAGAAGGTGGTGCCCGTATCCGACGAGCACGTCAAGGTGACAGAGGAGAAGTTTGATGGAGTGGAGGTGTTGCTGTACCAGCCGAAGCAGCAAGGCGGTGACACCGAGCTCAGGAGGGCTGTCATATACCTGCACGGTGGAGGATGGTGTCTGGGGAGTTCCAGTAAGTCTTCTGCTTTATCACGCAGAATTATGGCTGTTGAGGATGGGCAGAAAGATGGATGGATGGGTGACACACATTCTTGTCTTCATTGCACAGTAATTCTACTATAACTGAGACAGTACTCTAAAAATTCCACACTTTGATTGATGTGTCGAACAACTTTACAGCTTAATATAGACTCCCTGTGACAGCTGTTACGACAGGCTCATAAATAACGAGCAAACTATCAAACAAAAGCCACCGAGCTTTCAGAGATTCCTGGTGAAATAAGGCACCGTCTGCTGGAGCGGTGGGAACCTCGGAGGGTGGCTGCCCTAGCTAATCCAAAACGTAAAGACATGACATTCAGTTTGACACGCCTCATGCTGTTCTCGCAATCTGTTGAATGCCTGCAACAGTTACAGAAACAGGTCTTTCCAGGGAGTGCCGTTAGACGGGACGGCGGGTTCATCTCAGTTAATGGAGTGTTACTGTCATGTAAGGTGAAGTGTGGTGTCAACAATGGACGGGCGTCAAATCTTGTGCTTTTAATTCTCTCACTCTGTCCTGATCTGTGTCTGTCTTCTCCCTGCAGGGATGAGTCCATACGATCTCCTGGCCAGAAAAATGGTCACTGAGCTAGATGCAGTGGTCCTTTCTGTAGAGTAAGTATTTCACGTTTTTAGCCAGTCGTGTGCAGTTATTATGGTATATGGCACAAACTGCGTTAAGAAATTAGTTTGCTCATAAAGAGTGTTCAAGCGTCAGCCACATTTAATATATTTATTTAGCTCCAATTTCCTGATTTATGTCTGTTATTGATCGTTGGGTCCCACTCCTCCTCTCTGTCTCTCACATAATTTTCCATTGTCACATGTGCCTGTCCTCCTTCATTAATCACAGGCGAGATGGAAGTGAGGATGCAGCAGAGTGAAGCTAACAGGTTTTCATTTGGGTCTGGCCAGGCCCCTGCCTCCCGTCACAGCTACACTCACTGTTGTTCTTTGGCACATCCGGCTCGAACTCTGCCACTCAGGACTGTAACTTTCTGCTGCCAATACTCCCTCTGTCATCTAATTCATTACTCAGCTCTTTAGCTCTCATCAATAAACAGATAGGTGAGAGAGCAGTGCTCAGTCATATTAATGTGGTTGTGGTTGTTGATATACAATATTTGACAGTGGGAGGTGGAGAGGAGCAGCGTGTGGGTGTTTGGGGGTGTTGCCATTATCTGACTCATCCAAATTCCTGTCTGCAATTTGTTAGAGGTTCAGTGAGTAATTACAGCATTTCACAATCTCAGAGCCACCCATGTGTAACATTTGGCTTCTACGTCCAAACGCTTATAGAGATGACACCAACAGCATGTAGATCAGTGGGAAAAAAACAGGTCTAGCAAGTTCATCAGTTGTGATGTGGATCGAATATTCCAAAACATTTGTGACATGCAACTGAAACTTGTTTAATTAAGTGTCTTTATTTCACCCCCTTACTTTATTTTACACAGAATATGTATATGCCAGAATATGTATTTGTCTAAAAAGATGATTTTTAATAGACGTGCAAATAAAAAGCAGTAATTTGGATATATCTGACAGACCAAATCGATTAATGTGAATTATGATATTTTGTCAATTTGTACATTTTCCCTAACCTGCTTTAACTAAACTTCGTCTGTGCAGAGGCTGTTAAATTACAGGCAAATGTCATGAGGAAATATTGACGTCTGATTTTATCATTTAAGATAAGATATACTTTTATTCGTCCTAAAGTGGAGAAATTCAGCAGTTGCTTCATTTGTTTATGTATTAAATTAAACTAATGTTAACTGTTAATGTTAACACACTAAAGAAGTTAGTTAGCAAAATACATTAAAAGTAAATTTGCAATAAATCTGAATTACACTTTGTAATTACAGCCTTTTTTACCTTTGTTGATCACCTGCTGTCCCCTTGAAAAAATGTCATTATGTTTATTTTCCCTGCCTCAAAATATTGCATCTGTGAACATGGCCTTTCGAAACTGTTTATTTATACCCTAGATTTAATCTGCACCTCTCTGCTTTTTCAGGTATCGCCTCGCCCCGGCTCACCACTTCCCTGTCCCGTATGAGGACGTGTACCGTGTGGTCGCACACTTCCTCCAGAAGGGGGTGCTGGCCCAGTACTCTGTGGACCCAGGACGCATTGCTGTGTCCGGGGATAGTGCTGGGGGTAACCTGGCAGCTGCTGTCTCCCAGCAGGTACTGAGTGTAGTTTTTCTTTCTGCTGTCAGCTCTATTTTTCTGCTTCACATGTGGAAAAAAGCTGTTTGACATGGTGATGTGAGACAAGGTTAATATGTTAATTTAAACCATGTCATATTGTTCATGATAATATTGATATAAGTTTTAATATGATAAAAAACATTCATATGATGATAATGACAATATTCTGACTTGTTGATGTAGTGGCTCAAAGTAACACGGCTAAAAGCTCTACAGTGGAGGGGTCTGTTTCAAAAGGAGCAGCTTCAGTTGTGTGGTTGTGTGGAAGGGTTGCAAAAGACCAGATGCAAAACAAACCACAGTAATATGTAAGAAATGCAAGAAGACTGTAACAACAAAAAGGAACAACACAACATATTTCAAAACTTTAAGCGGAACCACCCTGTTAAGTACAAGCAGAGCTGAACAGTGAGCTCTAACAACAGACAAACAACACTGGCTGAGCAGAGCATCTCACAATCATCACAAGCTGCACATCAGGAGCTGACCTCAATCTGATGGTCTGGTCCAGGTGCTGGGTTTTGTGGCACACAGTCCAGCTAACACAGCAGGGGTTTGGAAGGACGAGCACCACATCCCAACAGGAGCAGGGTCTCTGTGGCCTTCAACATCACTGTTTAATGAATGGCTCAAACTCTCCTGCTGCTTCTGGTGCAGAGCAGTATGTTGCAGTTTGCTACCAGTGCATGAATGAGACATGTGCTGTGTGTTAATGTGGTGACAGGATCAAATAACAAAACAAGTGCAGGTGCTCGTATATTAACGTATTTTATTTTACTGAAGCTGAATACAGGTACGTTTTACATTGTGTTTTAAGGATCCTCTAAATTACCTTCTTTTTATTACGGCCCAAAAATTAGAAAAGATGCTGGTTGAGCAGGTTGTGTTTTGGTCGACCACTGTTGTGTTGTACCAATCCAAGTCTGTTGTAGGTCTTGTGTTAGGTGCAGTGTGTTGCCGTGATTCCTGACTTTTACCTAACATACCAAACATTTTAGTGAGATCGACAAACACAGATCATTGGGGGTGATGCTGTTCTTCCAGTAAATGATCTTGTCTAGCACATTTGATCAGATGATGCTGGTTGATTTTTTTTAAAGCTTTCTGTTTATGTTTCATTTGATTGATAATTTTTCTGCCCATCTCTCTGCTTCTCTGCACAGTTACAAAAAGAGGCTGGGCGGCAGATTCATTTGAAAGTCCAAGCCCTCATATACCCTGTGATGCAGGCTCTGGACCTTAACACTCCTTCCTACCAGCAGAATCAGGACATGCCCATTCTGCCCCGCACCCTCATGGTGCGTTTCTGGAGTGAATACTTCACCAGCGACAAGGCCCTTTTCAGAGCCATGATGGCCAACACCCACAACAACCCCGAGTCTTCCAGCCTGCTGAAGTTCGTCAACTGGAGCGCCTTTCTGCCAGAATCATATCATAGAAAATACAACTACAGCGCTCCAGCTGTGGTGCAGGGGGGCGGAGGGGAGGCAGCTGGGATGGATGGTCCGGCTCGATCCTTTGCTGACCCCAGAGCGTCGCCCCTGCTGGTTCCAGACGCGGCCTTACACTCTCTGCCCAAGGCCTACATTGTGACATGTGAGTATGACGTCCTCCGCGATGATGGGATCATGTATGTCACAAGGCTCCGTGCGGCCGGTGTCGACGTGACCCATGAACACTATGACACAGCATTTCACGGAGCGCTGATGTTCACGGTGTGGCCAACTGACTTCCTGATTGCGCAACGCTTGACAGACAACTATGTCAAATGGCTCAAGGAAAACTTGTAAAAACTCTTGACTACAAATATCCATTCCAGTTTTTCTACTCAATGAACATGTGTTTGATTAGGTGCAAATCATTTCTTTTCTTGGGTTATGCTATTTTCTGTAAATATATTGAGAAATATGTTAACTTCTTCTTTTTCCACTCATGTATTTTCCCACATTAGACATCAGTGGTGAACAGGATTTTGCAAGAATAGTTGATATTTTTATCCTAAGGTGGTTTGAGTGCAAGACAACACATATGACACCATCGTGTACAACTTTAGTATTGTGTTTTATGTGCAGTGAATAGAGTCCTACCCAGAGAGATCTGAAGGGAAAAATCTAACTGTGGAATATCACAAAAGCTGTTGTGTGTGTGTGTGTGATGGTGGTAGCTGCTCCTGTGTGATGCTGCTCATTCTTGTTCCCACCACAGGACCTGCTACCTGATCCTATGTCCACTGCGTCAGTATCAAGACTATAAGTTAGTAATACATGCCACCAGATTCTGAGCTATTTGATGATGGATTTTAAGAAGGCAGTATAAACCTTGGCGAAGTAGAAAAGGATTTTTCACAGCAGCCAAAAATTTTTATCCAGTTTGGCCAAAGTTAACATTCTCACAGAGCAGCTGATACTGAAACCTAAGATTGTTTTGATGTGTGTAACTCCTGTGTCCCTGACATTGCATCAGAGGTTGGCACAAGGAAAGAACACACAGTTGTGTAACCCTCACAAATGTGATGCACAGGCAGAGTGAATGGCATCTTCAACATCAGTCGAAGTCTCATTTCCACATGATTTCAGAAGGATAAAAAAATGAATTGTAATGTTACGATGAAAAACGATGATCACATTCCACACAGTATATTGGTATTTATAAGTTAAGACCATGCTGTGACAATGTGCATACCTCCAGACTTCTTGACACCATATGTACACATTGTGATTTAGCTTAGGGGAGTGTGATGTAGCAACATGTTAAAGAGAGGGATCAAGTCCAAATTTGGGCAACATTTTATTTGGAGCCTTAATCTTTGCAACACACCACATGTTTTAACATCTCAAGAGTTCCCTATAATAAGATTTATAGGTGTGTGTGTGTGTGTGCTAACCCCTCCTTTGTTCATGCATGGTTTTCCTGCAGTGTGAGTAAAAAGCTTTACCCAAAAAGTGCAGTCATCTGGGAGTAAGAATAATGTTAATCATAAATCTGAGCATCTTCATGTTAACAATAAATAAGCTAGTGTAGCTCCCAGTATAGAAATGCCTTTGTGGTAGGTAGGTAGGTAGGTAGATACTTTCTTCATCCCCATGGGGAAATTCGCAATTGTGTAATTAATATAAGCAATAACACAGTGGGTTCTTTGCTGCTGTTCGATGGCCGTGCTGGACCAAGTGCCACTATTGTGATGAATTTCATGATATGAATGCTGGCACTAAAACTGAATCCATATCTGTCATCTGTGCATGTGTGGCTGCAGTTGTTTGTCCTCAACTATGTGCCCCTGAACTTCTGCTCTGACAGCATTCCGAGGAAATGTTCGCATTTATTTTTGGCTGGGGCCAGACAATCAAATGAGGATAATCGAAACCATTCGCTTGTCTCTTCCTTCTCTGTCTTTGCGTGGGTGATGTCTACCTATGACTTCCCTGCACATGGGATGGTTGTTAGATTAGAGAGAAGAGATAACAGGGAGGTTAAAGGCTACCAAAAAATAATCCTTTATTTAAATGTCTCTGTTCTTGAAATGTATCACTTTTCTTTGAGCTTTACTGATGCAAAAGTAGTTTTTAAGCGTGCTTTTTTTTTTTTTATCAGTTTCTCATTTTTACAAAGAAAACACACAATCATAACACAGTCATAATTTTTTTTGTCATTTGCTTATGCACTGCTACATTCTCAATTGTAAATATGACTAATTGTATTTTTGTTTGGGATTCCTTCCTGGAGAACTTATGATTTGCATAATTTTTCATTTTAATGTTATCTGTCATTAAATTGACTTGACCTTTCTTTGACTACTGACCAGTTGTACTTGTTTGTGTACAATCAACCGTGACGACGTACTAGAATACATGTTGCATGATGTACGTTACATGCAGTAAAATGAAAAGGACAACATGCTGAGAAAGATATTGTGTAAAGACTCAGACACACCAAATCCACTTGGCGCCTCTCGCTCTAGGTGAAGCAGTCCCTGTCGGCTCTGTCGAGAGCTCACGTAGCTGAGCGAGAGAGTACAGTTGATCTGTGAACATACTGCAGACTGTGTGGACAAATCTGCCGCTAAACACACCTACACATGTTCAATCCGAGAGTTTGAAGATAAAAACAAGCTATTTTTCCCCCTCTGTATGGCAAAGAGGATGATGCATACGTGCAAACAAACCATTTATACAAAAGGATGATTCAAGTAGGTCAACCTTATTCAGCAGGACACATTAAACAAAACTCTCCACGCCTGCTGGGTGCAGAGTGAACTATTTATGTGCTACACTATGCTGGTCATATTCTTCTGCGTGCTGACCTTGTGCTCAGGTGTGTATGTGTGTGCATGTGCTCTATGTGTATATGCACTTATTTATCCCTTTGTAGATGAAACGGTGGAACTGTTCCCAAATTCCTTCGCTGCTATGGAGGGCTAATAGCAGTAACGTGAAATGGATTATGGCAGATGATTCCTTGCAACTGTTAATAATGTATGGTGGTTTTGCACGGATTATACTTCCATACAGTATAGAAAGTACACAAATACCTACTGTGCTCACATGTAGGAATGTGAGTAAGCATGGACACACTGCTCCTGCAGATATTTCACTTTGTGTAAACATGATTTTCTCTCAGGTTTGGTTCACCACTGTTCATAATGCTTGGAAATACATCAGGTCATTTTCAAAAGGTCAAATACTGAAAGATGTGAAGCCAAAGCAAAAACAAGGGAGACTTATTTTCTTTATTAATTTGGAGTCTCAGACTAATGTTGATAACTCGTTAACATGAACATTTTACATTTTCCAGCCTGGAATAAGTGCTGATTTGAATAAGTTTAACATACAGCAACCTTCCTAAAAAGCTGAATAAAGACCACATGCGTTTTAATATTTTTGTTGTGATCTTCCCAAAATCTTATTAAGCTATCACATTATTTGTAATAGAGATCCTCAGGTTTTGTGTCCGTCCTCACATGCACTTATCTCTGAGGCTCCGTCTCGATAGCACCCCTCGAGCTTCCATGTCTGTTTTTATTATGAAACTTGAAACGCACGCGCAATTTTTCATCATTGCTTCTTTTCTTTGCTCATTCCAGGACACACGCCAATGTAAATTAAATGACAGATCAGGCATTGTATGATTAGTCATGAGCGAAAGAAAGCACCTGATCCTGTCTGTTGTATTCAAGCCCTGTGAAGTTAAGTGTGTTTAATCAGGGTGCGGTGCCTAAGTAAGCACCGAAGGTCACTGACCGGCCAATAAGAGGGAGGCTTTCATGAAAGCTCTGGGTGATTCCAACTTTAGAAATATACAGCGTATTTAAATGTTATTAGAATATATGAAGGAGGTTTTGATAAACCACAATAACAATGGAGGAAATAATGTACTGCTGTAATAACAGTGGTGGAGTTTACGTGCAAGAACTCAAAGTGTGTCTAGGCTGTGTACTTTGCAAATACACATTCACACAAACAAAAGAACACTGCACAGTTTATGTGACAGTGATAGGATATATGCTGCTTACACCAAATTGAAACCCTTCTCTATTATAAGTGTCTGTCACCCATTTACAAGTTTGCATAAAGCCCTGACAGCATTCATGAAATGACGCAATAAACCTTTGAAAAAACAATAAGCGGCTTCTCAGAATGGAAACGAAAATCCTGTCGACGACTGAGTTGAAAAGGTCACAATGTAAGGTGCAACACTCAGCGCGCTGGGATCACGTAAGTCCATGAAAAACAAAAACAGAGATCAAAACGTGAAACTGTTTTCCTTGACTGATTTTCAGGATGATCACGAAATCCTCTTTTAGCATGTGTAAAGCATAACAAATACTTTTTCTCTCCCAATGTTTGAATAGTAGAATATTTTGAAAAATGCCGATAGGAAAGATAAACAAGTGGAGTGCTGAGGAACAACAGAGTTTCCAGTTACGAGTTTGGCGCTACACGGGAGAAATTCTGAGAACAAATCCACCAAAGCCAAAGCATTTGTTGGCTGTGGGCATTTTATAAATACTGCCAATTATATTGATTGATGGTGCTGGAATGTAAAAGTAACAGGACTTCAGTCAGTCAGCTACATGGAAAGGATTATTATGTTAATGCAGAAGTCTCAGCCGTCGTCTCATCACTCCTCACAAACACATGCGCCAATATCAGAGACTGGGGACTGAGAACAATGAGGTGATGTGACAAATGTGTTTGATTGTGCAATACTTCAATGCATCCTTTTTTTAAAAGATATATACTTTCTGTCAAATCTTTAACCTACTAAGAAGTCTTCAACAACAACTTGTCTTAACTTATATTTTATGACACCAAAAGGAACAGAGCATAAGTATAAGACTGGCAATAGGTTATTGCATTTAAATATATTAAGTTATTTTACTGTGTTACCATGAAATAACTTTGCCTCCGTTCCACTTTATAGATTTCCTGACATCATGTAACACATATGGATAAGATTATATAACAACAAGTATAATAAAATAATTGTTGCAATATTGTGATTAAGAAGAAGAAAAGCACAACTTCAACAAAACTTTTAACAAGATGTCATTTGTAAAGACGGAGCTGTGAGTGTACTATGTGTATCTCTTTTTGTAATTTTGCAGGGCTCTTGTGTTGAGTTTCGTCAGGCTGGTTCTCTCTGCTGCTCTGTCCGTCTGACCAGCTTTCTGAGCTTAGTGAGCAGGAGCTCTCTGAACTTGTCGCCCATGAGGAAGTAGAAGACAGGGTTGATGACACTGTGCAAGAAGGCCAGCGGTCGGGTCAAGATGTACGCGGCCTCTATGTACCTTTTCGTACACTCCTGCAGACCTGCCCAGGTCCTCACAGATGCTATTCTGACATTTCTCAGCAGGTGGTAGGGAGTGTAGAGAACCAGAAACATGGCTGCAGCCGACGCAACAACCTTGAGAGGCCGCTTGAATGACGTTGTCCTGCGCTGTAGAGCCTTTTCCTGGACATGGAGCAGATGTGAAATCTGGTGGGTGAAACCACAAAGTCCAAGCAGAGGGAGGATGTAACCAGTCACTGTGAGGCCCAGGCTGTAGCCTAATGTATGGATGTCTCCTTCTAGGCTGGCAAAATCATTACAGCGTTTCCAGTTTTCACTCTGCAGGTCCTGGACCATCAGCACTATCATTGGAGAAATTTCCACATTTACAGCCAGCCAGCTCAACCCTGTCACGATCAGGGCTGTTCGTGACCTGAGCAGGTAGTGGTTCCGCGTCGGATGTCTCACGAGCAGGAAGCGGTCCATGCTCAGCCAAACCATGAAGAGGATGGACGAGTAAAGATTGACATGCAGGATGTAGCGGTTGACAATGCAAGCATAGGGATTTGTCTCTGATTGTTGATTTGCATAGAGGTACGAAAGCTGTGGCAGTGTGCAGAGGAAAATAAGATCAGAAACTGCCAGGTTGAAGATGTAAATATTGCAGCTCTGCCAGTTCGGCAAACAAAATATGTAGCCAAGTACAACCAAAAGGTTGGCAGGAAAACCGATGCAAAACTCGATGCCATAAATTGGTGAGAGGTAGTACCTCTCCAGCAAGTAGTCTATCTTTGTACAGTTGAGCACCTGAGATGAGGGGAGGAGAGAAGATGACAGAAAATAGAGAAGAGAGGGAAGTGGAAGGGAGGGATGAAGCGGGGGGAAGGAGGGGTGAAGAAACAAGTGATCAATGATCGAAACAAAGTCTTATGACGTAAACTTAAAAGACAATTTTCAATAACAGATTGAGTAGAAACTAATTTTACATTCAACATGGAGCACAACATAAAAAATACATGTGATCGGATATGACTTACCATGCTGCAGTTGTTGTCTAGTTGTTAGTAGCGTGGATAGGGAGTGAGACCATGAGCAGGTGCAGCCACTATCTGTACAGTTGAAAGAGTAAACACTGAGTCCTGAGGGTACCGGTGCCAATATGACATCCTACCAAGATAGTCATTTCATATATGGCTGGAGCACATGGGCACTTTGAGAGTTATTTGCATATGCAATATGGAAATGTAATACAAACCAATCATTACACCATGGCAGACTTAATAAGTTACTCTATAAACCGTGCACCTGTACTATGTCTTGCTACCTGACTGACAACCATAGTTTGTTTGCTCTGGTCGGAATCAGCTGATGAATGGGTGAACTTGGTGTATTCCTTTTCTTTTCCCACTGAGATGTTTCTCTCTCAACTGCTTGGGGCTGGAGTTTCCATGAGATTGCTTTGGACTGTACCTGAGTACAATTACTGTGTTCACACCTGCCAAAAATGAATTACACCAAGGGGAAAACCAGAGTTTGATCTAACCAGACTAAAAAGTGTCAAAGTGGACCTGCATGCAAATGACACATGGCTGTCATCCTCATAAAGCTTCCTTCATTGTCAGTATCTGCATGAGTCTTATTTTACTGCAAGGTAAATGTTGACTTTTAGACTCATAAATCAACCAACGGAGCTTTCACCTATGCACTTAGACACACGCTATCTTTGTTTTTAAAAGAAAGACAATTTTGATGGGAACCCATTTGAATTGCTCGAAAGAACTCCAATAGCTACTGTTTACAGCTTGTGCTATTTATGTCCAGTAATATGCACTTAAAAATGATGATTATGAGAAATTGTGATCACTTTCCAAACTTTATTCTAAAGTTGTACTTACAGTCTCGTGAAGAACACAGTTGGTCTAAGGCAACGATGAACAAATTTGGTTGTTGAAGGTAAAACTGACTAAAACCACAAGACTTGAATTTAATTAGAATATATTGTTATAAATTTTCCCAAAATATACAGCAATATTAAAAAAAGCAATGAGCAATGTGGTGTCTCGTACAGTAGAGATTAATTACAAGTCTGACTCCTTCTCTAAATGTTCCAGTCTATATCCTCTTCCTTTTTGTCTCTATTTGGACATTCTATGGTACGTGACTACTGTCAAGATAAAGATAAGATAATGTGCTAATGACTTCACTTGATTTCCCCTTTTTCTTGGGCTGTGTCACTCTGCTCATCTGTATTATGACTTTTCTAAAACTTCAAAATTCCCTTTTTATTTCGGTCAGCTAGCTACATGACTTCATTCATTTCCTCTCTCGGTCTCACATTTGATGGCTTAAAATAAATGTGAGAGTAGTTTCAAATCGACACATTTTCATTCTGTTCTGCTGTGAATGTCTCAAAGCAGAAGCTCCAAGTGTTTGAACTGTAGTCTGTTGCTCAACAAGTTTTTTTTTCTTTGTGGAATTCATTTTCCTGGTGTAAAAAAAAAAAGAAAAAAAAAAAGATTAGCTTTCTAACATCCATTCATATTTAAAGATTTAGGAAATAATGAATCATTATTATTTTGTCATGAGTGACAGTTTTCATAAAACAGTCATTTATATGTCCAACAAAGGAAAAGCAGTGGGAGTTTTAGGAAATCATAGTGTTAATAGTTTGTGCTCACACATACATTTCCATTGTGACAGGGCACAAAATTAAAGCTATAGAGCACTGAGCAATAAATGATTTTGTATAGAGCTAGTGAGAGCTACTTTGGGCTTGAACAACTGAATCTAACCTGATTGAATATTGTTGGAGGCTTTGAAATGCAGCATCATGCCATCTGCATAAAATTATATTCAGATTTTTTTGCTGACTGAATAAAGGCAAACAGGATGAGTCTTAAAATAGAGTCTAGAGGGGTCATTTTAATAACGATGAGAAAATTAGATGTTGACCATCAGCAAACATGTCCTGGTTCATCAAATCCATGTGACTGAAGCCAAACAAATTAAGCACATTTGTTTATTGTCCGAAAGGTCAGTAGCATCATTCAGATGTACAGAGTTATATTCAAATGTGCAGTAGAAATTGAACAAGGTCCAGTTCTAAACACGTCTATATGTCTCATAAAATATTTAAAATGAAAATATGAGATAAAATGTTTGTCATTCACACTTTAAGTTAAAATCCATTTGAAATTATTAAAGTGATTTTAGACAAAGAGCTGACACATATGAAGAGGTGATTCTGTGCATGCTTTTATTGTAGGGGTGATGTCGCCCAAACCTGATCCTCTTCTTGAATGTGTTGGACACACAACGTATAATCAGATAAAAATTAATCCTTTAAAAGTGAACATGGTGGCAATTATAATGGCTCTATAGCCGCATTAGCATGTTCCTGTTCCTGTTTTTAATATGATAAGCTTTAATAAAGTCAAAACAATGTGACCTGTGACCTATGATTCATCCACTTTAATGTGGAATTCATGCAGATAACAAACCAAAACCACACTGTTGATTTTTGAATTTCCAGCCTCTGCTGTCAAGCACCTTTCCTGCGGTTGCGTAACGCGCCCTGATCTTCATGATGTTGATTCTGATAGTGAGCCTACAGCATATTTTGGCAACACAGCTTACAATGTTGGTCAGCCTTTAGTGAGCACATGATCTGCTGCTGAGAGACATGTGAGACAAAGTCAGGGTCGAGTTTTTATGTATTTTTTAACCTTATCCTGCAGTCAAAGTAAGCTAGGTGTAATGGAATGGACATGTCCTTAAGAAACCCAGCTTGGAACTGACAGTGGTTTTTGTTTGCTTATATTACTTTGGGATCAAGTGTAATCTTTCAGCATTCCTCTGCTTTAGTAGTGTTAGGATTTGTCCAAGTGGAGGCCGACACTGGGGCATGACGCAAGTCTTATTATAACACCAAATGACTTAATAGGCTATCTTATGTTATCGTATCATTTAGTTAAGATAATTTATAAAACATCATCAAAACAAATAATCTAACTGTATATATGACAATCCCTTAATATGTGTTAATAGATTTTATTAGTGTTTATATATGCAATTTTATATAATGAGAGTGCCCTCTGGTGGCAGACCACAGCAAACAACGTGTCTTCACATATATGCCCATTCTTCATTTCTAATTGTTGGCTTTGCCTGAGCAACCTGTGCACATGCAGTGGAGGCTTTTAGAGGTTTCTCAGCTTCATTCAAAAGGGACTGTGGACTATGTTTGACTTGCAGTAAAGCAAAAGTCAGTATTCAGGGCAGAGATAGAAGAGAAAATCACAAGAAGCCCGGGGACTTGAAAGACACTAAAGTTTTGATCCCCGGCCTCCCGGTCACTAAACAATATCTTTTTTTCTTATATTTTTTATAGTCTTCCTTCAATATGACCTTCAATAATTTCGAGCCCTGCAGAGAGCGTCTGGATACCAGCCAATACATCATCCCCTCTAACGCCCGCTGGTGCCGTATTTCTTCATATCTCTATTTCAGACAAACAGGGAGTGACTTCAGCAGGTGGATTAGCTCAAAATGGGCCATGGGGCGTGTGTGTAAGTGGGTTTTATTCAGTCTTAAGAACTGTAAGCTACAATACAGTGCACTGTTCACAAAACCAGTGTCACCCCTCAAAATGTACAAGTGTTTACTTGTGACCTCTCATTGCCATTTTCATATGTTTATCACTTATATCTGTTTTTGAATATTTTATGTTTTTTCAAGGTAAAATGAGCCAAAAAGCAAAGACCAGAGGGAAAGCTGGGACCATAGACACAACTTTGTGCAGCAGAATGTTATTTTTGCGAATCAAAAATAACATTCTGCATTTAAGACACATGAGAAGTGTGTGGCCATGTTTGTATCTGCAGAAACACAGGCTGGGAATCACTGCACTAAACTCCCTTCCAAGTTTGCCATTTAATTTAAATTTGAGTGCAGTAACTGAAAAACACAGCAGCCTCATACCCACATGTATGGGTATGAGTATAAAAGGAGTCAGTGTATTACTGTCGTTGTAGTGTGTGTGTCTCTGTGTGTGTTGTGTCGTGTGATAAAACTGCACCTCTCAGAGAGGCCTTTTATTGTGAACAGCCCAAGACACACCTGTGCAATGATCATGCCGTTTAATGAGCACCTTGATGTGCCACACCTGTCAGGTGGGTGGATCATCATGGGAGGAGGGGAAGTGCTCACTTTTAACAAATTTGTGCTCAGAGTTTTAGAAAAATAAGCCTTTCTGTTGCCTTTTATTTTTGCTCAGTATAAATAGCACATTTATTCCAGCAGGTCATTTCATGTTCCAGCGCTGTGGTATAAATTGAAGCCAGCAGAGGGCGTTATTAGTCTAAATCCCAGATAGAGGGCTCAAACTCCACAAGTGTCCTGCATTATGTTTGTGGAAAATTACATTGATGGAATTATGTAGCAACAGCAAAACATAAAAAAGTTTGAAAAAAATGAACTGAAATAATGTATGAAAGCTGTGAATCAATCAGTCAGGTGGATGAAAGAGAAACCTAATTCTTACCTGCTAAATGGAAAGAAAGCTGAAAATATGAGGAACAGTGCAACTGGAGAGGGAAAAAAGATACCAGAGCTTATGATGGAACAGTTAGCAGTGGGTGGAGCTGTGCCAATCAGTGTGTCACACAGTGCCCTCACAGCCTGTGATTGTGTGTATGTGTGTGTGTGTGTGTGTGTGTGTGCTCATGTGGGGTCTGTGTGTGAAATGAAGAAATGAAAAGGTGATGGACTGGATCTGCTAGTTTCAGTTCTGCTCATTCCTCCGTCTCTCCTTTCGATGGGCAATTTGTCCCAAATGTACCGCACACACGCACGCACACACACACACACACACACACACACACACACACACACACACATAAAAAGAGATATAGGCTGGCTTTAAACAGATTGTCACGTTAACACGTGTGACTGAGGTGTGAGTGAGTGTGTGTCTCATGCTGGTCCATTGTGAGTGAGTGTTCCCATTAGCCCCTGTAGCTTCAACTGTCCCAGTTCTGGAAGGTGACACACTTAGAGCTTTATCACCACAACTCTGCACTAATTATCAACATGGTTCACATTTGACAGTGAGTTAATTGGATCAAAGCCTGATGTCGCAAGTGGGCTTATGAGTGTTAGTGTGTATCACATGAGATTGAGTCAGAGATTTAATGGAGACATAGCATCTGTTTACTGCATTATGCTATGGCTGTTACATCCGAAAGTCCTCTTGCCCTCCACATGACCACCTTCCTCTGTCATCACCTCAAACTCCTCTCTCACTGTTTTTTCAGTCCCACTTCCTTTTCTTCCAAACTTCAAATTTCAACATGTTCTCATCGTCTTGAGTCAGAGGGTGTTTCAATAATTCATCCAGTGTTTGTTTGAGCAGCAGTCAAGCCGACGCGCTCAAACAGGGGTGAGATTGAGGGCTTCACCTGCCTTTGTCCCTTCGTTGGGGTCACAGACGTTATGCAAACTGATTTAAAAATGTCCTTAAAAGCCTCCCAAGAAGTTTTACTGCTTCATATGTGCGTGATCACTCTGTTGCAGTGAAACATGATTGTTCGCTGTGAAAATATACAGGCAGCTATTGCTTTCTTTTTTTGTGGCCAATTTACAGCTTCACTTCAGTGAGAGAACCAGTTAGACTCTTGCTGATTTATCTATGTCAGAGACACTGTCAAATTAAGTTCCCATTCCTCTTCCTCCTAACTACAGCAAAAAAAAAAAAAAACTAACAAGGGAAGTCATTGTCAGACTTCAGCATAAAGTAACAGTTTCAGTTTCAATTTCTTTATTCAAAAGAATCACAAATTACAGCATTGAAAATGACTTGTCTCCTCAATTGTAATGAAAGAGAAAGACTAAAATTATTTATCATAACATTTTCACATTTCATAATTTCCCTCCTCAGTTTGTCTGCAGTCGATCTTGTACACACAGCATGATAAAACATGTCTGTGCGCTTTGGCGTGTTAGAAACCTTTTCTGGGAAAACAAAATCTACCTCGAAGCCCTGATGAAAAGCGAAAAGGTGACAAATCAGCTGACAGGGTGATGAAGCTAAGTCATGTTGTGGCATTCATTCTGACAGAAATGTAATTAAATAGCCAGGATCCCCCATGTTCTACTATGTAAAGTCTCATAGGTGGTCTGCTCTGTCGCCCCCCCCCTGTCAGTTTGAACCCCCATGCTTCCTGCGTGTCTTTTTTTGTATTCTCTGCCCTGCTGTGGATCCGTTTCATTTTCAGCTCCGGCCGCTCCGGAGGCTTGTTTTACACACGCCGGTGGTGTATGCTGTGTCAGGCCTTCTCAGCGTTACTGATATGATTGCCTCTGGTGTCTACTGGGACGTATAAATTCAAAACCACCGTCAGGTCAGCTAACCGTCAGCTAATCGCTACTCCAGTCACTGGACACGTTTGCAGAGCTAAGACTTCCTGGCCTCAGCGGGGGCTAATGTCTAACCCTGCCATGTTTTCACTTCAGCCCCTGATAGCCAGCTCTCAGGGTCAGTCAGGCACAACTAATGTCAAGCCGTGGCTCTGTGCAGATGCTTTACATTTGTGTGTGAAGCTCGTGCTTTAACTCTGCCCTGCTGTGTTTTTGGCCCAAAGCAGATTTTAAGATAATGCACAGTTAGTGTTTGCATATATTTCAATATAGTGCAGTGAGCAGCTGCCTGCTTTTATTTTTCCTCGACGGTAGCTCGACTGAGCCTTTGTGGATTTTTCACGAGCTATGAAACTTGTTTCCCCGGATTAAACTGGCAACTGTGTGACACATGGGGGGCGCGTGCCGAACAACAACATCTGTGTGTGATTTGCCTGTCGAGTCCTTGTCATGCTCACATCATGTGAATCGCTATCATTCATTTCGGCAGGTGGCGGTTGTACGTTTCCTTTTACACGAGTTGTTTTCCAAGTGCAAGCACATTCGCACACACACACACATTCACACACTGCGCACACCTCAGGGCCCTTTTCAAAGTCTTCTCTTGTTTCATTACCGGCATCACCAGGTTTTACAGATGTGAACATTACGGCACCGCGCAGAAAATAATGGCCCTCCTGTTCTCTGTCTTGACTTGATGACATCATGCCGCCGCCGTCGGGGAACCTGGGAGCCGTGAAACAGGCTATATTATGTTAAACACATTGTAATGGTTTGGCAGGGTTAGCAGACACAATGAGCGTCTTGTAAGACTCCGGGGTGATTGTAAAATATTGTACATTGCTCGAAACAGCAAGAGGTGAAAATGCGCTTTATTTCTCGCATTTCCAAGTCGTCTAACAGCACATCAGCTCTCTTGTCACTCCTCTTCTGTGAGGCCTGAATCGGCAGCTCTGTCAGCTGACAGTCAGTTGTGGGCTGACGACAGAAAACTTCCCTTTGCAGCACTGACATCAGCCGTTCTTCACTCCCTTTCGGCTCCAACTCAATTCCCCGTCTTTCTCTTTTTTTTCTCTCCTCTCTTTTCCCTTCCTGTGAGAGTTCTTCCTCCTCCCTTCTTCCTCATCATTTTAATTCTCTCGAGTTGTCTCCTTTTTTGCTCCCTCACTCTTCACCATAATATCAGACACAAAAGAGGCACAGCCTGAGAGGATTTTTTTTTGTCAGTTACAGCGCTTGGACCAATGGCTTGTCATATCCGCAGCCTCCTAATTGGTGTCACACAGTGTCAGGAGACTGGGAAATCTCATAGCACCACTGAGGACATCACAGAAATCTGTTTCCACACTGAAGAAAAAAGGGTTCACAACAGACGCTCTGAGGAAAACAATGCTGAGAGCAGTGGCATAATTTGGATGTTTTTCCATGTAGATTTGATGTGATGAAAAAAAAAAAGATGGTGGACTACAATTTGACACAAATGTTTGCTGAGTGGACGAAAAATAATCATAAGCATCCCTCTGTATCAGGTCTCACAGGGTGGAGAATGATGAGTTTTCTCTGTGGGGTCCATTCACTTCCTGGCTTGTATGTGTTGGCACCAAAAGGCCAGGACTCACTTTGCCTGCCGTTGCCGAAGTGGTCAACAGTCCTCCTGAATAACACACCCGCAGGAATTCGTCTCGCTCTGCTTGGTTTTAAGAAAATAAAGAGAGGAAATAAGGAGAGATGGCTTTTGGAGGTGCTCACAGAACTGGAGGAACAGAGTCACTAAGAACATGTATTTTCTCATATGCAAAGACTTGTAATAAAAATACAGCGAGAAGTCAAATATAGTTTATAATATATGCATGCTTGTGTGTCTGTGTTTGTGCAAGTGGTGGCGACCTTGTCCGAGCACCTGATCCAGCGTTTCCTCATCCTCTTCTCTCTATCTCTGCTTCCTCCCTTCTTCCTCATTGGTCAGTTGCTCTGCCCTCTCATCGCTTCACTCCTCCCCAGGTGGCGATCATGACTGGCATGATACTAATGTCTGGACTTCGTGCTCTGCTTCCACAGAGAAGAGGAAAGAAAAGTCAGCGTTAGTCTCTCATCGCCTCTCTCAGCAGGTAGACGGGGGGCGCAGGTCTCACCCTGTGACATCACAGCTCTGCGCTCGCCTCATGGCGGCTCAGGTTTCGGCACCGTGGATTAGATTAGGCTCCTATTGACTGGCTGACTCACTGTCCTTGAGTTATGTTGCGCCATGCAGGGCAGCCTGCACGGGTATGTGGTCAAGGGGGGCTGGATCTAAATTGGATTTTTGCTCAGATGGAAATAAATAAAAAAAGCTGCACGACCTGTACTCTCTGTGCTTCAACTCTGTGTTTTTAATTCAAAGCACCATCATTTCATAAAAGCCCCACCAATTTAATGTCTCTGCTTTAAATTCTTGTATTTCCACATTCCACCTTAAAATACCATTTTTTTTACAGACTATCTCAACAACTACTGTTTGGATTGCAACTTCTGAATGATGGCTTCGTTGTTCTCAGAGGATAAATCCTTTTGGTGATCCCCTGACTTTTCCTCTAGCGCCACCAGCAGGTTTACTGTTTTGGCTTTTAGTGAAATATCTCAACACCTCGTATAAGGACTGGCATGATGTTTGTTTCAGACATTCACTGTCCCCTCAAGATGAAGTGTTATATTTGCTGATGCCTTAACTTATAGCTCCATTTTTAGGTCCAAATATGAATTCATCCGTCATTCATCATATCATCTGTGAAGGTTCTCAGTCATCCAGGTCATGGTATTCAAGTAAGAGCTGAATCAAAGGGAACTGGAGTTGCCTTTGATTCACCTCACACACATCATATTATAGTCATTGTGAGTTTGTTAGCACGCCTTGCACAAGCATTTAACTCCTTCACATATAACCAGCATTTTTTTTTCACATCCGCTGTCACATTAGCTTTATGCTATAAACACCCTCACGCCCTCATCGTGATTATATTACATTTCCTCTCTGACTCCTGAATTAACCTCTCTGACATCTATTCCATACATACCCTGGCAGCGAACAGCCCACATTTCCTGAGGCATGTTTAAAACCTTGAAGCTTTACATATCAACCGAGCTGCTCTGAATCGATCTTTATTTTCAATGAAACTGAGGAATGATTCTTATTAGATGTGTTTGGATACTGTATTTTTATCACAGTGTTATTGGCCTTATTCATTTCACTCCCTCTGACTGGGATCCATCTAAGAAGGGACACACACACACACATGCTGTTCACACACCTGGCTCGGATAGATGGGTATAGAAATGAGGAACCACGGCGATGTGTGAAACAGATGTGCTGATGATAGGCGGCATGAAACAAAGAGGGCGAGTGCATTCTGCAGTGGAGATGGAAATGGTAGAAATGGTGCACTGGGGCAGGAAAGGGCTTTGATATGATTCTAAAGAGAGCTTCCCAGATTTCATTAACCTGGGACTGCATTCTTATGAAGAGCGTAAAACTCTCCTCAAAGGACAACACGCCTGAGATTTTCCCTTTATGGATCCCATTCTTTTATTCACATTCCCTGTGTTTTCGGTCTTTTCTTCATTCTTCTCATCACTGCTTTGGCCGAGCTCCAGCGCCTCGGCTTTTTCATTGGCCTGCTGATTCTACAAACAGTTTTACAGCATTCCTGAGCGAGAATTGTGTCTCCTTCTCACCTCTGCGTACACACACCGCCTCACCCCTTCAAACTCCCCCGATAGCCTTTACAAAGACCTCCCAGGAGCATCCTTGCCCTCGTGCTGCTCCGGTCCTGCTCCGCGTTTCGACCGCAGCCCCGCAGATTGCAGCCTTACCTCCTGCTCTGGTTATATTCCTCTATCTGTTCTGTGTAAACACCGCGCACACATGCCAGCGCGCACGCGGCCGGCCACATTCTGTGTTTATACGAGCAGGGGATAGAGGCATGCCGGTGGTTTAAGCACTGTAAACACGTCTTAAAACGGATGTCTGCTGCACAGTGTGGGTGATGTCAGCCCGCGTGCGGCCCCAGCCAAGTTCAACATTCTGCACATGCAGGCGAGCAAAGAGGGTCGTCGCTCACAGGAAAACATATGACCAAAAAAAGGCAATCCAGCATTGGCTGTGGCATCAGTAGTCTGCAGCAAACATCATTAAGCTAAGAACTGTGACTAGCAGAGCAAAGAATTGAGTTAGTTCAGACAGTCAGCTTTCATCTACACTCATTAGGTTACAGCTCATTCTTAGGCCTGACACACAACTGCCTCTGTTTTCTTCTTCCTTTCCTTTTCATTCCTTTGTCTTCCTTCCTTCCTTCCTTCCCTTTGTCTACAGCATTTTCTCTCTCTCTCTCTCTCTCTCTCTCTCTCTCTCACACACACACACACACAAACAGAGAGAAAAAGAAAAACAAAACAATATTGACTCTGCATAGTAGAATGATTACTTTAAAGTCAATGCCGTGTCAGACTGCAGCCTGTTTTCAAGTCGGTGACTCACTGTGAGCAAAGACCGAGAGATGAGGATGGAGATGGAGTCAAGATGCACTGTGGTTGGCACGTCTGGCTAACAGGGGCTGGGAGGAAGGAAGGCTCGGTGTTGCTCTACCTTAGAAGGCTGTGTTTAGGAATAAGGTTTGTTTGCAATGTGGGGTTAATGGACCTATACCCTCATGTTCTCATCCTCTATCTATCTATCTATCTATCTATCTATCTATCTATCTATCTATCTATCTATCTATCTATGTTTTCTTTCTCTCTGGCTTTGCACAAATATACAACATGCCTGCCTGCAACACAACCACATTTACATACAAATGTTTGTCTGCCCTCTGCCTAAATGAATAATTCAGGAACAATGCAGCACATTCCAAACACACTGGGATGCTGCCGTGAATTCCAATCCGAAATATGATGTTAACATTGTTTCACGTTGTTTACTCCTTCCAAAACACATGAACACGTTCTGCATGTTCACGAGTAAGTTTGTCATAATTTTTAATAATTTGCTGGGTCATGCGTGCACATGTGGTAGATTGACATAAATCCAATAAATATACATATATTATGGTTCTTAAAGCTAATGTAAGTTACAAATAAGCAATTAAGGAATCAAATATAGACAGAAGAAAAGCATATTCTTCCGGTTAATTGTCTTGTGTTGAAAGTGTATGATATATAAATTACGATGGATGATATATATGATATGGCTGGATGATATAGCTGTTCATTACATTTCTATACAAATTCACATTAAATAAGTCTTTATGCAGCACTAATTAGCTTAGATACAACTCAGCATCAATAGGAAATCAATACAGTGATCCCCTGCACTGTGGGGTCATTATCTGTCTGGTTTATACTGCATATTTAAATCCCACATCCTCCACAGAGAAAGGTTTCCCTCATGTTTTTGTGATCTTTCATTTTATCTACAAATCACACACAGCTGACTGATAAGATAGGCTAAACAAGCTTTTTGGTTTACCTCATTCTCTAGATAACCCTCTTTATCCTCTCTTCCCTCACAGTCCTCCCCACCGGCCGCCCACCAGAAAGCGCTCAGCTGTATCTGTGTCTCTGATAAAGCTGACAATATCCAACACACCTTCCTCTTTATTTAATGTTTGTTTCAGTTGACTTTAATCAATAATGAACGGTGTAACGTGCATGGATTTCCTAAGGCACTATGGGTAGTGTAGTCCCCCAGAGTGTCTGTCTCAGTGTAGGTCTGTGCTCCCTGTCGGGGTACTAAGGGGATTGGATATGCTCTGCTAATGCTATTAGTGCTGCAGCTGGGGATTACTGTCTCAAAAGGAAAGGGGAAAAGGGCGTGAAAAGTGAAAAATCATTGCGTTCGGGGAGTATGTGTGTGACAGAGATTTGCATGTTTGTACATGTATTTGAGAGAAAAAGAGATAGATTTAAAAAAAAAAACGGATACTCAGGCAGACGATTACGCACCAACAAAAATACTAAGTCACTGGCTCTAATGCAAAGTGTTGTGTGAGCTGTTTTTTAATTTCATTTGGCTGTTACAGTCCTCCTGGGATTTGAGTTAATTAGTCTATTAAGCTGGCCAGAACCTCTTAGAAACAGACTTATTTTTAGCTAAAGGAGAGATAGATGTCGTGATTATTATTTTTTTCAAGAAGGCCAAAGTTGAAATCTGATAAGCAGAGGGCTCATCCGTTTGGCCTCTTCTGTGTCAGAGAAGCTTATTAAAGTATTGAGTAACATGTCGACAAAGCAAAAATTCAAGTAAAAGCTACAGTAAGGTCTCGATTAAAGTGCCCGTATTGGAACACTTATGACATGCTCCATCTTTTACTCTTCCACCTGATATGATTGAGCTCGGAGAAAGTCTTTGTACTGGCTGCACTGTACAGCCTGCACACTGCTCGAGATCAATAGAGAAGGAAAATCATCCCCACCTAAAATAAAGTACACTATCCAACACGGCGAATATCCGAACCTGACAGCAGGGCAGAGTTTCAGAAGGTCAGCATCTTGTTTTCTTGCAGAAACAGTAAAGTAGTGTCTTTCTCAGAAGGCTGAGCTGAAGGTAGCTTTATATATCTCCCCTGTAAAAGAACACATGGGAGACAAGCAGAGGATTGCAGTCTTTGTGGTGCACAGAGTGGACATGATCTGCCCACCAGGATTTCCCCACAGCTTGCCTTCTGGGTTGATCTGCTCTGTGAATTGAGCGTCCGCAACCAGCTGCCGAAGACGACTGTGCGCCTTCAGGGAAAGACATTCTGACTTTCAATTAAGAAATAAGGCAAAGGAGAAATGTTCTAAATCCTTAAATTACAAGCACCTCATACTCATGAATATGTACGGTGTGTGTTGAGGACTCACATTCACCACAGGCGATATTATTTCACGAGGCATTTGTTTGTCCAATCAAACAGAAAATCTCGATTTCATATTGCCCGGAGGCTGCCGCAGGTGATTTTGTGAGTTTTTTTTCTCCTCTGCTGCAGCAAAAGCAACAGTTTGATATTCCCAGTCAAATTTCTATAAAACTATAGACATGGATTCTGTTTCAACATGTAGTTATAATCTGGGCTTCAAATTCAAGCCTCTTCAGCTCAGAAAGTCTGTGATCAAGCCGTGCTGCATAATGTTCCCTGACGCTTTCCTTCATGCATTTCTAACCAGCTATTAATCTCCACATAAACATGGTGCAGTTTAGTTTTGCTTGTGCATCAGTGAACTACTATAATTGTCAAATAGTTTCAAAAAATATGTGCATCTCTCAGAGCAAAGCGTTTCAGTTCGAGCTGTGTCTGAACCACCAAAACCAATAGTAAAACCAATGTTTCTTTTTCCCCGCCGTTATCCTTCAGCCTTCTGCCTCTCTGTCTCAGCATCTGTTCTCTTTCTCCGACACACTCTCCCATAATCATTATCTCCTTGTATATTTTCCCCTTTCTCTCACACATCTACTTTCTGCTGGCTGCAATGAGCCTAGAGATTCTTCCTTATGAATATTTACCGACAGTAACTTACCAAGGGCAATCTGCTGAGATTTGTTCACTCCCACCCTGTTTCATGTGTATGCATGCGTATGTCTGTGGGCTTCAGACTGCATGTGTGTGTGTGTGTGTGTGTGTGTGTGTGTGTGTGTGTGTGTGTGTGTGTGTGTGTGTGTGTGTGAGTTATTTTTCAATACGCTGACTCTCCTCTAGGCAGGGTCAGGTATTCGGATCAAACCCCAGAGTGACCTGTGTTACGAGAAATGTCAACATCTCTCCCACATACACAGCCTGACCTACTGTAGATTTATATGCAAAGTGTCTTTCGCATACTCATTTCATTATCTCTCTTCTCTGGGTTTTGAAAAAGAAATGAAGCCCAGTTCTTTGTATGCACAGTAAAAGCCCTTTTCTCTGCTTGGTTAAGTAACTGGCTACCTCAAAACATACTCAGGCCCTGCTTACACCGGGCAATGGGAATCAGACAGTGTTTTTCGAGAATCTGTTTTGCCTGTTGTGGCTTATTGTTTTTGCACTTTTATATGACAATGTTGGTGCATAAATGTAACCTACGTACCTAATACTTGCACAGAGGATGTTAGTTGAGTAGGCGGTCCTTCAGTGTGGACCAGGACACATTCACATACACACTGTTGAAAGAATGTGGCCATATGTGGCCCAGATGACCTCAGAGTCTGGTCTGAACAGTCCGATCTCAACACATCCTCAATGCCTCTTAGGTGCATTATATATATACTGAGAGCTGATCACATCATCCCAGATGCTTGTTATCGCCAGGTGTAAACAGCGCCTCAGTCCGTATGTTGCACCCTGGTTTAGCTGTAAGCGTAAAGCAAGACGAGGCTAAAAACAGAAAAGGTTGCAGCTACATTGCACCACTCTGTCTGAGTGGCGTTAACAAGGTTTTTTTCTTTCTTTCTTTCTTTCCAGCAATTCACATTATTGTCCCAACAATGGAGTGGCATTCATATGTGAAGCACAGTCAGAGGCAGCAGTGCTGAACTGGCTGTCAAGCTGACAGCCAGAGGACGGTTAGCATATTTGATTGAATGGTTTTTAATGGGAACAAATGGGTGGTGTGTGATATTGAATACCCAGCTTTGTGATTGTATAGTTAACCTATTATCATACATATATCCTTTATTGTTTGGTCCCTGTGTTCACGTATAGTTCACATGCATTAGTCAAGAAACACCATGTGCCAGCTCTTATTTCTAAGGACTTTCACTGAATGCTCTTATTGTAGTTCACTTGAATGAATGTAATGTAATGGTCTAGGCACTTCAAGGTTAAAAGTGAGCACTCTTCGAGGTTACTATGATTATTATACTCTGATTTCACTCCTGGCTTCACATTGAGGACTTTCTTGTATATGTGGCTCATTTGGGAGGGGTCATTGGTTTAACTATTTGTTGATCAGTAATTTGACTCTTCTAAAGCTCTTGAGAGTTGTTGCCTTTGCTTCTATGACTTACAGGAGCTGCACTTAGCTTTTCATTGGTGGATGGTCACAACAACTTTTTGGCATTCAGACCTTAGCAAGAAACAGATTAGTGGATGCTGCAGGTATCTCATTTAAAGGTTATTGCAGTTTGCTTTCTGTGCAGATTTTAAAACGTTCTGTGCATTTTGTTAATATTTTTCTGGTGGCTATGAGCAAAGAGGTGATCTAACCTTGTTCATAGCAAAGCACGAAGCATTGATAATAATACTCCACAACGGCCTGCTGGGATGCTGCTGAGGGGACCGCTCATAGTCTGCATGTGAAGGAATATTATTATTTGTTTGGAGCGAGTCTCTCTCTGCGGGAACAGGCTGATTATAACAGAGACAGACATCGAACCCGTCGCCCATCCCCACCCCGTCTCTCTGATGGAGATGAGGGAAGATGTGTTTAAAAATAAATGGGTAAATATTATTTTGCCGTCAGATGCACCATTTGAAAAGCCTGTTCAAACTTACACCAGCATCTGGAAGTCAAGTCTTTAATACTGCAGTTGTGCTGTTTACACATCACAGGCAGGATCCCAGGTTTGAAATGTGTTGCTGTTTAGATGCTCATTGTAAAATATTTGTGATGTGGTTCTGCGCTCCCATCAACAAACTGAGCCTTTGCAAATATTTTGTCTACAAGCCAAATGAGACAATAGACAATACATCAACTAAACCTTTTAGACTTTTCAGAGTAGAGTATCTGCACATATGAGATTATGAACAGGAAACCAATGATGTAGCAGAATATTCCCTCTGCTCTGACTTTGCCTTACTTTCAATACGATGCAGTTCACCTCCACAAGTACAAGCTGATAATCATTCACAAATCTTCTAATTGTATCTGTTACTGCAAAGAACAACTGATATTTCAACTACTTGCCACTGAAGCATCTGCATCCTTTAAAAGCTGATTAAGGATCAAGATAAAAATATAAATTCAGAACCACTTTCTGAAGTTGTGTTCACATTATGCCAAAGGTTTTTTTATGGGTCTCCTCCATAATTGTGGATGCAGTGCTTTTACTCGGGGTAGTCGCGAATGTGGATTCGGATTCATACTGTGTTCAAAGTTAAATTTTTTCGAACTTTGACCCCAAGCTGCTCTGACCTTTGCTGAACCAGTCAATTGCTGTTGGCTACTGGTTGTGCTGAGAATAAAGATGGATGGTAAAGTGCGAAAGAGTGGTTTTGAAAGTTCACACAGAATAACAATTCATCCTATTGAGACCAAACCAAAAAATATTTACTTGGCAAAATAACAGCCTTGATGTCTCAATATTGTGGCATATGGGTCTTAGAAAATCACAGCTGGTATTGCGCTAAATACTAATGCTCAGCGTTTGTAAATTAATGTTTACCAGTAATTTAGTCCCCTCCCCAAAATTGTGCGTATTGTATATGCCAAAGCCCAATTTTGTGCACCTATCCTTCCCATTAACTGTAGTTACTTAACATTAACTGTAGGGGCAAATGTGTCCGAATACCAGACAGAGAAAATCTTCAAAGGGTGGTGTTTGGAGTTGATGGATGGGTCAAACAAACACAGGACTTCCACTGAGGAGACCAATGCTCATGTAACCAAAGGTCAACACTGCCTTGTTTTAATGCTCATCTGTAAGTTAACGGAAGTAATGTTTTTATCTTATGTATGTCAGAAACGTGATGTAACTCAATGTAGTTTTGATGCCTAAACCTGACCAAACTAAAACCATTTCAGGTGAAACTTGTGTTTATTTATTTTAGCATGATGAAGAAGGTCACCTGACTCTGGATGAGCTCTCCCCAGAAGATAATTGAAAGGACTGAGATATATCTTGTACTAAAATTGGGCATATGCGCTGCACACATTTTCAGTTTAAAGTCCTGTTATTCGTATGCAGATTAAAGAGACTGGGTTGAAAAAAAAATCCAAACCCAGGTGAACCAAAAGTCTGAGGGTACTAATAATTACACCAGCACTTCCACCACCATCATTATGCATAAACCTAATCAATGGTCATTGCGCTTAAGGGGGAGCTGCGATATTGTTAATGAATAGTTCCAATGAGCGGTGAGATCTGTGTGTGCGTGTGTGCGCAAGCGGTTAGTGTTAATGTCGCTAATGAATAGATGTGGCACACGGAGCCCTTGGACACCTGCTGTTGCCATTAGTCCTAAAGAGCAGACTAATCACCCTGGCTTTCAAATCTGAGCAGGTTGTTCAGCGTCCCTCAAACTCGAGGACCCTCCATTACACGCAGCACACGAGTGTTCGGTGATAATGTCGCCTTATTTCGGATATATGCTTCTTCAAGAGGCGGCGGCACATTGGTGGCAGACCTAAAGAATAAAGTGGATCAGCGAGGATGAATTGGCGACTTGCTTGTACAAACAGGCACAAGCGTCCTCGCACATTCACGCTTGTTACCATCTGTTGCCTCCCACTTTGTCTATACGTTACTCCCTTTCCCTTGTTATGCCAAGCTCGCTGATTAAATCATTCTCACAGGAATTTCAACAATTCTCTGAGTTCCTGTAGAGAGCAATTACATAGAGTAATCAATTACATTCAGTAGAACTGGGATTCACTGAATTTCTATAGCGCATGATTGATTAAAGTGATCTTCTATAGTAGTGATTTGATTAATGTGATTTTCATGTTAACTCTTTTATTACTGTAATCCTGGATTAAATACACAGACTTCCACTGTGAAATGTTGTATAGTAGTTTACTGTGCACAAACACAAACACAGTAAATTAACAAGAATTTTGCAGACATTTTTTACAGTGTATCTGTTCCCATGGCTACAAGAAAGACAGAGAACAGAACTGTGGGAGATGTAGTTTTTTTTATTAACTGGTCTGACTACTCTGGTTCTCTACTGCTCATGTTGATCTGAATATGAGCGTGTAATCTACATGTTCTGGTGACAGAGGAGATTCTTGTAGGCTGGAGAGACTGAGAGCGGGAGGTGACAGCTGCAGGAGAGACTAGATGTTGCAAGATTGAGCGTCTGGGGTGAGGAGTGCGATGGTTGCGCTGCAGGACTCAGCTGTGAACCGCTGATTTACAGGGTCTGAAGGACAGCCTCGGCCTCCCACCCACTCCGTCACCATGGGAGACGATGGAGAGGAGGTCTCCTTTTCTTCCTCACCCTCACTCTCTCTCCTTCGCAGTACTTATCCCTCCATCTCTCTCTCTCTCCCTCAGTCTGTCTCTCTGTTCATTTTCTGCCTCCCTGTCTTGATAACCCATTGAGCTCCTATTATCACTCTGAATCAGCCCACTAAATAACAGTTAAAACCAACCTCCAGGAAGGTGAATAATGACGAAAATTGAAATAATTACACCAGGGGGCACAGTCTGTCTGTCTGCCTGCCTGTATGCACACGACCCATTCACTTCATGGGTCTGTCCAGCTGTACTTCCCTTGCTGGTAATGTGACTGAAATGTGTGTTATCAAAAGACTGCAGGCCTCGGTGCACTGGCAGGAGCGATGGAGAAAAGGAAAGAAACCACAAACAGGAACTACAGCCTGCTTCCAGGAACCACCTCATCAACCCACACACTCACAGGCATGCATGTGCACACACACACAAACACTCTGTATCTGCGTCTGTCTCCGTTCCCTCTTAGTACACACCAGCCTCTCTTTATCTCTGAAGGCAGAAGCAACAGTTAGTGATCACATGACCTCTTAGCTGGTTAGCTCAGGCTCAGAGTAAATGCTGAATAGAGGAAGCAGAGGGAAGTAGAATGAATGCAGTTTGTGAAACATTGTGGTGAATTGTCCTTTTTGAATGGCTCACGAAGAGGAGGAAGGTAACTTGATTTGCCAGTAGAAGTGAATCTGCATGGGGCATGTGCAGTTGTGCATAAGAGCCAGGTTAACTTGCAACTCAGACCCAGTAGCACAAAGCACACAGTCACTGCCAGGTAGTTGATTTGGACTGAAAGACTGAAAGGTGCATTTGTGTTTATAAGATTGTGGCATTTAAGTTATTATTTATGGATCTATTAGACGAAAGGAGCTAAGAGAGTTTGAGGAACACGGTCGCTCACACACACATCTCCCAGCTGCAGAAAGAGTCGTCCATAAGTTGATTGGGTTCTTTCGAAGAGCCAGTTTTGTCATCACTGAAACATTGTTTTTTTGTTTTTGTTCCACTCTCTTTCACTGTTTAAACAGACGACACTGAGAGAGACTGAAGAGCTACAGGAGCGAGAAAGAAAGGGAGGGGGGATGCTGTTGCCAGGCCAACCAGAGCCGCGGCGGTTGTCATCATGAGGCTTCTTCTGCATTGTGTGTATGCGTGTGTGTGGACACAGCGCGTGTGAGTTTACCCTCCTCTCTCCAGACAGGAGGCGAGGACATCCCCCTCTAACACTGTGCCAACAGAGAGAGGAAGAGAGAGAGACACACACAGCAGAGAGAGAGAGACAGAAAGAGAGAGAGAGAGAGAGAGAGAGAGAGAGGGAGAGACTGAAACCCCATAATGCACTGCACGCTGCAGGGCTGAAGTCGTGCAGATTCATCTGTTCCTGTTCGGAGGGATTGTGTGTGAGCGCACACACTCATACACCCAGACCGAGTGGAGGAGAAACACACAGACAACCAGGCAGGTAAGACAGCTTTTCTCTGACCGAGCAGGCGGCTACTGGCTTTACAAGATGATGTTTATCTGTCTGTTGCTGGCTCCTGAGAGGAGGAGAGGGGAGAGTTGCTCTATAGAGACGACAGGCAGTCATTAATATTTGACATGTTATGATTCTGACAACTTCCCTGCCTGTTGCTAGTGACTGCTGCGGCTGTATTTTTTTTTTCTTACTTGGAAAGATCTGAGTTTGGGATTTTTCAAAAGAGGATACATCTTAGAGAGATCTGAAATAGCTGATGTGTGTGTGGATTATCTGTGTTAGTTTTTTGTCTGTCATTGGCTTTGTTTTTTGCATATTTTTTTCCTAGCTTGCAGATACTGTTTTACTGATTTGAATTTGCTGGAAAGGTTTTGCATTGGGAGTGTTGGTGAGCCTAGTGAAACTTTGAGGAAAGAATAACTTGCACAGCATTCACTTTGTCATTCTGAAGACTCTTTACCTCTTTGCGTACATTGGATATAGTAACAGTAATGTAGGAAGTCAGATCTTAAAGGTTCCATTGCAAAACATCCAGTTAATGTTGCATGATTTTGTCTGTTATGCTTCATGTAGCAGTATAGTAATACTCATCATGTTATTTAAAATGTAAGCCTAATGTGTCCAGTCAAAAACAACTTGACCCAATGATGTATCATAAGTTAGGCTTTTATAACGATGGTCCCTGATGAGGCGTTTTTCAGTTTTTCCAAAGGCATTTGCAATTAAAATTAAATATGCATATATATTGGTCCCACGATGCTACAAATGCTTAAATAAACTCAGTCTGTTTTTGTGTGCACATGTTGAGCCAAGTGACAGCGGCGCAAGCTGATTGGCGGGTAAAAGCGTGGCTTCTCCATTATGGGTCATTTTGTGGTTTAACGGCCACTGAGGCTTGTGACCGTATCTGTTGCGCCAGAGACACAGACAGGCTGGAAAGCACCATTGCATCAGCTTAGGGCAGGGACTCTTAAACTTTATTGCCCCAGGACTCAAATGGGAAAATTTAGGTCCTGCACATTGGGACCCCGTTGTGAAATCATGTTTCATGTGGAGACACAACCGAAGGTCAAAATGAGGGCTTCCAGAGAGAAGTGGGTCTGAAATGAAACCTCAATCATTTCTAAGTTAAACCTTTATTCCAAAAGGATATAATTTAAATGTCAGTCCCTGAGATCCCTGAGGAAAACAAACAGGAGTTGCATTATCTCAAAATTCAGCTTTGGAATAAAACACAGCTCAAGGTAATTTATTTATATTACCCTTTATCACACAAGAGTCTCACAGGAGCTTTGAGACTGTTTTACTTGTGTATCTTGCACCTTTTGACAAGGTTTATTATGTGGATGTGAGAGGCTGTTTATGCAGAACACTGTAACAGACTATGCGAAGAGCTTTTGCGGATTTGGAAACAAAATGCAAAAAAAAACTGTAATGCAGATCAGACACAAAAAAAAAATCTTTTGAATATTCAGTTTGTCTCCATTTAGCTCTGACAGAGCGCCGCCTCTATCTGCACTTCCTTTGCAGAAATCCACCTGTCAAAACTCAAAATGGAGAAGCTTCTCTTTTTCATTACGGTTCCTTTCATTAACCCCCCCACCCCACCCCCCCTTCCTTTTCACGATCTGTGTTGTCACCTGATAGAATTATTACCAGACACCTATGTGACAGCAGCATCTATATCTCTACCTCTGCTCTGTAATAATTCAGCACTACTGTTCAGCTGCCCAATAAAAGTATATACGTACATGTATGTGTCTGTATACTGTGGTCCTCTGGGTATATAAGGTGTTGAGACTGTGTGTTTCAGATGACGTGAGGAGCTGCTGTGAGTAAGAAATAGAAAAGCAGAAGGATGTGTTTCTGTGTTTAGTTATAAGTTGAACAACAGTGGTCATACCACAGTTATTTCAATGGTGAGTTTCAGTGTTCGTTCTTTGAACAAGACTCATTCATATACGTCCAACCACTGGAGCTGTGTGTTGACACATTCAAACATCTGTCCCCTGAGGTCACATCTCGGGGCCCCGAACGATGTGGGTGCCAGAACACAGAGCCGTTCAGAGGAAGAAGAAAGACGCAGAGGCTCTGTAAGGTTGTGCAGTTTTAAACGACTTGAAATAGCTCCTGCTGTTTGAAGATCATCTGTTTAATGATTTGACCTTAGATACTCGACAATATCGCAGAGGTCTCATGTGAATGTTGAAAACCTCTCACCAGGTTGCCCTGCTGGATTTTCCATTTTGTAAGATCCTTGAGATCCTCCAGTAGATATCCCTTTGCTCTCCGTCCAGGCCTGGCTTTACCTAGCATCGTGGATCAAAGTTGATATATGGATCCAGATCTTCTTGTCCAACTTTAACTCCTCCTGTCTTTGTTCCTCATTTTTTCCCCTCTCCCTTCTGTCTTTAATGATCTGGAACACAAGGGACACATGTTCATGGATCCGTGGCCTGGTTGTGATGATCAGAACGAGCGAGGATGTGAGGTGACACCGACTCGAGTTCGAAAGCAGTGCCTCAAAAAGTCCTTTTCGCTCTCTCCTGCGTACACAGACATCAGCGGAGCAGTGAGCAGGAACCTTAGTGTGAATTGAATTATCTGCAATTGCAGCAATTATCTGCAAGTCCAAAACCTTTCACTGTGCCTTGTCTCTTCATCACTGCGTCTCTCCCTTCAGGCTAGAAGCCTGCTGGTGGAAAGTACATACGCTCAAGTACCGTACTCAGGTATGATTCTGAAGTACTTATTATTTCCATTTTATACTACTTTGCACTTCTACTTCACAGTGTCTCAGGGGGACGAAGTGCTTTGCAGATTCGTATTTTAAAACCTAACAATGAGCATTTTAAAATATAGGGCTCTGTTATACAATAAATGAAAACGGTATGTAATCTTTGGTTATGCTAAATTTTGTCCAGCTGTAACAACACAATGCTGCTTAAATGTTACTGCGCAAATAATATTCCAATAATATAAAATAACATACAGAAAAACTGCAGGAAATGAACAGAGGGTATTCTGACTACTTTTTCTTTCGATATTTTTCATAATAACTACATGTAGCTTTTTGCAGCCTTTTACTTAAAGATGCCCTAATCGATCACAAATAAAACAGTGAGAACATATTAAGCAGCCAAAGAACCAGATATACAAGATACATATTTCACAGCCAGTGGAGACCAAACCAGAGGTAAAAGGAGAGTGAAAGGAGAGGTCACCTGAAGCACGACTACAAATGAGCAGTAAGCAACTGTCATGGTAACAGCTTTATAAAGTGGTAATATAGGAGTCAGTCCTATGTTTCCAGGATTAGGGTTTTGACCTGAACACAATAGGAGGGCTGATGCATGTTAACAGAATAATAAACCAAAGAACATAGAATATAGAATATAGAAATGCTACGATAATAAGTAGCCTAAATGTGTTTACAGCTTGTTTCTGGTGCCTGCAAACAGGACAAAATCTAGAAAATGCAGGTTTAAGTAAATTTAGCTTTTTACTTTCACTGAAAAAACTTGACCTTTACTTGTAATGGAGCATTTTTACATTGTGCAATTGCTACTTTTAGGTGGACAAAGGATCTTCTATGCTACTTTTGACAGCGGTAAAATATGCCGCGTAGCATATGTTTGAAATCAGACGACCTGCTGAAGTGTCCATGAGCAAGACACTAAATCCGAAACATCTGTGCTCTGACAGAGGCAAGAAAAAATAAATATTTCCTAACAGAGCATAACTCAGACGCAGTCTACAGACAAAGCTTTTTCCAGAGAGAAGCGCTATCATGTCCCGTAGTTTAAGAGTCCATCTGTGTTCCAGACAATCACAATAACAATAACATGCACACACTTGGAGACGCTGCATCCCCGTTCCAGATTCAGTGAAGACAACTGCAGGGCCTTTTTTGGGCACAAGTCAGTGACTTGACAGCTCTAAAATCGAAATACCATATTACCAGCGTCTGTAGTGCGTCGCTTTGACTCTATGAACGAATTGATAAATATTTATAGAAGCTGGAGCTAAACATTAACACTTAGAGCAGCACAGATCCATCACAGGTGCTTTTGAGGGCAGGCTGCAGGCTGCTGTTCAATCACCACCTTTCCCTCACACTCTTACACACACACACACGAACACACACATGCGTGCGCACCAAGCCAATACAGTGATAAATTCCAAACACACTGATATATTGCAGCCACAAGTCAGTGATGTGGCTCTGAGTCACTTGGTAACACCCACCTGACACACACACACACACACACACACCTCCGCAAACACACAACGCCACGCACTCACACAGACACACAGACACACACACACACCTGACGTAGTGTTTGATGGAGTCAGACACCATGGCAACAGAGCTGTGACTCTCGCTGTCCTGTGAGTGGACTGAGGCTGTGGAGGAGGGAGGAGAAAGCTACCAGCTAGCACTGCTACTCAAGTGCATCTATTATTATTTCCAATCTCTCCATCTCTCTGTTCCCTGCTTTGTACCTTTTCCTTTGTCTTCGCCACAACTGCTATCCACATGCCGCAATTTTTTCTTCTTTTCTCTTTTTTTTTTTCAAGCGCAACACAAAGGCTGTAAGTTGAAACAAACTCAACCAGGGGAAGTAGAGGAGGCAGAGGAGAGGTCAGCAGGCATGTATTTTTAAAGCCATCGATTGTGCAAAAAAAACCTGACACATCATCATAGGGAATGGCGCCGATTCTCTCGGCCGCAACCAGGCAGCAGCGCTCGGAATGGCGCCTTATTTGTTGACATATTATTTTTATCTTGCCGTTCTTGCACTCTCACTTGCTGCATCACCCTGTTTCAATCACAAAAAACCCCAAATGATTTAACTCCCCCTCTCTCGCTCCCTGCCTCAGTTTAACCCCCTTCTTTAAATGTGTTCTCTCTGTTTCCCTGTCAGCCGTGTTTTATAAAGGTAGCAGCACAGATAAGGAGAGCGCGGGGAGGTGGAGAAGGGCGTGCAGGTGGACAGGTCTCACAAACAGCATCTGTGTGAGATTTACTGCCTGCAGATTCAGATGGTGGAGACAGAGAGAGAGAGAGAGAGAGAGAGAGAGACTGCGAGGAAGGGAAGGAGGGAGAGGGAGGTGTTGGAACAGTGCAGGTGAATTGCGTTTTGGTCTCCGGTAGCATTTTCACGGTCTGATTGTCAGCATTTGTTAACATACACACACACACACACACACACACACACACACACACACACACACACACTCCCCAGCAGTGTGAAATTGTGGGAACGTGGCTGTTGACAGTAGAAGTTTGTCTGAGTTAACTTCCCCTCCTCTCCTCCCTCTTTTGCATACGATCCAAGCGCGAGCTGTGAAAGGTGAACTTGCAGCCTGCTGTGGATAAATTATGTGTGACATGTTTAGCTGTGCTGCCTTATATGGAGACTGGTGTGTCTGAATACAGTAGGGCTCCGCCAAGAGGGAAGGAGAGAGAGAGAGAGAGAGAGAAGGAGCCAGGGAGTGAAGGACAGGGAGGGAAGGAGGAAGAGGAGGAGGAGGAGGAGGAAGGAAGGAAAAGGGGCAGGGGAGGGAGAAAAGCGAAGGAAAAAGGAGGGAGGAGGGGGCAGTGACGGAGGGAGTGAAAGAGAGGAGTGCCGCGAAGCAAGCATGAGGTTTTCACTTTCCATTCTCCCCTCAGCAGCAGTCAGATGAGTCCTTGCAGAGATACAGTAAGTCTTCGCTGTTTACTCTGTGTGTGCGTGTGTGTGTGTTGGTGTTGGTATGTGTGAGTGTGTTCATTTGTGTTTGTTCAGACTGAGTTTTTCCCTGCTCACATTTTCTGCTTTGTTCTGCCATTTTTCGCTTTTGGAATTTTTCTCATTCACCATCTGGATGCTGAGTGTGATGTGTTGATGTGTGTTTGAGTTGACTTATATGTCTGTTTGTGAGTGTGTGTGTGTGTGTGTGTGTGTGTGTGTGTACATATGCAGATGGCCACCGTGCTTCACTGCTAATGTGTGGTAGTTCGAGGTGGGACAGTATTTTTTTTTTTTTAATGTGGAAAAGAGCTGAGCGGACAAAAGAATGGGTAACGTTAGTGTTTAATGTTCCGCAGAGTAGTTAGCACACACACACATACACACACACAATCATGCATGCACAAAGACACACACACTGACACACATTCCCGTTTCTGGCAGACTGCACTCTGTCTCTCTCTGTCTCTTTTGGACTACACTGAAATCCCTGTTGTGTGACTCCTACTGTTAACACTGAAGCTAAATATGCTGTCACGCTTATGGATGAATGAATGAAAACACACACACACACTGTCTCACTCAGGAACACACACATGAACGGCCCTACACTCCTCCTGTATAATGACTGGACTACTGGTGTTTACACTACAGCTGCCTTCAGGAAATGATTACACTCCCGCGTTGCCCAGGCCGTCTGCACCAGTGTGACGCACAAACGCATTAACACAAATGCATGTGCACACATGAAAATCATCAATGAAATTTACACGTTGTACAAAAGAAACATGAACAAGTTTGTGCATCCATTCAGAAAGTGAGTGCATGAATTAATAAAGACGTGTATAAACTGTACATGCTGTTACATTTCTCTCAGGGTTTCACCTTCTGAATATAAGTGATTTTGGCTGCTAATTGGATGGGGGGGGGGGACTACATGCTGGATTTATGTGGTGTTGGAGAAAATAATAGAATAAACAGAGCCCGACTCTCATTTTGAATTTTGAGTATGAGCAGGATTTTAGAACGCTTCTGTTTGCTTTGCATTAAAAGCTTAATTACTGAAGTAGATTGAAAGTGTCCCAAATGCATTAACTTTGGGGTCTGAACACTTTTTCAATTAATCTCGACAACATGCACAGCTCATTTGTCACTTTTCCATCCGGTTTGAACGCCCTCACAGTGCCGCACTGTGAACAACTGCGATCACAGCTCACGATGCCAATTTTCCATATCATGTGCAGGAAGCTATGCTAAAAGTTGTCGCCTACTTGGATGACATGTTAGAGGTTCAACCAAACCGCTATGAGTGCCTGAGAGAGGCTTCATCTTCTTCTACTATTTCTCATTTGCTGTGTTTAAAACAGATGCATTAACTTAAAAAATATCATATTTGTAAAGCAGAACATTTTTTAATACACAGTCAGTCATATTTCACAATAAAAGTCTTGCAGTGGTTTGCTGGCAATTTTGATACTGTGACAGGTGTTTTTTTGCATCAATACTACCTTAAGTTGCTAACTTCATTGCAGCTCCAATATCATGGCAAATCAGATTGGCTCAGAAAACTGAAAGTAGTAAAATTAAAGTAAGAAATTAAATGTGGGAATGGAGGACGTCATGTTGGCTGAATGTTGATGGAAATCGGTTGGTGGCCCAACTATTAATATGTATAGCAGAGGAAACACTAGGAAGATTTTATTTGTCTTTTTTATCTTTGTAGCAAAATTACTTATCCTATAAACCCCGTGTGTAATTTTATTATTTACCAAACTGATGCTGCAATAGACACTGCACCTTTCTTTTCCTGCTGTTTCGAGTACACGCCTTCTTCTCACCCTCTAATCTCCAAAACCTCTGTCTCTGTTTCGCAGTTTCACTTCCTCACTACTCCCTTTCTCTGCAGCTGTCTGTCTTATTCTCTGGCTTTTGTGTATGTGTGTGTGTATGTGTGTGTGTGTGTGTATGTGTGTGTTTCTCTTTCGGTGTCTGACTCTCAGTGGGTTGAAAAAGCTTCTCTGCAGATCAGAGCAGGCAGATCTACAAGGTCATTAGAGTATAGAACAGCGAGAGCGCAGAGGCACTTAGATACATACTGAATTTCACAGCGCACACGGCTCTGACTAAACAACCGTGCGAGAGAAGAAAGAGAAAGAGTGAGAGGGAGAGGATGCATGGTTACCTGCATTTGACTGTGCTGATTTGAAAAAAAAAAACGAGTTTTTTCTATGAATTTGTCCTCTTTCTTCTTTTCCTCCCCCACCTTCTCGTCTCATCCCTCAACTAATCTGTCCTTTAGAAGTGATGTCATCTCCCTGCTGTCCTCAGCAGGCACAGGGCAGTCTGTCGAATGCAGATGAGCAGCGTGTCTGGGTACGTGACAGAAAATGTGTCTATGTGCGCAATGACATGAACACCCCGATACCCTAATTTAGATGACTCAATTATCCAGACAAAATAACAAAAAAGCGGATGCTGTGATCAAGGTGACAGCAGTGGGACGTGAGTGGAGATGACTTTGAGTCCCGAGCCTCAGAAATTGAACACGGAGCATCTAACTGGCAGATAGAGCGTCAGTCACTCCGGCAAATGGTCGGGGGAGTCCTGCGAGGCCATTTGGCAAGTGGCAAAATCACAGTGAGTCAGTCAATGGTGTATGATTGCTGTTTTCCCTGCAGTCTGCAAAGCTGTCACTGGACTAATGCACACTAGTGGAAGATGTAATCTATAGTAAATACAGTTGGCTCCACAGAGGAGCCCTCTGTGATTTCCACAGATTAAGGTGTCAAACTGAATCACTGGTCATAGACAGCTGAAGAGGACAGATTATTCCCCGTTTGGCCAAAGTCAGACAAGTCAGGGACTCGGCACTTCATGTGTGTGTGGCCGCCATTTGGAAAACCGATTGTCGATGTTTTTCTTTTGGGGAGCATTCACTCCTTTGGTGTTTATGGATTTGATCAAAAATGTCAGACTGAAAAGACCAGAATGTGAAAAATTCACAGAAGGCCAAATCATTAGCATTAATCATCTTCATCTATTGAGCTTCCTAATCTTTGCAACAATTGTGCTATTAAGCTTTTCAGCCATTCAGCTCCTAATCAGTGATCATCTTGCTGTCTCTTGTCAAGAATTTTCTACTGTCATAAATTATTCTTATCTCGCTGTATTCATTGTATCTGTCTCTGTCTGACTCTGCTCCCATCTCATTATATGCTGAATATCAGCACCGTGTCTTTCTGGGGCCATGCCACCTGTACCTCTGCTCTGTCTGCCTGTCTGTCCATCTTTATGTCTCCCTTGCTTTATCCTGTTTTCATCACCCTCTTATTCGCCTGCATGAGACTGTGAAAGTAAAAAAGGAGCGACTCATGAGTGTGTATGTGCCTTTATTTTATGTCTGATAAAGGCCCCTGTGCTCAAAATGCCACATGCAGAGGTGGTAAATTTACACAAGGGAGCTTTTTCAGACTGGACAGATTACTTTTTCGCTGGCATCTGTCTGCCTTTTACGTCTACTGTACATCTCTCCGATGTCTCCTTCCTGCCACTGGCTGTCTGTTTCTTACCCTGTCTGTTTGTTTTTCCGTCTCTGTGACTTTTCGTCTTATTCTCGCCGTTTTCCAATCTCTCTCCATCTACCCTCCCACCCACACTCGCGCAGACACACACACACACATACCCTCATACACGCACCTCCTCTATTGCTATTCCTGAGAGGAGTAGACTGGTCTGGCAGTGAGTTGGTTTATGTCCATGAACTCAATGACACCGTCGCTGCCGCTGCATTACACCACACTGGCACCAACCAAAGCCAGGTAGCTTCACTGCAGTGAAGATACGAGCGAAAAGAACAGACGACCAAAATGTATGCATATATGCACATGTATCTCTGCCCACAATGTATCTCAACGTATATCATCTCACATCCCTATTCATGTGGGCGTCTGCTGCGACTGCCTCATCCCCCCCGTCTCTCTGTGCACGTCAGGCTGTTTAAACACTTGCGCTGATATCACAGTGCAGACGACAGCTTGCACACGTGCCACTTGACTGCCCTCGCCGCCTCCCCTCCCCTCTGTTTGTCTTACAGCTGAAGGAGGGAGTCGTAGATTGTGTGTGTGTGTGTGTGTGTGTGTGTGTGTGTGTGTGTGAGATAGAGATAGTTGATGTTGTGCATATGCATGCATATTAGGCTACTCATACGCTTGTGTGCTGAATACAAATGCACCGACTGACCTTCCGTTCATCTCTGTAGTTGTGTATCCTCCGTAGGTGATGCAGATCTGCTGTCTCATGCTTTGTGGTCAATACTAATGTGTGTGTGTGTGTGTGTGTGTGTGTGTGACGAGCCAGAGAATGAAGTCTTAGATTATCCTGATGGTACGACGCAACTCATGGGTGGAACTGGGCGTTTGTTTGACAGGGTTCAAGTGCGAGCATTATTAATACTGTTGTCCCATCGGCAAGGTAATTGAGCTCATTAGCGTCTCAGAGCTGCCCATCACTCAGCGTTCCTCGAGCAGTTTAAACAGAAGAAGCTTTTTTTTTTAAATTGCGACTGAGATATACAGATGACATTATGATGACCAAATGCAACATCTTTGGCTAAAGTAAAAGGGGAAACTTATCCAACTTCCATTATTCATTGTCATGTGACTTAATGTTTTCTTAATGAGCCATGTCTCCATCATTAATGAGGATATCATGTAAATCTTAAATATTACTTTTATTTAAAGAAAGAACCTTGAGAGCTCAACCTGCATTAATGGCAACTAGCTATATACCCAGAGATACAAAAAAACAAAAACCTTCATGCACATATTTCACCTTATTGAGTCAATATTGGTGTTTAATTTCTGGTTAGATCAAATGAGTGAAGGTCATGATGAACAGGCCAAATGAATAAAGGTAATATTTGGATGTACAATCAAGCATTGACGACTTGTAAGACCACTTGAAAGAGTCCACTGATGAACATCATATTAATTCAGTTTAATAGCTGCTCTCAGCAAACGTTACACCAGCTTAATACATCAAATAGTACCAACTTGCTGGTTATAACCAAACCGAGTCCAGTGTTTTGCAAAGCACTCTGTCGTCTGATGTTTTGTATCGCTGTTGCCAAACTGTGTCATCAGGTTAACAAAAATGTGAAATTGGCCCACAAGCCCTCGGGGGCCCAGCTCAACTCCTGGCCTGTGTCAAGTGATCAAGCAGCTGATGGTCAGCAGCTTTATGTCAGTCACGCTGGCTCAAAAATAAACTGAAAAATGGGCAACAAACAAGGCAATCGAGCACACGGTTTCCTAACACGTGTTTTCATAAGCAGCAAATCGTCTGCTGTGTTTACAGAGAATGAAGGTCCTGCTCCCTCCACCAGCCACTGCTCCCCTACCTTCTATAACTCAGAACTCAAGCTACAGCAAATGGATATATACTATTATACTGGATAGCTCAATTTGAGCAGCATGTCATTTTAAGAAAGACGGAGGTAAGAGTCCAGAATAATGTGACACTGGAGGCTTCTGGGTCACGACAAGACGTGGTAAACTGAGAGTCGTGACATTTCTGTGCATGACTCTGTATTAATCCTACACTCGATCCCATCGCCAGCCTATTAACTTGAAATATAGCAGACTGAAAGTAATGCTGAAGTAATGTCACACCCACACTTTAATATTGCTACAAAATCATTAACCTTATTTGTTTTATTGTCAGCAAATTGTCAGGATGTTGATCTGCCTGTTTTTGTGGTTTGCCCCAACTGTTTTGTCGCTGTCTTCTTGTCTAATTTTCAGTGGGACTGTGCATGAATTTAGTCCATAAATCTGGTGTCTTTTTCCTTCCAAGAAGCGGTCACGCTGTGGGCAGCGGAGGATTTACCAATCAGGAACATAGTATGTGTGAATCTGCAGGTCAGGGAATAAGGCTGCGTTTAAACATTAATTCACTTGTGCGTTTGTTCACCCAGCTATCTTTCAAATTGACAAAATCGACACATATTGCAGTACATTTCATCACAGTTTTCTCGAAGGTATCCTCTCATTTAGTTTAGTTTTGTTTTTCTGTTAAAAAGGTCGTCAGTTAAATTTTTCAACATAGTTTTGTTGACAAAATGATCACTGCTCTGGGCCCATATCAGGATGTGACACAACTGATTTGTGGAAATGTGGCTCAATAGCGAAGTTGGAAAATATGGGTCAAGGAGAGCAAGCAGCAGCCAGAGAAATGATGGCGCTCAGCTCTTATTTATTGGATTCTGTGATAATATAAACTTATTATGCAGTGAGTTACTTTGGTTTGATTAAGGTTTCACTTATCACTAATTTAGGAGTGAGGGATAAGACTCAGCAAGAGGCATGTTGTGAAACCTTTGGCTGATGAAGTAACTTTGCAAAGTGTTTCATATTTATTTAAAGGACGTTTTGCATCGCCTCTTGCTATTGCACCACTTCGACTAACTTCTTTTAATACCCTCACTGATGGACAGAAGTCAAGTGGTTCAAATGTCGCACAGTTCATCTGAACTCTCGATGTCTTGCATGTGATTTCGACCGCACTGCTCCGACACCGTGCACGACCTGACACCATTCACCACTCTGTCCTTGCTTTAAACGTGGTTTCTCCGGTTGCTGTGGCGATGGTGACCTTGCAGCACATTACCGTGGCGCTGCAGCATGAGGTGTTGTGTGAACGAGGAGCGAGAGGGAGAGGGGGGCCGAGACAGTGGGCGAATAAAACGAGGACAGCTACTATTAAAAGACGGGCCACGTTTACGAAGTTGTTTATGTCACATGATACTCGGGGAGTGCGACTTAGCAGAAGTTGAGCGGGTCTCTAAGAAGAGGAAAGATTTTTGGGGAGAGAAAAAGCAGAAAGCAGTGAAGCATGAAGAGAAACAGAAAAGGAGAACAGGTGGGGATCAGAGAAAGATAAATGAAGAGAGATGAGAAGTGTCAAGACGGTATCACAGCGGAGCAGTGCTTTGAAATGGAACAAAATTCGGCTTTTTCTCCACCCTGCTCTTCCCTCTGATCCCCTCCTCTTTCATACCTGCCGGTGCTCACCTTGTTCTTCCCCTCTCACGACCACATACCCACCTCTGCCTCCCACCACTTTGCACTAATTGCTCCTGTTTGCCTCCCATCACTCTTGCTCTAGCCTCTATCCTTCCCCTGTCACCACCTCTGGTCTGCTTTACTCTATTTGTCTCTCACGGCTTCTTCCCCTCCCTCCTTCCTGATGCTCCTATCAGTATAAAGGGCAGCTCAGGGCGTATATAGATGATATCCTGGTCAGCCAGTGATGCGGTGTAATACGAAGCGTCCAGCATCTGCTTTTTGCTGCAGCAGTCAGCGCCCTTTAACCTCTCGCATTACTGAATTTCCCCTCCCTCCTTTCCATCTTCTCTTTTTCTCTCTTTTGCTTTTCAGAAGGTGCAGTGATCAACCATATTTCCCAACATCCCCTGGGAGACAGCATAAAAATATTTCGGAGCCCTTCGCTGAATCTGTAACACTTAAGGAATGTCTGAACCGTCGACTTGCCGCCTAAACAAACAGGACCTTTTTGATTAGCAGACGGCAACTCTGAGGGCACTTTAACAGATCACATTTTACACTGTGACTCTCTTGGGGAGCGAGAGCAAATTGTTTCCTCTTACTTTCCAACAAATTGTGACCATTGCTCTTTTTGCTTCTCTGTCTACTGTGTTTCAAAGGTCATCCACAGGAAATCAAACCTGCTCTCTGGCTCTCTTCTCTTCACCTTCTCTTAATTTTTTTTTCTTTTCTGGAAGTCATTCAAGGTGAACAACTGGCTCCCATCTCTGGCCCCTGTTCTCTCCTCATTCTTTCTCCCGCTCCCTCTGTATTGCTCTCAGATGCCTGAATGTGGCTTGTGTTAACAGTTGCGAGAGGCCTTGCCATAAAAGAAAGTGCATGTGGTTCCCACTAAGCATTAAGAGGAAGATGCACAGCTCAATGTTGATTTCATCAACAGAAATGAGAAATATCTGTTGACAGACTTTATGAGGAAAACAAAATTAAAAAAAAAAACTTTGAAAATGAAAACTATGACGTGATTGTCAACATATAAAAGCTAATCTGAAAGATGGACAAACTAATCACTGCTTTAATGCAAAGTTTTATTCGACAGCCTGCAAACATCTCCTGAATCACACATTGTAGCTCCTGATCAATAAAACAGTATCCTATGCTGATTTCACAGACGGACTTTACACTGCATGTAGTGACCTCTCTCTCAGTAATGTTTAATGTTTGTCTGCTAAAACTTGACTAAAACTGATAGAGATTTTAGCCAAGAAACACTTTTCAGCTATTCAGCTAGAACAATCAAATATTGCATTGCGTCCAAACTCACGTAAACTCATCATTTTTTGTAGAGGACAATGAACAAAATCCAGTTTTTTGCACAATTTGTTAACATCCCCATTCACATAACACAATAGCCATGTCTGTAATTGGGGCTTAAGAGCCAGTTATTCAGCAGCAGCGGTGTCACAGGAGGCTAAATTGGAGTATTTTTTTTCCTGGAGACTTGTCATAGCCATGAAATAATCCAGCGTTCGGCCAAACGAGTGGCACCAATGGATTAGCACAGGATCAGGCGGCTTTCTTTAAACGAGGAGATACATGAACCGCGGTGACACTCTCAGCGTTACACTGCTTTGTGCGGATCACATGTCAACAGCTGAAGGTGGACACGAGTGAGACAAAATGTTTAGCTGAGATTTTCCTCTCTGTACTTGTGTATGTGCAAGTGTGTGTGTGTGTCTTTTTAGGGAAGTTGAGGTGTTGGGGGGGGGTGCGTAATATCCCCGGCCTTCTCTACCTCCCTCTCCTCTCCAATTTATTACCTTGGCTAGTTGATCTGATGGTGTAATAATATCTCCTGCCTCTGGCTACGGGAAATGGCCACATGCATTATTCACACATGGTAAGATGCTTATTGATGACTCCTTTATTTATATATTTCCTCAATGCCAGAGCCATTTTTCATAGTTTTAACCCCTCAGTTTTTTAATCCTCTGTTTTGACATGAGCCTCTAATGAGCCTCCCTCACTTGTATTTGTTGATGGGAATATAGTTCAACCAATGTGGAACTGGGGCCCTGAATACATGTAGGTGGAGGCTCATTTATTAAATCTGCTTTATCTGATGTTAAAGCCTGTTTTGTCAGAGCTGTTTCCACTGATGTATCACACAAGTGCTTTATGGAAATCCACAATGGAAAACATAACTCTTTTCAGAAACTAGCGTGACATTGCATTAGGACTCTCTAATCTAATGTGTGTATGTTCTCCAACTATTTGCTTCCTTTTCATTCATGCAGTCATTGTTCGTCGTTTGTGCCAAAGTTCAGTGCTACTGAGCATTCAGAGGGTTTTCTCTCTAAACACAAGTTTCCAAATACGTCCTCATGCCCATAATGACAGAATAGGTCATTTGCCAATCACTCCCAAAATGACATATATGACCGTACCGGACAAACACGCGGTTAACGTTGAGAAACAGTTACAGTTTGGTTATGTGATGATAATAATAAACACGCTCTGTAATCGATTTCCTTGTGTATTTACAGAAAGTTACTGGCAGCATGGTTGGCAGCTCTATTTCCATTTGCAATCTGCAAACTACAACCCCGATTCCCACACTGTGTAAAAGACAAATAAAGGCAGAAAGCAATGTTTTGCAAACCCTTTTCGACCTATATTCAACTGAATACAGTACAAAGACATTTAATGTTCAGTGATTATCAAGTGATAAACTGGGTTTTTTTTTTGGTAAATAAACACTCATTCTGAATTTGATGTCGGCAAAATGTTTCAAACAAAAAAAACTGGGACATTTGCTTCTCAAATTTTTTGAAATCGTGGTTGAACTGTAGTTGGACTGTAATACAGTTGACAGTATAGAGAACAATACAGTGTTACCACTAAACAGTATTTTAGTGTGTTTTGTAATTTGAGTCATTTCTATTCAGTTTTATTTGTATTATTTATTATTACTAAGAATGTTACTATTATATATTCTACAATAATTTCCACTTACCAATTTTTACAATTGGTTTACAATTGATTACAATACTTCAGAATGACATTACAAATCAAAAGACAATCAAAACAAAAAGTTTTATTCAATCACACTATTCAGATTTATACAGTGACATTTTGTTACTGTGTTTTGACAACATTCAACTTTATTGTACAGAAATCATCACAGATTTGGCACTCAGTCTGAAGCAACTAAGCTCAAGTACATAACAAAATGCATATATGTCTTCAGCCGATTTTGTCTGTTTTCGTTAACTTTTCACACAAGTCAAGTCTTTTTAAGACAAGTGTCTCCTCTTGATCTCCCTTGTTACTACATCACCTGACTTCCTTATTTGCTCCCATCATTATTACTACAGCCGTGAGAGGTTAGTAAACATAAATATGGGTCTTAATAAGCTGCTTGTACAGATGACCTTTATGGAATTTTTTTTTGTGGAGGATGGTCTGAAATTTCCTCTCTGCTTAGACCCGTGGGCTTGAAACAGAAATGAGACAAATATGAGTTTCTGAACCAAGGGTGGTACTTTAGAGGTTTTTTTTTGTTTTTCAGTGTGTCTGTCTGGCCACTTCTATAACGAAGGTCATTTCTTTTGCTGGTGTTTTTTCTTTCCATAACCTTCTGCCTCAAATAGACACACATTCAAAATCCTATTATACCATTCAGTGGTGGGTTTTGTGCTCAATCAGCAACATATAACTTAGACTTTCTATTTCTAAAATTCATTAACGATCTGTCTGCTTTAGAAGTACTTCATGCTACACAAATACATTTTGGTTTACAAAAGCTAGATCCTCATGTATTGAGCTGCAAAATCTAATGTCTGTGTTTACCTTACGACAAACTCAGGGACAAGCATTTTAATGATTTTTGTGAAACTGATGTTTATTAGAAACCTTCAGGAAGCTCATGCTGGTTTTCCCAAAAATATGTTGCTTTGCTGAAACGTTTTCCCAAATGTCAAGAAGGAGGTGGCAAGCATGAAAGCAGCATGTTAGCAGAGCAGTGTTGAACTAAAATAGAGTCTGCAGCCTGCTGTGACTTAATGAAGTTAACTGTGGAATAATATCATGACAAAGAAAATATTTTTATTGGATTGATTGGAGTGGATTTTTGGGTCTTTTTTGGGTCTTGGGTCTCTCGCTCCAGTCAGCTTTATAATGTCAGCGATGGCCCCAATACTAACCAGGCAGAATTTACTGGTGGTCCTTCATTAAAATGTAAGTTGTTCCATCAAACTGAAAAAGACTGAAGAACGCAGCTGTAACACCTTTGGCATGACCCACGAGCAGAATGACCACAAATATGAAAATAAGAGGTTGAAAATACCAGAATTTTGCTTTAAATAAATAAGCTTAACATTCTTGAGGTCATTAGAATTTCATATGTGCAGTAGGTCTTCCTGCTTTTTTTGCATGAGAGAAATGCCACCTACCATCCTAATATCTGGGAATAGAGAAAAATTTATAGTCGAGGTCAGGATGTGAGTAAGAATAGGCGATGCAGAAGACTAACTTTGCCACTCCATATTTAATGCACTGGTAATGGTAGCCCTGTCTGTATTCTCTCTCCTCACCACAGCCTTCCTGCCAGATACAGTGGGCTGCCCTGGCCTCGCGCTCTTGTCCGCGCGCACACACACACACACACACACACACACACACACACACACACACACACACACCGCCGAAAATATCAGCTTTGGCCTCAAAAAGTAGTTCACCACAGATGTGACTGGCCCAAATAGGAGAAGAGAGCATGACACATAAGCAATCAATGTTTGACCAAGGGAGTATTTTTACTCGTCTTTTTCTTCCTTCCTCTCTCACTTTCCTCCTTCTTGCTCATTTCGCTTCAAACCACCAGTTTTGGTTTTGGCAGTAATTGTGATTGCAGATCAAGAAAACAATCCTCTGATGCTCTATCACTGTTAAATATCATCAATGTGGGTTGTTCGGGGTGTGTTTAGGGTTATTTGAGATAAATAGCTGTAAATCATTTTTCTAGTATAGCTTCAAACTGAGTCATTTCCTGTTTTAGTTTTGATTTCTTTGCACAAAGTCTTGAGAGAAAAATGCCTGAATTTGTTGTAGATGGCAAATCTTAGCTCATAGTCTTATAATAATGGCCTGAAGGTTTTTCGAGTCAGGTACAGGACTGGAGCTTGATCAGATCTGAGAAACATATCTTATACTTATATATCTTATAAAGTGTGGTGTGTTCAAACACTGGTGGGAAACTCCGCCACCAAACAGCAACCACTTAGTGCAAAATGCTTCCATATACAACTTTTCCACACTGTTCATCATTGTTGCCGTTTGTTTTTGTGGCTTTATTTTCTAACAAACTTGTGTATGAAAGTGTTTGGCAGCTGACTGTGCAAGTCTTAGATGTTGGTGTTTCCCACCAGCCTATGAACACACAAACAAAAAAAACAGGCAGTGTCAGCCCAGCAGACAGTTTTTGACTCAAACCAAAATCATGACCACTAGTAGGCTTCTGAATACTGATGTGACCATAGCTGTGACATACAGTAGTCGTCTCAGATGTAAAGCAGAGTTACATATTCCTGCGTCTACATACTTGAGGACTATATGAATAACAGGGCTATTTGAGTAACAGAGGGACTCTAAATAAAGCCTTTTTTAAAGTTGCCAAGAAACGTCTCGCTGCTTTATATAGAACTGTATCAGTGCTTCATGACAGCATATTCAAAAAAAAAAAACTACATCTGACTGTGGGGGACCTTCAAGTGATGTAACCACATGTGGGATGAAGGCACTTACTGTTAGTGCAGCGGCTGTAGGAGTTTTGGGGGGAAGTCTGTTCTTTCAACATCCGGATGTGAGCAGGGAGGTCAGAAAGCGTTTGGATGAGTTGATATGAGAGCATGCAAGAATGTGTGTAAAGAAAGAGAAGTGGGAAAATGTGTCACATTATGTCTCTCTCTCTTTCACCCCTTTATTCTGTGCCTAATAGCGACTTCATCTAATCCTTATCTCTCGTCTTACCTGGCCACCTGCCAGCAGCGATGCTGGAACCATCGGCCCGGCTGATTTGCTGTATCCAATCTCGCCAGGGATGGGCAGATTGATAACTCACTAATCAATACCCTGAAACACTTGCTCATTTGTTATTGATGCCTACAAGAAATTACAGTCTACCCTCTCACAAAACAGCCTCTCCAGCTTTTTAAGGAAGGATCAATTGCAGTTGTTTGGTGAAATTAGAGATGAAGAATTCCCTATGAAACCGTAAAACTGTTTTATTTTTCAATCACTTAATTCGTACTTTTCTTTTTGTTTAAACAAGTTTTTAAAGTTTGAAATGAAACTGCTTGTGCAATCAGCACTATTTCTACTGTTGTATAGATACTTGTTGAATATTATTAAGTTTTTATGGGCAACTTTTTTTTTGCACACAAACACGTACACATTCACAGAATTCTTCTCGCTGTCTTTCTCTTTCCTCCCTGTCTCTTGATCTCTCTCTCTCTCTCCTTCACTGTCTTGCTTTGAAATAAATTGTCTGCGCCTGAATGCGTGAGCTTTACTGTTAGCGATATGGTGTTTGATTTGATTTTCCAGCTGAGAGCCTGGCAGTCTCTGTGAGGGCCACCGTGAGAGAGGATGTGCAAGAGAATGACTGGGAAACATGTTTGAATGAAGCTGTGTGTATGAATGCAAATGAGTGTGTTAACCTCGCTGTGTGTGTCTATGTGTGTGTTAAGCCCTGCTCCACTGACACTCTTCCCTCCTTCTCCACAGAGAGAAGTGCCTTCTTTCGCTGACCCCTTTGGCTGTTTAGCTCCACTGAAGCCGCCTCTGCCTCCGTGCCTGTCCATGTCTGCTGGAATTGCCAGCCACACCAGGAGCCCCAGGACTGCCAGGACTGCCAACTCCATCCACTGAGCCTGTCTCCACGCCACTGACGCCTCCCTCCATCTCCTGCTCTGTCCACCAGCCAGACCTCTCTCCATCCATGCCACTCAGCCCTCCTCCGTGGAAGTCAACCACTCCTCCCTCCTCCGCAGACAGAGCCTGATACTGAAGACAGACAGCTTTTATCGGCCGCTGTGAGTGGAAGGAGGCTGCCTCTTCGCCGTCCCCCCTCCACCTCATCCTCCTCCTTCTCTTCCTCTTCCTTCTCCTCTCCTCCTCTCCTGCACCTTTTCATCATGGGCCAACTCGATCGATAATGTGTTTTGCCATTCGTCTCATCTGACAGTTCGGCCGAGGAGCGAGGCGATAGAGAGGACTGGCGTGTGTGTTTGAGAAAGAGAGAGAGAGAAAGAGAGAGAGAGAGAGATTACAAAGCGAACCTCTGTGGTCGTCACCAGCCCAGCCCCTGGGTGACAGGCGGTGAAGGATTCCTATTAAAGCCACAAACAGACTCTTAGGATGGGCCCCAAGTGGTAGGCGAGTTCCAGGCCTCACGGGCTTCACCTCAGAACCAGACCCTGGGGACAAAACCTCTTAAAGCCGTCTTTTTCCCATGTCCTTTACCTACTCTTTCTCATCCTTTGTCCCAGTGTCATTAGAAACACACAGACACGCACATCATTGCATTTGCTGGAAACCTATTCCTCTCAGTCGACCCCTCCTGCCTGGTTCAAAATGGCGGTGAACGTTACGCCGATCCGGGACACAAAGTGGCTCACGCTGGAGGTTTGTCGGGAATTCCAGAGAGGAACGTGTTCACGACCGGACAGCGAGTGCAAGTTCGCCCACCCTGCCAAGAGCTGTCAAGTGGAAAACGGCAGAGTCATTGCCTGTTTTGACTCACTCAAGGTGAGTATGACAAACACCTGTGATGTTCATTCATCACTGCCCTGCCTTCCCTTCTCTTTCTAGCCTGCACTTTTTGATGAGCATTGTTAGCAGGGTGTTGTACTTTTAGAAGGCGTAGTTTCTGCAGAGGAGATCAGGGACTTCATAACAATCTGTGGAAACTGCAAAGAAAGAAAGCAGCGATTTTGCTGCAAAGTGAGATTTCTTGAGGTTAAGCCAAAGGCATAAATACATACACTATCTGTATTAGTGTGTGTGTCTGTGTGTGTGTGTGTGTGTGTGTGTGTGTGTGTTGGTAAGCTGAGATGAGGCAGTAATCACATTAACATCTGTGAATCATACTCAGAGTTTCCTTCACTGGCACATAACTTTAGCGCAGGACTGTCGGTTGGCACGTTGCGAAAGTTTCTGTGTGATCGTCACATCAACAGGCTGAATGGGAAATATAGAAGTAGGGCAGCACACTGTGTATCTCATGTTTGTATGTGAGTGTGCGAGTGTATGTCTGTGTGTGTTATTTTGAGGTCATGCAGCACAGTGGGGTGTTCTCAGAAGGCTCTGTAATTTACTGTCTATTTTTGCCCTGGCACTGGGACAACACACTCCCACCATGCAGCTCCTCTCTCTCTCTCTCTCTCTCTCTCTCTGTCTCTCAGCGATGAGGGAAGAAAACTCAAAGAGGAGGGAAGATGGAAAGAGGGAGGAAACTAGAATGGACTGGGTCGAGAAGTTGTGAAAGAAAAGAAAAATGTATATTAAGGGATTCTTGCAGGATGTTATGTTTTCATTGTTGCAAGAAATGTTTACTTGATGCTCAAACGCGCAGCTGATTGGAACATCAATATTGTCAATAGACTGTAACTGAAATGAGTTTAGGTAAAAAAAAAAAAAAAATTCAAGAATAATTCATAGTGAGCTCGTTTCTTCTCTCCTCAGTCTTTTTGTCATGTTCTGTGCCAAACCAACCCCGTCTCCCACAAGTTCAGTTCATATACTGCTGTGCAAGAATGTAGGCACTTCCTGGGCTGGACAGAACATCGCCAGTGATCATAGTCTTGGCAGTGAAATGCACTGAGCAAACAGAGAAGTTGTAGGAAGGTAGTGGAGGTAGATGATGAGCGCCAAAAGAGCAGGAATTTGACGCCAGAAGCCTGAGTCCCATGTGTGGTTAGTTTTCAGAAACAAAAAACACTTCGTTTGTTAAACAAGATTACAATTCTTCAGCCACACTGACAAACTGTGAGAATGTTTATTATGTCGAGTAAAGTTTATCATTGTCACACTCTTTGTTTTACATGTTAGCGTGCAAATATTTGCTAATGAGAAGTAAAAACAGAGTGCACTCAAGGGTGATGGGAATGACAATGATTTTGACCTGATGATGTCGCTGAATGAGAAGCCAATGGATCACTAAAGATGTTACAGTTCATCCTGAGGGCGGCTTCAATGTGGGAGCCAAATTACATGGCAGTCAATCCAATGGTTGACATCATAAGCCCAAATGTAAACTTTGTGATGATGCTTGAGGAAAAGTTATGGGATCAACAAATCAGTAGGAATAATCCTCCGGGGACCATGAATTTGTGTATAAAATTTCATGGCAATCCATCCAATAGTTGAGATATTTCAGTCTGAATTAATGTGACGGACCGACCAACACTGCCACGTTGAACCATGCTGGCTGAAATGTAAACTTCATGTCTCAAGTTTCCTGTCAGCATTGACTTCTTCAAATATGTTTAATATGAACCATTTGATATCATTTTGTTGAAAACTAAGTCAGCTGTCAACTCACTTCAGCTAAAACTCTGTCAGAAGAAGAGAAGTTAAAAGGCAATGAAAAGACAATTTCACTGGGCTATAAGCAACACATTATCCATGAAGTCATAAACATGTGGTGCACAGTTCACATCACTGGATGCCCGGACGCTGTGAGTGTACAGCTGGACACACTTGTATTTTACCAACAACAGTGAGGGTTTGTAAAGGGTCAGCTGCGGCAGCATGCAACATGGCTGAGGGCCAAGCATAAACACAGCCTTCTGTAGTGCAGTATACTGTATATGAAGACGAGTACACGTGCATGTACATATGCAGAGTCTCATATACAACATATGTCAGATTGTGGCATTTCATCCGGCTGCCTCACTGATCCAGATGCTGGAAATGTGTCGGATACAGAAATATCAGTCCAGTCAATCTGGACATTTTGGCTCAAGCGAGCACAGCGATTCTGGATTGTAGTGTTCTTTCTACCATGTTGTGCACATGTCCTGTAATTTGTCTCCTATCTGATTGGCAAGCAGGGTGTTATTCAGTGTAACTGGAGACCGGAGCTGGAAGTCAGTCAAGCCAGGCTACAGCAGCTTACCTTGGTTTATAACTGCGGGGGGGTATTACAGTTCTGGGCGGCTCGGCCTGAGCTCTGTCGGCTCGGGTGGGTTTATCTGGTACAGGTAAGACAGGAACGGGTGAGGAGGGCATTGCACGGATCATGAAAACAGACAGGGAGAGTGAGGCGGAGAGGGTGAGAGCGGGCGCAGCGGGGAATGTGCGAGGAAGCGTAGCACTGTGCTCAGAGCCCTCTCCTGCTCTCGGTGCCAGGGCATTCCACAGTCTACCTCCCTTCCCTGCCTCCATGACAGAATGATAGATCTGCTTTATCTGCAGATGAATTCATAACACACAGCTAGGCATGGAGAGGGGGGGGGGGGGGGGGGATGGGAAAGGACAGGCAGGAGGATGTGGAGAGGGAGAAAAAAATAGAGGAGCAAAAGAGGTGGATGTTGGTACACGTGGCTTCGCACTCCTGGACAATTTGGCTCACCACCCACCCTTCATTTCTTTTGAGAGGAAGGGAGGGCCTGTAGCTGGAGAAATAGAATTCATATGAGTGGCTTTGCTTTTTTTCCATCTCTCTCTTTGTGTTCAAATAGTCTTTCATTCTCAGATTTAATAATTTGCCCTGTACCTTGGTTTAATTCTAAAATCGCAGTCTCTTGACAGTTGCCAGGCTCGCCAGTTGGTCCGTATCCGCCGGTGTCTTTATTTCTCCTTCTCTACCTTCATAAACTTCATTCAGTCATTTAGTGTTATCTCATAAAAAAGAGAAGGTGTTTGTCAGCTGTGAATGTAGTGGAAAGTTCCATTTGATGGGCGGCGTTAACAGAGGATGGAGCGATAGCGTCGAACAGGAAATGAGTCAGAGGGAGAGACTCTGTAGGATTGGACGATGTTGCAGAGAGAGTGACCCTCTCTCAGACTCACAGCAGTAAGAAAGAAAAGTGACCTGACAGTTTGGAAACTGTCTGGGTACACAGCACAGCTTTAAACTTATTTTACATTGCGTATATTAAAAAAAAAAAGATGGGGTATTTTGAGTGGGTTTAATTCTCATAGTTCAACCTTGCTGCATCATATCTGTGTTTTCATCATCATTGAGGACACAGGACAGGAGTTTTTAGTGGAACCTGCCCTCCAGAAAAAATGACAGCACCGATTGTTTGTTCAAATGCCAAACTACTTCTTGTTGCATATGTTTTCCTGACAAGTGATTTTCAGTCTAAAGGTGTGTTCAGGCAAAACTCAAAGGCACAGACAAACAACCAACTCTGGACTTGTGGGACAACTGTCTATAATTAGAGAAAAAAATGAGTATTTGCTTGTCCTTTTGGCTCCTGCTGCAGGAATTCAGCAGCTTGTTGCTATTAGCAGCTGGAGACAGAACTGGTTTCATTGTAAGAGAATAAAAAAGCAAATCTGGGGGTATTTAGGCTGACGAAATATAATAAACTCACCATCGGGCTGTGATGGGAAACAGGTGAGACTGAGCCAAAGACCCACGGGAGCTGCACAACTGCACGATGAACCAGCTACTGATGACCAGGCAGAAACTGTCTCTTAAATTTCCAAGTGATTTCATCTCATTAAGATTTTTATCCTTCCTTATTGACATTTCAATACTTTTCCTCTAATGGAAAATTGTGTCATTATTGGACTGTAACTGTCCAAAGTCACTGTTTTCTATGAAAAGAACAAATACGACTTCTTAATACTAACAAGATTCTGAGGGATCCACCGGTTGGATAATAATCCCTGGAAACCTTCTAAGCTACCAAAATGGCACATTGTTCAAGTTTGAAGATAATTAAATAATTTGTACTTCTGGGGATATGTTAAATCAGGAGTACAGAGGAAAATCTTTGGTTTTAGTTTCAGGGAGTGGTTGTTGTAATTGCACTTTTCCTGTCTACAAATATTCTTATATGTTTGTGCTGATTACATTTTAGCCTTAAATAGACATTGTTACTCACTGTTAACTTATAACAAGCCCACTCAGGATTTACCAATTTACTTATTTCAAAGAAAACATCATTACATGGAAAACTTCAAAGCGGCCGTGGATATAGATTTGTAGTGATTACTTTGTTGTTCTTGAGGGAAATGCTCTGACTATATATACATTTTCTGTCTCACTCTTTTTTAAAGTTGGAGGGTTTGAAAGCAAAACAAGTTGCAGGGGCATGGATTTGACTTTATTTTGAAATTTCCATATGAAAGAACAGGACCAGTATTCGACCTCTGTGTCCTCCAGACTGTAACTAAGAGCTCACGATGTGCTGCCAAAATTTTGATGAAATTAGCATGGGGTTTTAAAATGCAAGCGATAACAAAAAAAGTGCAAAATTACGACGAGGAAGCACTGTCATAACGAGGAACAACAGACATCTGACATTCAACATGTCGTGGGCCTGTTCTTATTCACTATTTAACAAACCTTACCATAACTTTAAATCTTCTCAGTAGTTCTTTCACCCACAGCTCTAATGTTGACATAACATAACCCGTAGGTCATTATACTGTAATTTAATTTGTGGTGTGGTTCACAATGGAGAAATGTAATATTCCCATAATCACACTCCCACAGTGTATTGTCTATTTTTCATTGAGTTTATGATTTAGTTAGAGTCTGGACTCCACCTGATCATGTGATGCAAGATCATACAAAATCCCATGATACTTTGATGTTGGAATTCATAAACAGAAAATAATGACACATATGTTTCTTATTAAAATGAAAAAAATGAGGGAGAGATTTGATATATATATAAAAAAAAGGTAAGGATGCATATTAAAGTGCACGGATTTAACTTTTATTACTTGCAGGAAGTTGAACTATACCTTCTTCTTACTCACATGAAAGCTGTGTGCTGTCACATAAACACTTGGTGAACAAGATAATAGGTTAAGGTTGCTGTCTAGAGTTGTAAGGTCAATATGAGAACCTGTTTAAAGCTTTGCCAATTTCTTTCATCACACTAATCTCACACTCTTTCTCTATTTGTTGTACAATGGGAGTCTGTGACAGACAATAATCTTTTTTGTAAAAGTGGCACATGATTGGAGGACTTCTGAGTAAATTAGGGTTAATACCTCTCGCACTCGGAGGTCGACACTGAATCAAGTATTTTTGACTCGTATCATCCCGTCTGGTGCTTGGTGAGTAAATACAATATGTCACATTCTCGACTGTGAGTAATTAAATGTTGCCTTGTGTTTCTGAAAATTATAATGTGTTGTTGACTATTCGCTGTTAATTGTCCAATCAGAGAGCAGAGTCAGGATTGAACCACTTTGCACAGAGCAAGTGAATCAAACAGCTACTGTAATGAGGACTGTGTTTGATAAAGAGCCACTGGTTTCTATTTTGACTGACTCATTATCAGATATGGTTGTCAAAATGAAGAAGTTCAACAGTGACCAAATGCTCCTATAATAACTGAAGTGCAGAAATGTTTTTTTGGTCTCAAGAGTTTTTTTTTTCTGGCCGGTGTGACGCCTGTGTGTTATTAACTGAAGACAAACGTACTTTATATTTGGTGCTGCAGGGGTGTTAATTTCACACTCAGTCCACCTGCAGGGGCTCAAAGGTGTCATATGAAGACGGCGAGCTGGACAGTGAACAGTTGACCAGACAGATGCTGTTTCAGGCTTTTTGGCCATTTAGCAAAACACTGAGTCACTTAGTCATCAAAGATGCCGCTCAGCTCCCGTTTGTTGGCCACAACACAGTCATGTCCTTAACTGAGAGGCCTATAAAGGTGCTGTTAGTGCCTGAGCTTAATGAAAACTAGGTGTTATATATGTATATTAAAGTTACCGCACTCTTTTTACTTTCATTACGCTCGACGTTATCCTGAAGGTGAGGACTGCGCTGGTAATGGCCACACGTCCTTGAGAATTGCTGGACCTATTATTGCAATAACACACGGCATGCCTTACTGTCATTATGGCAATGCTGCTGTGTATTATGTCCTCATAATCACTTCAAACAGCCGGTTCAAGTATATAATGGCTGTTATAAAGTGGAGCAAGTGTCAGGATGTTTTTGAAATAGTTTCCTAAAGCTGAATACGTAAGAAGCACAATCTCCCTATAGATGCCAGAAAGCATAAACCAATTATCAGTGTGGCTTTGGTCTGCACCAAGGTCTGGTGTCCACCAAGTCCCTTTTGTGTAATGACTCATCAAACGCACCAACACACACAGGCATTTATACACAGACTTTAAAAAAAGTCTTTGACACACCTACCAGTTGAGACATTATTAAAGAAGCAAGTTGTAATCAAAAAGAAAAGGTCTTTTTATATTTGCTCTAAATTCCCCAAAGTGCCTAAATAATTCATGTAAGATTCAAATTATTAAAACAGAAAAAAACACACTCTACAGCTATTGTAAACTCCATAATTTACTCTCCCAGCAACAGCATTTAATACACAGTATGTGTTGTGAAACCTCAGAATCGATGCCTTATACACTCAGAGATATGTTTGTAATGTACATTAATGTATACTGCTGGTCACTGCACTCTTTCTCCCAGTCGGATCAATGATCAACAGCCCCCAACCAGACGGACATTTCCATATTGCACAGACATAAAGAAAAAAAAACACGAGCTAAGCAACACTGGAGATGTATGGTGACCTACATATAGGTTGTGCTTCGGAGTCCTTGAAAAGACACAGAAAATGTGGAGGGTGAGTGCAGGCGAGAGAGAGAAGAGATAACAGGAGAATAGGTAAGGCAATATGTATTGAGATGAGAGCCCAGTAGAAAACAGAGGTAGAGGTGCGTGTGTATGTGTGTGAGTGCACAGAGGGATGCAGCATATTGGATAAGAACTCTTTGAAAGGGAACCGTACTCCAACAGTGTTAATCTGCTCTGTATCTGTATTCTACTGTCATGCTCTTCGCTCTCATCCTCTCCTCTCATTACCTCTGTTAATCTGTCTCTACTCAACCCATCCTGCAGCCCCCCCTCCTATCCCTCCTCTCTCTCCTCTTCCTTTTTCTCCGTCCCAGGCTTCCCAGACACTTTCATTTCCATTTCACACACAGTGATTTTTATCTTTTTTCTTTATCGCTTTTCATCATATTTTGGGGAGACGGTTGTCTGTCTCGAGCTTTGTTTTTTTTTTTTTTTTAACTGTGGCCAACCATCAGGAAGAGATGAATCATGCTTCCATGATGCTCGCTTGTCTTCACCGTGCGTCATCTTTGCCGTGTAGGGGGTCACCAAGGTCTTTGTTTAGACTATTTCTGTAGTAAGTTGGCTAAATCTGAAAATGCTGTTTCCACATATGTGTCCACTCTAGGGGTTTGGATTGTTGTGTCTGAGTACTCTTAACTTCATTGTTCTCCAAAACCACAGTTTTCCCTGTCAACACAACAGTGTGAGGCCAGTGTTCTTTGAATCCATCCACTTCAGGGACTTTGTTTTTGGACGCCAGGAATGCTGACTCAGGGCTGACAGAAGGCCAGTACAGAGAAAAAGATGTGCTTTTTAAACTTCTTCAAGCCCTTCCTGAAAGAGATTCCAGTACCTCAGCTCTGGGCATCTCCCACAGTTCTCACAGCAATGCTCTCTTTGTCCCAATTTTAAAACCTGTATGTGTAAAACATTGAATTTTACAATGACATTGACTTAGGAACAAGTTTAAGGTTGATCGCTCACGTCACTTAATAAGATCAGTGCATTGCCTAGTAATTTTACCGTATAAATCACAAGTCTATAACATAGATTGTATAAAACAAGTCTATACTTACATAATTGAAACATTTAGGTTATAATAAGACAATCAGGATGCATTTCTCCACATCATTTATAACATGGCTTCAGTTTACAAACATCACTGTTGTAAAAAAAAAAATAAAAAAATTAAAAATTAACAATGTCCAATTAGTTTTCAATGTTGTTGGTTACTGTTAATGCATATATTAAAAGTCTATCTACAAATGGCTGGTAAACTGAAAAGAATTTATCATGCAAAATATTGTACAACCAACCATAAAAATGCAGCTTCACAAATGTAATGATTTACTTCTTTTGCTTTAAATTACTTAAATTTTTTAGTTTATGCTTAAAAAATTTGAGGTTTGTGCTATTATTTGGACTAAACCAGTGATATGAAGGTGTTAATTTGGACAGCATTTGTCACTGTTTTTACACTTTTATTTTATTTTTACAAGCCAAACAATCAGTTGATTAACAGAGTAAATTGTCTGCAGATGACTCCATACCAAAAATAATCACTGGTTTACTTTTAAACTTTAACTACATATTTACTGATTTGCTAGCAAAAACTAATTTTAATTTCAATTCGTCTCTTAACCAAACTGTCACTCGTCTAATTTTAGGAGTGATAATAGCAGGTTCCCCACTTGTGGTTATGTTTGGGGAAAAAAAAGCTTCTGTTTGTTTTGTCTTTTGAATTGTCCCTTTAAGCTGCAGGTGTGTGTACATGTATACATCATCCTCTGATCTGTTTGTAAAGTGGTGTTATTGGTATGAGAGATGCTCCAGAACATTAGTGTTAGCAAGTGGGTGTACTCCCTCTAACTGCTCATCATCCAGCGCTCCGCAGATCCATTTACAGAATATATTTTTGGGCCTAACTAAACAAGATATACCATATCTGATTCCTCACACGGCCCAGCCTACACAGGACATTATGAAAGGAGGCTTTTATTAGCGCATGGCCATGAAGTAAGCAGGGAACACGCAGCCAGCAGCTATTAACTTTGTCAGGCTCTTCCTCCCTTGAAACGTCTCCTCTCTTTGTCCTCAGAGAGGCCCGCCATTGCTACATCCATCGACGGATACGCTGCCTCAGCATAGACGCACAAGCGCACACGCATCCATCTTTAAACACGCTGCATCAGCATGGAGACATGACACAACAACATCAGAGCCAAAATACATACAAGGGCGTTCAGGAATAGCTTCTCGCCACATGCAGTCGTCTCTCTTTCACCTTTTGGCACCCTTCATCCATTCACTTTAAACCTTTCACTTACAGAACCATTAGTGTCGCCTCAGACTACAGCTCTGTGCATGCAGATTTCCCTCGCTGTATGAGCTTCCTATCATCCTGTATATGTGTCTTTTCATACGAGGCTGGAGGGCCGCGGATGTTTAGGCAGTCTGAAGGTAATGCGACGTATCAGCATCTCTGCGTGCTGAGTCGTGATGTCCCATTGCTATTGCTGCTCCTGCTGCTGCTGCTGTTGTGAACAGAATATCTAATCAGTTGTGGCCTGATCCATTCCTGTTAGTCTGTCCCACCTCCCCACCTCTCCCATCTAACTCGCCGTCTTTCTCCAAGTACACCAATCACCTCCAGACTTTTTTTTTCTTTTCTTACCTCGCCATCTTCCGACCGCTTTTAACGCACCACGTCTAATTCTTTGAGAGAGATGCAGTAGAACAAACATTTAAATTAGGCTGCAGACAAGGAAGGTGTACGGGGGTGGAGGGAGAGGTAGATGGAGAGTGGGAGCAACAAGACATTAATTCACTCCAGGACAGCGAGTCATCTGCCAACTTGTTCTCCCGCTTTTGTCGTTTGGCAGCTCCGTAAGTCTGCCTACCCCTGACTGGCCTTTCCTCCATCCCCCCTCCTCCCTCTATCTGTCACTGACCCCCCTGCTCTTCATCTGATCTCAGGAGTTTGGGCGCTTTGCAGTCGCACTTCTGAGGCGTAATCCTTCACTTTCAACCCCGAACGCATAAACACACACATCGGCGCAAACAGCAAACAGGCACTTACTCTCTGCTGCAGTCACCCACACACACACACACACACACACACACACACAGTGACACGCTCAAGCACTGATCCCAGTAAAGCAGAGAGAGTCCTGTGAAATCATGAGCATTCAGCTCAGGTAGGTAATCACGTTAGAGTGGCTTCGGTGCCTGGTTAATGGTATTGCCGGCTGCAACAGGCAGGAAGTTGAAGGCTGGGCAAGTCTCTCGCTGCGGCGTTATTGGGCATTTTGAACTGATTATGTATGCGTGTGCTGTTATGGAAGACATTGCACGATAGCACTCAAATCATGACGTAATGGAATAAAGGAATTAAAATGGGACAGGAGAGGGTTTGGACAAACAAAGTGGAAACAAAAGGCAGATGTGTTGTGGATTGAACATACTGTATGGGCTGACGTGCTGGTGCCGTAGTTCGTCTCCTTATGGTGTTAAAGACATGCATGCTAGCTTCACTCTAAATTTCCTGTAGGTGTGACTGTGATGTTGTAAGTTTACATTTGTTAACACCCTGAGCGACTGGTGACCAGTTTGGTACGAAACCTGCCTCTGACCCAGTGAGAGCTCTAACAGGCTCCATCCACTGCAAAGGATAAGTAGGTATAAATACAGTAATATGTATGTCTATGAGAATCTCTGTCTCCTAATGTATCATGTCAGATAATTCAAATTTGAATATTTAATTTTGCTTGGATTACATTTCAAATCAGTCTGTCAGTTGGTCGTTCACCACTTTGGTCCAGACTGAAATAAGTGGGATTGTATCAGGACATTTTGTAACACGCATTCATGGTCTCCAGAAGATGAAACCTGATGGCTTTGGTGATCCGCTGATTTTCATTCTAGCACCACTACATGGTTGATCTTTCTGTCTGTGAGTGAAATGCTTGAAAACCCACTGGATGTGTTGCTTTGAAATCAATGCCCCCACAGGATGTATTGCAGTAACCGTGGTGCACCATAACCTTTCATGTAGCTCCAAAACTAATTACCATTGACCTCAGCTATACTTTGTTTTAGCATGATAACACACTAAAGTCTGATGGGGAACATGGTCAACACTATATCTGCTAAACAGCATGTTAGCATTGTCATTGCCTGCACATTAGTGTACTAACTTTAGGATTTATCGCAACCACTGTGCAAGTACAGCAGAGTCTCTAGCATTGTCACAGATGATTAGTCTTGTTTATGGATATGTTTAGTGACTGAATAGGATTTAGGAATGATCTGGTTGAATATTGGCCAAAGACTTAACATTTCACTTTATTATTACCATGTAACCAAAACTCAGATCTTGACAGTCTTAAACTCAACTTTACCCAGAGAGCCTCTGTTTCCTAAACATAGTGTAGTCATATGTTAGACTGTGAACGCTATCAATAGGAATGGGTATCATTCAAATATTGATACTGATACTGCTTATTGATATATTAGTTTTTCGGTCCCAGTTCTTGATACCGCCCTAGTATCCAGTCCAGCACACGAGAAACAAAACAACAAAATTACTATTATATAAATCTCATTTCAAAGACACAGCTTTGCTATGAGAGAGGCATACACTTCTACACCTGCTGCTCTGCTAAACATACTGAAAAATATGCCTGCAGATGTACAATTTGTTAGTAGGTGAGTTTGATAAATGCAACTAAAAACATTTTAATATTTTCACCAGATGCATATACATATTTTAAATTATCAACAGAATTTGATTTCAGATTCATAATTTGTTTAAGTGCTGCAAACATTTCTTTCCGCCAAACGACCTCCGTTCCCGAGGGAGCGCGGCAAACAAGGCTCGACTGAGTATGATTTCTGTCTCCGCGTCTGTCATTAACATGTTTGTTGTTTTATTTTTCCCCCCCGCAGTTATAAACATGCATTCATGAATTTACTCATTGCCCCCATCACTCACTCCTTTAATTAGAAAATAATCAGAGTTGGATGAGAGGTTCATTAAATCTCATCCTTGAGAGCCATCAGCCACAAACACAGGAGTGGGATATTCATCACGCTTATGAAAAGAACTCAGATACCTCCTCTCGCTTTGTTTTCACTGCTGAGAGGGAGAACATTGGTTAGGAGGGCAGCATCAACAGACTGAGGCAGAGGAATGAACAAGTGATGAAGCCAAAGAAAGAAAGGGTTTTAATGGAAGGGAGCAATAAAGTGCGAGAGTGGGAGGGAAAATACAGAAAGCGAGGGAGTGGAAAAGGGAGGAGGAGAGAAAAAGAGAGAGAGAGATCATTAGAGAAGTGCTAATTAACAGAAACACTGTTTAGCAGCACTTTGTCTCCATGCAATATTGATCCTTCATGACCATTATGGAGCGGATGTTTTTCACTACTTTCTGTGTGGGTTCTCTCTTTCCCACTTTCTCTCTGCAAAAGTTAATACATCAACCTTGAATTGCCGTCTTACAGCGACCTGTAAAACCCACTTGATGTTTTTTTTTTCTTCAAAACATGCAAGTCATGCAAGTCTGCAGCAACAAACAAAAATAGCTGTGAAATGACCCAAGAAGCCAATTGGGTTGCAGGAAATGCCTGCTTTCTGTAATTGCATCGTCAGGGCGTCAAATATGAGAGGGAAGAATGTGATCCCTGCAGGAGACGGACAGACAGGAGGGTGGTGTCAACAAGCAGATTAAAGCCAGAGAGGAACAGAGACTGTGCAGCAATGAAATGGAGTGAAAGAGAGTGAAAGGCTGATGGATGGGTGCATAGACATGAAATGGTGTAGCGTGGACAGTGATGGACAGATGGAGGGGAAAGAACAGCAGAGAGATGGTGTGTGGATGGAGAGAAAGTAATAATAGAGGAGCGCGTGGAAGTGAACGCGAGTCGTGTCAGTCGCCTGTTCAGCGTGCCGAGATTGAAGAATGTCTGTAATATCCCTTTATTGTTATAGTGCATGTTGCAGGGCTTGCTGTTGGACATTGTGATTCTTCAAAAGGCTTTAACGGGATTACAGCCATATCAGGCTCAGCCATCAGAGAGAGATACAGCAGCTGTGTTGTCTCGGGTCTGCCGACAGCACGCTTTCTGTCACCGTGCCGTCTCGCAAAGCAGCTCTCCTGCTGATATTTGAAGTCTAGACTGGACGACATAACACAAAACATGTGATCTGAATGACACAGAGATCACAGTCAGACCTGTAGTTTCCATGCAAAATAAATAATTTAAACTTCAGTGCCAATTCAATTTGTTCACATTCATGCCTTTTTAATTCGATTTGAGGCTCCTTTGATATGCAACTCTACTTCTGTGACTACATACAGTACGTGGCAGACGCCTGTCTGAAAATGGATGAGTCCACTGTGAGAGAGGCTCAGGGAAGGTGATCACCCTGCTCGTTGCTGAAGTGGTACAAGCCGACTTTGATCAATGTGGATCGATGTGGATGAGTGTGCAGCCGGAAGACGCTAGGTGGAGAGGGAAGGGGTGATGGCCCTCTGCTCTGTCGCGAGTGTGTGTGTGGGGGGGAGGGAATTAAGTCACACTGTGTCATGCTTTACATGATGTATAACGCTATAACAAAATATATCCTTAACCTACAAATGACTCTGTCTCTATCTCTGTTTTTAATTCTTCCTGTCTGTCTCGCTCTCTTGTGTGTCTTTATGGGAACAGCCTGCTGAATGGTCCTTTGCTGTGGTGAAGGTCCTGAGGGGGAAAACAGTTATTTAACTGTGCTGTGTTAATTATTTGTGTTCAGTGTTCTTGGATGGAAAATGTGTAACTTCAGCATCAATAAATGACATCAAATTCTGAAATGTAAACCTGTTTCATCTGCTGCTTTTCTCTGGCTGTCCTTGTCTTCTTTATTTCCTCCTGACTTTGTCAGAACTCATCATGAATACCCAAGGCTTCAGTCTGAGGATTTTCCAGCTCTGCAGTTGTTTGTGATACAAAGGATTACATGCTGTTAGTCTGCATTACAGTTATTTCCCTTCGTATTTAGCTTTGACGGTTAGTCTTTGAAAAGAGAAGCTGTGGCTATGGAGAGAAATCTGGCCTTGTGCGTGTCTGAGTGTGCGTGTCTGAATGTGTGTGTGTGTGTGTGGCTTTGTGTGTGTGTGTGTGAGTGTGTGTGTGCCCGCGTTTGTGTGTGCCTCAAGCATGTCTGTGCATTGCTGTGTTTGTGTGTGCTTGCGGGGGGTATCATCACTTTATAGAGTAATGAATGCTAATCCTCTCTTATCTGCTTTAACCTCGAGGCAATGACACGAGCTGCTGATGCCAGTACAGTGACACCCTTCGTTGGAGGAGAATAGGAGCCTGTGTGAGTGTGTGTGTGTGTAGACATGTAGCACATTTGCATGTAAAAAAAGATGTCTCTACTTGCGTCTGACAACTTTCTCCCAGTTTTCCTCACTCTGTTAGCTGGCTTCAGGGTGTGGTCTTGTGATGATCTGCCACGTCCCCCATGACTCATCAGAAGTGGGATAGAATAGAACATTCCAGCCCTCTGACTCCACTGCATCTGATCCCGGCTCCATCTGAAACCCAATCCCTCCTCAGATCGTTAGACAAAAAGGGCACATTAACAGCGTCTGTGCCCTCGTGCGTCTGTCTTTGCTGTTTGCGTCCACTCACGCAGTTTTCACGAGCACCCTGCCTCTTGCCAGCAGCATCTTTTGTTTTCACTTTGGTGCCACTTTGCGTAGCTGCTGAAGATCACAGCACAAACCAAAGGCAGCTGCCAGTCTTTGTCAGCGAGCGTCTTTTGTTCATTCACAAGGACGACTTCATCTTCATTTTTTTTCCCCCGCTGTCTGATTTTGTCTTCAAATAGAGATACAAGCAAACAGTTTTTCAGAAAGATCTTTTTTTTTTTCACCCAAGTCTTGATGAGCACTCGATGACAATGGCTGCGAAGCAATCTGAGGAGAGCATGAAAATAGGGGAAGATCGAGATATGAAAGACGGAGGGAGGTTTAGGTGTAAGACCAAAAAAAAGAGGTCTATTCCCAGCAGCCAGTGAGTCCCATATATCTGCAGAATGAGCGTTACAAAGATGGGCAGAAAATAATTAGGCCTAAAAGCTGTTGAATCCTGTGTGCCTGTTCACTAGTCTTCCATTAAGGCTGTTTTAATGGGTCTGCTCTGTGCCTGCCTCCTTGGCACAGTGAATGGGAGATAAAACTGAATTAGACTAAACTTTGGAGATTGTGAATAGAGAACGCTTGGGCCTAGAGTGAAGGAGAGATGAAGGCAGAGAGGAAAAAAGATGAACAGATAGAGGATGGAGGAAGAGGGTTAATTGAAAGAGAAATAGAGAAGACGGGCCAGATCTCAGGGGCTGTGGGGTGGCCTCTCTCTCTACACCACTGTGCATGTGTGAGTGCATACATGCATGTGTGCTGGTGAATGTGTGTGTTTGTCTGTCTGAGGGGAGATAGTGTTGTAGACCTAATGAGAACAAAGCTAATTAGAGACTTTGCCTTGCACAATTCTACAATGACGCTCCCTCAGGAGTCAGGACAACACTTGCCACCTATACCGCACCCTCCATAGAGAGAGAGCGAGAGAGAGAGAGAGAGATTGCACAGACTTTTTCTTTTTAACTATTTTAATCCTCCTTTCCAAGTAGAGTTTACAAGTCTGGGCTATACGGCTGCAGCCGGGTCAGTGAAGGGAGCATGGTGAGCAAAGATGAAAAGGAGGCTTTATCTCTCAAATGCTAATAATGCTTATGCTTCTGACCGTAGGGATGTTCACTTTCAAAGCAGGCAGCAACAGATAGGTGTGACTGATTTTTCTAAGCCCAAACGGTCTAATGAGGGTTCGGGGGCTGCCTCCCTCTGAGCTGCTGCTGCGGACTTTTTGAGCCTTTTATATACTTTTTTTTTAAATCTGGAAATCTGCAGACTATGCTCAAGGGAGTGACCCATAATTCATAGTGTTGTGATATCAAAATAGCAATAACAGTAGAAGCATAAACAAAGGACAACAGAACATGGGAGGAGTCGCCTTAAAGAATTTTTCTCTAAGTACAAACACACATGTCACCATGTGTACTTGTTTGCCTTATGAGAGCAAGGTGACTCCCACATATGTTGCTTCGGGACAACAAGGAGCAAACAGCAAACACTGCAGTTCATAAAGCTACATATAGGATTTGATCCTCACTGTCTCTGTCCACGTGATGTTACTTCACAAACTACTATCTCGCTCCTCATATGGCGTTTGGAGACTTTATTCATGCAATGTCGGCAGAATATCAGGAAACACTCTTGAGGTCAAATCATTTAAATAAGCAGTAAGTTAATCAGCTGCACACGTTTGCTACTTTATTTAGTTTGCTAAATAAAAAATGTGTATTTAATATTTAATGGTGCATTTTAGTAGTGGTAATTCTATTGCATTTTATTCAGATGTAACTACCAGTGATGAGCCATTCAGCCTCGGCTTGGTCCTAGATATTGTTGCTGTCAAATAATTCTCAATATGTCCAACTCAGAAGTACAACTAGGAGGATAATTACATTTACAAAATGACACGAATGTGGCATTACATCTTCTTGCACTCAGACACTTATTTCGATCGTTTGTCGGGGTTCGGCGCTTCAGGTTCAGGGTGGACATTACAAGTGGGTATCTGTCTCTTATCTATACCCATTCATCTTGTGCAGTGTGGTGGGGAGGCTGCAGCATAAAGCAGGAAATTGCCAGTCTGTCACAGGGTTAAAATATAATGACACACATACACATTCACACCCACAGGATTTAAGAAACTTTCCATTTTACCCTAACCCATAATCTGCAGAGACATAGACAAGGAATCCAGAGCATCTAATCCACAGATATGGTTAAACCAGGAGAGCTGAAACATTATATTAACTAATCCATCAATCAATCAATCAATCAATCGACAGAACAGACATTTTCTTTGTTTCCAGCTACATCCTGGGCTCCGGGAAGCTGTGATGGGCATTTTTCATTATTTTCTGGCAGTTATGTGATTTATCAATTCATTGAAAAATTAATCAAAAGATGAATCAATCAATGGGAGGGAGCTCTTCTGATCACTGAGCTGCAGTGTCAGTCACAAGCTTCATGTTGCTGTCAAATAAGCAGTAAGGCAGATTCGTTGGCAGAGGCAAAAACGTTGTGGGCAGTAAAATCTCATCGCCCAAATTCAACCAGATTTTCAAATTAAAATGACCTGAAGATTATAGTGTAGAGCTTTGAACTGATGTGAATAAATGTTACAGATCATAGATCACTGAGAAACACAAGTTAACATGAATCAAACAGTTGAGTATGAGTTTCACATGGAGCACTTGAGCCAGACATTTCAGCCGTGTATCATAGCAAAGAAAAGAAGCGGCTCAACTCGACGTCGGCATCAGAAACCGTGACGGCTAATGATTTTGCTCCATCATTAGCTTCCTGTGCTAACGATTTTGTACCCGCACCCACCCAAAACATGCTAACACACTGCCAGACTAAGTAGTGCTTTTGGGGACTGTAATTGGTGTTTTGGCTAATTGAGCACTACGGCTAAAAGCTTCTGGCTGACTCGCCGTCATTTGTGACGTGGAGGAGCCTCGCTTTCTGGAGCACTGTTTTTCTGGGCGATCGTCAGCTGTTTTATTCCAGTTATAGTTTCCTCTAGCTTTGTGGCGTCCATCATTACCTGGGATTTGTCTGTCCACGTATCTATCTTTGTCGTCGTCTCAAAGGCTTATCCCTCTGCCCAGTTAAATGAGGTTTTAAGGCCATTAACTGATCCAGGCTATTATACTAATGCACCAGGGGTGTTCCAGTTTTGATAAATGATTGGAAAGAGATAATGAGACTTATATAGACATCTTGTATTAGCAGTGGCTCTAAGAGACACCAAGAAAGAGAAGACAGAGAACACAGGATCTTTTTTTTTCCTCTGTTGACTTCAAAGAATAACATGTTTGTCAGGTTTACTTCCTAATATGTCGCATAATGGGTCAGGGGTTTGCAGCTGGAGTGTATTGCTTAATAAATGTGCTGTATTGATGTGTGTGTTTGTGAGTGTGTGTGTGTTATTGGCCAGCCTGGCAGCACTCTCAGTCCTCAGACAGGCCGTTCTTTGTGCTGTGTCTGATGTCATAATTTGTCTGACGTCCGCTTGCCAACAGGAACCTTTGGTCAAGAAAAGCTCATGCCCGTGTGTGTGTGGGTTTGTCTGTGTGTGTGTGTGTGTGTGTGTGTGTGTGTGTGTGTGTGTGTACATGTATGCTTGTGTATTCTCATCACGACCCTCATCCAGACGGTGCTTTCTTGATTGATGGTTGTCTTTGGGAGCAGGAGGGAGAGGCGGTGCCATCGGGAGAGAATTAATAATGCACAAGGGTTCGGGACGGTGGCTGTCCAGACTTGAGCTCTACAGTTGTCACACCGGTCACGGCGTTCGCTGCGCAGCACCAGCAGCAGCAGCGGCAGCAGCAGCCGCGGTCTGAGGGGAGCTCAGACACGGCGTGAGCAGGGAGAGGGAATGCGGAAAAGATTACAGGCTGTTGGATTATGTGTGGTTAGGTTGGAATGAGTCATTCTGGACGGGTAGATTAAAAGATCATTTAGAATCAATGGGTGATTACGGGAGCGAACATGCAGAAGGGCCTGGCGGAAAGCAATGCACCATTCAACCCTTGGAGGATGTAGATATCTGCCAGCAAAGACACTGCTGAAATCACTCAGACAGACTGCTTTGATTAATATTAATAGGAAAAGCACACTCCGCACCTGTCTCTCTCCCTCTGTCTGTCTGTCTCAGTCTGTTTTTTGTACCTCTCTCTGAGCGTCTACCTTCCTCTTCTTCTGTTCTTGTTTTTGTCTCCATTGCTCGTCCGTGAGTGGAATTTTGCCACGGGTTTTATTCTCTTGGTTTCCACAGACACATCCTTCCGAGAGCTGCCAAACTACCACAAGCAACAAATAATACTGACAGTTTGAGGTTTTGATCGCACAGTCCCACAGCACACACAAAGACACACACTTACACAAAGGAGTAAGTCAGTGACTTAAACATGTGACCCAAAGTGTTTTGACTCCCAGGTCAACAAATATGATCATGCACGTCTTGCACTTTTGATGACTATTAACAGGGTTTCTTAAACATTAATTACACCGTCCTTTAATTGTAAGCTCTCATTTCAAGGACTTGGACTTGGATCAAACAGATGAAAATAAGTCCCAGGAAAAGAGAGAGATGAAATGAAAAGGTGGTTGATGCAAGAAAGTAATGCTGCTGGATCATGGAGAAAAACCAGAAATACAAACTTAAATGGCACATTTAAGAAATTATTTTATGCTTTCTGGTAAAGGTGGAGCACAGGTACTAAGAAGAAGCAAAAAAGGTGGATGAATAGGTTAAAAAATGAGAATGATGACCTGCATTTTAGCATCATATTAAGATGAATCTTTTGCCATATTTTGGGATTAAATATTAACATGTGATAAACATATTGGTTACATTCTTTTATGATTGTTGTGGTCATCTGCAATGCAAACAGTTGCCTATGGACACGGCAGAATCCAGCAGATACAGAGCAAAATGATGGTCAAATGATGAGTGCAAGTCTAATATTTGGTCTCGTTTTAGCTCTGTTGTTGTCCGGAAAAACTCCTGAGGAAAATATCTGGCTTTCTTTTCTGCTGTTTGGTGTTGGACAGGCAGTGTAGTGGTTTGTCTCAGTTGAGCTGAGGAAGCCTGCAAAAATTACATGACAATTCTCACTTTATCACCATGACTTACTCCCTTTACATTACCCAGACTCATTTGATCCATTGTTGGTCTAAAACAACAGCTTTAACAATATTAACTATATATCTAGATGGTGGGAATTTAAGGGTTAAAAAACATCCAGTGCCTGCTGTCCTGACTCAGTGTTGTTTTTGTGGCCGGCCTTGTCGATGTAACCTTGTCACAGAGGATTAGGTGATGCTGATTAAAACCATCATGTTGTTTCCGACGTCAGGACCTGCCACATGTGTGACACCTGAAACGACAGTGCAAATGCTGCGGTGGTAATTGAAGTAACTCAAGGCTAGGACATGTGTACATATGCGTGTGTTTGTGTGTACGCATACATGCATGTATGTGTAGGTACCTGCGAATTAATTTTACCTTATTTTCCCCGCTCTACTGATTATTAAGCATCAATAACATTCTGCCACCCTGATGTGTTTGTTATATTATCCTTAAAAGAAGTGTGTGTGTGTGTGCACTATACACATATGTGCAAGTTTGTGTCCAGGAGCTGAAATATGGCTGAAAGATATCTGGTGTAATGAGGCCAAGGTGATTTATAAGCGCAGAAAGCTCCGTTCCCCCAACACGTGCACGCACACACATACACTTCAGACTGCAACAGTGACAGCTGGTTCACTTTCATTTAATTGCTTGCCAGTTAAAAGCAAGCGAAACGACGCCTTTCCACAGCCATAACACGTGAATAGCAAATCGGTTCAAGTTTCAGAATCTGTATTTGGAGGTGTTAACTACTGTATGCGGATGCTGTTTGCCCTGACATGTTATAAGATGCTTTGCAGGTCTGAATTAAGAGAGATTCTAATTTGTTTTGGTGCAAAGGCTCGATGTGAGAACAGAGCAGTCGAGACAATCACTTGAGAGGCAAAGGACAGAGAGGAGGCTGGGAGGAAGACGGAACAATTGAGAGAGTGTGTGAGAGGCAGATGCAGGTAGTCTGTTAGCATATTAGCGTCTCAGTGGAGGACGGGCAGACAGGTGAAGGCGGAACAGAGTCAACTTGAGTGAGTTCTTGTAGCCATGCACTGTAGCCAGAGGGAGCGCTGCTTTGGATCAGACAGGCTCACCATTAACCTGTACTGACACTGTTTAGACAGTGGGGAAAACAGCAGAGAGGGGAGGCGGGAGGGAGGCCAGGACATTAGCATCCAAGTCAGCGATCGGCGGGACTTCAGGCTCACGCAGGATTGAATTGTTCAGACAACAACAACAACACAGCAACAGATAATGTGGCTACTGGTGGAAACACAGGGATGGGACTCGCTGATCAATTCTCAACGCTACAAGCATAATTATTTCACCGTCACCCTAATGATCATTCTTTATCCGGATAATGTGTCCACAGTTTGGTGTATCTTTATTTAAAATCATCCACAGCATTGATTTAAAAAAAAAATATTAATGACGACAGACGTCCAAATCAGATCGCACTGTAGCAGAACTGATTCTGGAGCAACATTTCACGCTGTGTTATTCTGCAACTACAACTGATTGAGCAGCCAGATAATCACGTTAAGGCTGCCAGTCTTGGCCTTTAGAAAATGATAAGACCAAAAAATAACATCCCTTAACAAAGCTTTTTTTTTTTATCCATCATATGACTGTGTTTCCTTTCCATCTTTAGTTTCCCCGCCTGCTTGAGTTCAAGAAGATTCCTGCATTCAGTCTGTTGATTCAGCTGCTAAACATTCATTCATTAACCACAAAGTATTCTTTTATCGTGTTTCCATGAGAGAAGGTCATGGGGAATAAAAACTGTCATTGCATAACATTTCAAAGTTTATAGAGAAGTTTTACAGCTGATCATTATTCCCAAATATAACTGAACGACAGAAAGCGTTTAAAACTTATTCAAACCTGCAACAACAGATCTTTGTCCACTTGAAACAAGCTGTAAACAAACTCACATATAATCACCTTGTAAGCAAACAGTAGCTTATTTACACATTCAGCAGACACAAAGTGAAATTAGCATTCATTTGGAGTTGTGCTTCTGGCCACCTGATGAATGTAAATTCAGTATTCACTCTCCTTTTACCTCTGTTTTGCTCTCCAGTCACTCCTTAGGCTACATCCACACTAATACGAAAACAAGCGAGTGTTTTAGCGCCGTGTCAGAAAAAATCTCCATCCAGACTAACAGGCTTGAAAACGCCCATCACATTATACCATTCATGCACACCAGACACTTTTGGCCTCCTGTGCATGTAGGTTGCAGCTTGATGAAGCGCAGAATTTAACTGATCAACTAGAAGAGACAATAAGAGCAGCAACGCCTGTAATTTGTTATCAGGTTATGAATAAAATGCTGTTCGTCAAGGCTCACAAATTCATCAAGGCTAATGTTGTTTGAGTTCTTTTGGACACATAATACCGGCCTCATGAATCAGGAAGGGACGCATCATGACTAATAAGATCCAATCAGGAAGCAAGCATGTGTGTCTGCGTCATCGTTTCAAAGAGTTTTCCATCAGTCCAGACCATGACACAACTCGTATTTCTAAACTAAAAGGCAGCATGTCCAACAATCTCAGTTTCAGAGATTCTAACACAGTGGAGATAAGTGGACACTAGATGTAAATGTAGAAAAGTTATGCATCTTATCATGCATATCATGGATCCTTAGAAAACTATCTGGCTACTTTAGCTGATAAATGTAACAAGTGGTGAACAGGCGCACAAGACCTGCACAGCTGCGTGATGTGGCCGAAATTCTGAGAGTGAATCCAAAACCAGAAAACCGAAACAATGAGCTGAAAGATGCAAAGATGCACAGAGCTGAGGAGAGCTGCAGAGTTTTTTTGTGACAATTCTCTGGTGGTTTGTTGTTATGAGCAGCATCTTTCAAATTCCACATATTGTGCTCATGTGATCTATTGTTAATATTAAAACAAAATATTGATTTAAGCTGCCCTAAAATTGCCTTAAAGACTGCAAACCAATGCAGAGATTGCCCTCAAAGAGAGTCCGGGGGGATTTTATGTAATGATAAGCTCTGCATTATCACAATTAATCACTTACACACACAGCTGGAGTTGACATGCTGGAGTCTAGTCACCCAGAGGGAATGTGCCTTGAAAATCAAAAGACATTAACCAATTAGCGCTGATCAATAGTCACAGCCACACAGGGACGAGCCAGACTAGGAGCATCGTTAATGCGTGCCTCCGGGCCAATTGGCGAGCTGGATCCACTATCGCTCTCAGCTCTCAGCGAATGAAAATGCTGGAGGAACTCTTGACATTCTGCAGCTCTCCAATGCAAAGTACCCTTCCCGCTGTATCTAGGCAGATCAGGCTGCACGAGGAAATAAAAGGGAGCGATGGAGAGATAGAGGAGAGGAAGGTGGGAGGAATGGAGGAAGAGTGTATGTGTTAGGTTGTGAAAGCAGGTGTCATAGTGGGCCGCGGCTGGCAGCAGGTAATCTCACTGAGATAAGCAGTAGCGTGACAGCCAACCTTTAATTCCCCATGGGAGGTGGTACCGTGGAGTTGCCGCAGGGTTGGTCTCCCCTTCCCCTGGAAATAGATTTATACAAAAGGAGTAATGGGAAAAGATGGAGAGGATGCATTTTGATGGTGAGAGAAGAAGAAAGAGTGAAAGCGACGAAGGCAAAGAGTTCTGTTTTTGCACATTCTGCACACACACATGAACATGTTCGCATCCACAGATCACAGCGGCGCCACTGCTCTGTATTCATGATGAGGAGAGCAAATATCAGCAGGGGGGCTTGGGACTGTATAGGGGATTGAGGTGGAAGGAAGGGAATGAAGGGGAAAAGGGGAGTAAAAAAAAGGAGGAGATATCTAAAATATTACACCTATCAGGGGGAGTGTTCAGTGGAGCAGGCATTATGAGAGTGTAAATTACATTCCCTCCTTCTCCCCTTGGGCTGCCGGCTGCTGGATGAATATAATCACCTGCTGCAGCACCGAGCGCCCAGACACACACTGCACCGTCTATAGACACAAGCAGAATATTAGATACAGCGCTGTGATGTGTTTGTTGTCACAGAAGTCTCCAATCACGTATTGATCGGACATCGGTTCTCCAGCCCGTTCCTTTTCTGAAATGATGTAAAGTATTGACACATAAGTCATTTGTCTCAATTGGGAGATCGATAGCGATTCACTGGGCCTCGTAAAAAACATCCATCGTCAAGTGGGACGGCCTGGGACGGGGGAAGATGGAGGACAGCGCGGGTCAATTGAAATTCCCAAAACAGTTCTTCACTTCTTTTAATTTCCTGTTTTTATTTTTACTAAACAACTGTTATACAAAGAGATATGTTCCTGACCCTTTTGATTCACTTTTTCTTGCACCATAATTTGTCTCAAGAAAAGAAAAAAGAGCCTTTTGAATAAAACAGCCCAATGCACAGTTTGAAGACTAGAATTGAGATGATTTACAGATCGATTGAGCACGAAATTAATCCACATCTATTTTGATTCATCTTTTAGAGTTTTTAAGCAAAAGATGTCCAATATTCTTTAGTTCCAGGTTTTCAACTGTGAGGATTTGATGCTATTCTTTGTCTTATGTCATAGTAAGATGAATGATCAGTTTTTTAGGGTTTTGGATTTAACAAAACAAGACATTTAAAGATGTCGCATTTACAAAATCACGATTGTAAAATTTGAGATTTTCCCCGATTTTCTGCATTTTAAACACCAAAAAACTACTCAAAAATAGCATGTCATCATCAGGGTAGTGCTTTGTCACCTTCTTTTGCTCTGTGCAAGACAAGTTAGCAGAAGCAGATAGACAGCTAATCCTCTTTATCTCCACTCTTGAAGCTAATTTGTCTCTCGATGGGACCTTGAGAAAATCAGGGAAGGTAGCGAGTGCACAGCTTAGGTCACGAAGGGGGGGAACAGTAAGCAGAACTGATCAGTCTTCTTTACGACAAACCCAGTGGCAGGCCCAGATGTCAGGGATGTTAGGTCAGCGCCGGCTAAATGGGAGGGCAGTGACTCCAGTCAGGGCTCATTACTTCTTTACATTAGGCAACAGTTAAAGGAAGCACTATTCTAATTTGCCTGTTTCCATGTCTCTATCTCTCCCTCTTTCTTCTGTCTTTGTCTCCTCCCACTGCCTCCTCCCTCGTCTCTCGCCTCATCAGGGCCGCTGCTCCAGGGAGAACTGTAAGTACCTGCATCCTCCTCCTCACCTAAAGACCCAGCTGGAGATCAATGGAAGGAACAACCTCATCCAGCAGAAAAACATGGCCATGCTGGCCCAGCAGATGCAGCTCGCCAACGCCATGATGCCCGGCACGCAGCTACAGCCAGTGGTGAGAGGACACACACACACACACACACACACATACAGACTCATTTTCTGCACACAGGACGCACACACTCCTTAAGTGCTAGAAGTGTCCAAGGTCATACATCTGTTGAAGGTTTGTTTTAATGATCAGACAAAAGTTTTCTGAAGCTGCCGTAAATTTGTTTGTCAGAGCAAAAACTACACTGCTATAATTGTCACTATATGATTTTATGCATAAAGAGAACTGGATCCCTTGTTTTAAGATGGCGTCTCAGTCTTTCTGAAGAAAGTTTCCTACAGAGTAAAAGGTTTCAGGCTTCCTCAGGCTTCTGTTCTTTCAAAGTGTCGTTCTCTGGCCGAGCTGGCTGACTTCCTGCATCAGACAGCGTGAAACTTTTTAACATTTATTGTGTCTTATTTGGGCCAGACGGCATCATGTGACCTGTTTCCTTTTTATTGTCCCCACTATACTGAAGTCGTTCCCTGGTACTTGATTTCTAAATGATAGATATTTGAATATACCATAGGCTTGAGAACAAAATAAAACAAGTACACTTCAAAAAAGAAACATACAAAACAAATTTAGTTTGTGATTCTATGAGCAAACCAGATTCAACTGCAATGGGAATTTTTCAATCAAATTGATTACTGAACTCCTGAACTCTGAAAGTTTGCTAGAAATGTGTCATGCATTGTAACCCAGTTTTAGAGTAATCGCAACATTCTTCATGAGAGATTTTGGCAGTGTTCCATTTGATTAAATATGTCAAGGGTAATGAGGTTACTCATGCCAGCCAATCATGAATGCTATCACATGATCAGTACTAGACCACTTTTTTTTAAACTTTTGTCTTCATTTCAAATGAATCAGGCAAAATATCAAGCCAGATATGAATTCATAGGGTTGTTACATAAGTTTAGTCTTCACTGTAGAAAGGCTGTGAGTATGATGTTTGGGGGTTTGTTTTACTGGACCCAGGAGTGAGGCACATACGAGAGTGAAGGCTTGAGGGATTTATTAACAAAAAACTCCAGCTGAATAGACACGTATTTCTTCAGTGGCCAGAGGCAGGTTGGCAGGAGACATGCAGGTGAAGCAGGTAGGGACGAGCACAGGGGAGACAAAACCAATGAAACACTGAAAACACAAAGCACTGGAAGACAGGGACGATCTGGCAGCTTGCAGGAGAATGAGAAGTGTCTTTAAGCTTCCAGTGATGAGGCGATATTGCAAACACCTGTGTCAATTGAGAGCACCAGCACCTGAGACCACACCCCCAGCCACTGAAGCAGCACCTGAACAAAAAAACTAAACAGCCCTAAACCAAAAACACTAGTTTTTTTTAGGAGTATAAAACTGAAAATGCACATAAAAATAAACTAGAAAAACACAAATATCAACCTAGAAGTCGAAACCATCACAGTGAGACCTTGAGTTAAGTTAACCAGGGATTTACTTTTTCATGTAATGATTTAGTTGATTGGCCTATAAGTGATATCTTTAAACATTTTATTTTGTCCAGTCAAAAACTCAAGCATATTTAATTTACAAGGATACAGTCAAATAAAAGCAGCAAATTGTCATATTTTAGAAGCTCGAATGAGAGGATGTTATTTCTGTTTGAAAAATGAATGAGATGATTAATCAATTCTTAGAATAGTTGTAGAATCACGTTCTGTCTATTGACTAATCAATCAGTTGGTTAATTGTTTCAACACAAGTTCATTAATATCATATTAGTCTGGATTAATCAAGCACTGTTTGAACAATGGGGCCCAGGTGTTCGACACTGAATCCTGATCATCACTGTGGGAGTATTTTCATACCGCAATCAATAAAGTATTATATTATTATCATGCACTCATTAACACGCCCACAGATCCGCGCACACACACGCCCACACACACACACACGTGCAGTAAATTACATCAGAAATTGCTCGCTGTCTATACTGCACGCTCCGAGGATCTTCAAGGTGATGGTCGGAGCCCCAGTCAGCCAGTTCAAAATGAATCCTTCCCCTCCTGGTCCAGGAGAGCGTGCAGAGTCAATGAGAGCTGTCAGTCAGGCTTGAAGTAATTCCTCTGTCTTCTCCTCTGTCCCTTTATGTTTAAGTGAGAGCACTGGACTGAATTTGTCTCGCACTATTCAAAAGAGCTTCAGATGCCGCATGCTTGGACGCACACACGCACGTGCACACTTAGCCGATGGCTTATCACCCTTATCTGGGGAGTCGAGAGGCCCATTGAGAGGAACAGAGGGAACCATGAAAGGGTTTAAAGAAGCAATAGATCTCCCTGGGACTGCAAAGCCTTCCCTTTCTGTTTATGTCATGGGGAGAGAGACCGTAAGGAGACGAGGAGGAGGAGGAGGAAGACGGGCTGACAGAGAAGGACACAGCAGAAGAGAGAAGAGAGGCAGGAAGAGATAAATGAACAGAGTACAGACAGGTAGGTAAAGTGAAGGAGATAGGACAACAGCGGTGAGGAGAGATGGCTTTAGACCTGCGCTACAAAGAGAAGTCAAGAAAACAGAGCCGTGTTGTGTGCAAAGGGAACAAAGGGTAAGACCGGGTGCCAGCCTTTCCAGGAACTTTCTTCCTCCATCCCTCCCTGGAGACTTAAGCTTAGTTTCCTGCCCCCATCCTCAGTATCTCTACCACGTTTTATCTGCTACTCTCCCACTTTTTTTTTTGGTCTATATAGCTGTGGCCCCTTGCATCCATGTGCGTAGGAGAGTGCTTTCATTTCATGCATGGAACTGTGCAGAGGGTGAAGTAATTAGGGTCCATTACAGCTGGCTGTGAGTGATGGTGCTCATAATGCTTTTTATTACAGAGTCGACGTCAGCGGACAGCCCACATTACAATTATATCTATCTACAGCACTGTATCACTCACTCACTCAAAAAAAAAATCTTCCTGAAAGGAGATTTTGTTGTCCTTGTTGGGTGCAGACAGTGTATAAAAATAAGCAAAATAAAACCATAGAAGCCACAAGGGAGCAAATAGGACTCCAGTGGTGTCTTTCTTCTGTAATTAGACATATTTCCATGTTGGGATGGGAGGTGCAGGAAGGTGGTGTTGAAAAGTGGTTGCACCATCACAAACAAATAGTATGTTCAGTGTAGCAGATGAAGCAATCCAACAATCTGGATGTCAAATCTTCAAATGTGAACTCTTCAAAATGGTACAGACATTCAGAATCAGTAACGTCTTTTAGGCTTTTTGATGTTTAAGCAGCACTTTGTGATTCTTCAAAGATGAAATAAAATGGTCTGGTTCTTACAAACAAAAAGTTAATAAGAATCCTCAGACAGTTTTACAGTTACATTCTGCCTTGTTCTGCTATCACGAGTAGCTTAAATCTCAAATAGATGAAGCTGTGCAATGACCTATTCAGTCAGTTTGTGACCTTGTGACTTTTCTCTGCTTGTTGTTACACAATGTGTTACTGAAATTCACATGGCCTTGCTTTAAGTTTAAATTTTTCAGTTGAATGAATAGCGTAAGAATAATCTATTACATAAAATAACCAGGAGATAAGACACTGTAAATATTAAAGGCCTGAGCAGATAAGGAATGTGAATAAGCTTGGTATGAGAAAAAGGAGTGCTGCATGGCTGCGTGGTCAGACACGTCCAAGCTAAATGTTTTATATAATATATTCATGGCATGGTATTTTCAAAATTACACAAAAGCATTTGACAGCAGTTTTAAAAAAAACAAACAACCTAGCATGACTTGGCAAAGCACGACATTGAATCACAGCTTTAGATCATCCCATTGCTTTTGATCTGTCTTAAAAAGCAAGTCAAGTTGTTCGGTTTCCTGACATATATATTTGCAATGTGCATTTTGCATGAGGATGTGTTGTAAAAGAGGAAATCGTTGTAACTAAAAGATTGTCTGACAACGAGCTCCACAAACGCCACATCACTGCTACAACTCATATTGCTGACAGGAGCCGTGCAGTGACATATTTTTCTGTCCCCACTGTGTAAATGTGCTCAGTTTAACATAACTGTTTTTCAATCTGCGGCGATTGTGATTTATAGCCAGAATCCGCAGCGTCCCGTCATTATTGGAAACGATTCAATGCTAAGTGAAGAGATAAGGCCATTAGCGGGATCACAAACTTTTTAGAGGATGACATCACCGCATTGTTTCGACCTCACGACTGCGAGCCTTTTCACTGACATCATACTCATTTCAACCTTGAGCTGCGAACATCCCAAACTAGTATCTGAGTACCTTGAGCGAGGCACGTCTGCTTTTCCCGAGAACCTCGTTATGGGTCATAATTCTTCAGACATTCCAGAGGGCAGCGCTGGAAGAATTGAAAAGTCCACGCCATTATTCCTGATTTTCTGAGTCATCCCAGAGCAGAGAGGAGGTTATGGGAGGAATGTAGCTGTCCAGGGTTACATTCCTCCCAAAACCTCCTGCTCTATTACTCACTGTGTCGTGTTGGCAGAAGCTCAAGAGACAGTCCTCAGTCTGGGGCTGAGGTCAGGAACGTGCAGAGAAAACTTTCAGTGTGCTACGTCAGCTAGCACACTCCTCTGCCTCCCTCTCGCAGAATGTGGACGTTTTCTCTTTCAGACCCCAGTAAAGCACATACAGCCCCCCCCTCCCCTCCCCATGCACACACAGTTTGATGTCCCTCATTCTTATTCCTCCTATATGTTTGTGATCTGTGGTGTATGAAGCGTGTGATTCCAGCTGATCCGTGTGAGGACAAAGTTGACACCACATACAGAGCGGAGGCCTCCTTTATCTCAAATGAAAGATAAGCAGCCATCAAAGCAGACATTGTTTTTTTCCTCACATCTAAGCCCATTAATTGTCTATTTTTGCCATCTTCCTTCCCTCCACATCCACCACAGTTCCTTTCCTCTGCTTGGCGTTTAATTGCATACATCTCTTATTTCACCATCTTCTGTCATATATCTTCAATGGGTAATTTCAGCAGGAATGAGAAAGGATGGTATTATACTTATTGGTAGACGTAATTAAATATTTAACATTTTTATATATAGGCTTTGTGAGAATGATAGCTTTGCTGACTTTTAACCAACTCTCTCCTTCTCGTGTCCACAGCCCATGTTTTCAGTCACACCCAGCCTTGCAACCAATGTCAATGCTGCTGCCGCGGCGGCTGCTGCGTTTAACCCCTACCTTGGCCCCGTGTCGCCCGGCCTGATGCCCGCTGACATCTTGCCCAGTGCCCCTGTACTGGTCACCAGCAACCCCAGTGTCCCCGTACCAGCTGCTGCGGCGGCGGCTGCACAGAAACTCATGAGGACAGACAGACTGGAGGTGAGAAACACACACATTCTCACACACAGACGCAGGTGCAAATAAGAAATATGGCCACATAAACACACAGATGATGAGGATTTGCATAATTATTTTTTCACTTTCGTATCAGTCACAGATTAAAAGACAGATTAACAAAACGCTAGTAAATATTACACAGGAACAGATTGGTCTTTGAAATGTGGGCAGTGCCTATTTGAATATTAAAGGCATGGGTTGGAAAGTCTTGCCTCAACAGTTTCTGTTTGTAGCCTTCAATTATGTATCTGGTACACAGTTGCTGTTACAGTAACTACATCCCATTACCATAATACAGTCATTACGCAGACTTAAGCAAAGAGAAAGAGACGTTAATGAGTGCATCTCTCTGCAAACATTCCGGCTGTCGATGCTGCGTCCCGTCAACAGGCGGGAGACAGCACCAGCTTAAGTTATACTGTGTCAGTGTGTAATTTTCAGAAAAATCTTTAATTCTTCTATGAAAGCAATCAGTCATTCGAAACCTGATGAGCGCCGCTCCTCGAGCTGCGTTCAGAAAATCATTAATTGGGCAGTAAGTCAATCTCATCCATTATGCAGCCCCACCCGGGAAACACTCGCAGCGGAATAATGGGGAAATCGTTGGAGGCAGGCAGGAGGCGTGAGAGAACGTCAGGAAGGTTACATTTAAAATGTAACGTTGGGTAGCTGGGTAATTAATGGGGGTGAGGCTGAGGAAGTCTCTGGGCCCGACGAACGAGCGGGACGACATGCGGAGCGAGGGAACGGGTCAATGACAGGAAAAAGAGACGGAGGGCGAGATAGGAAATCAATTTGTGGACCTGTTGTGGTCGTCTGGGGAGGGGTTGGCACAAGCGGAGACAAAGACAACAGAGACAAAGGAGAGAGTGGCGTGTGGATTTCATAGAGGAGTCGTGACTGGTGAGAAGAAGTTATAGAGGATGGCGAGAAGCTGTTGTTAGCAGAAGAAGAAGAAGATGCAGGTCGTGATTCAGGCTGCGATTGACACGCTTATCTGGCAAAGGATTTCTAGCATTCTGCGGCAAAGTCCAGCAAACAGATATGAAATATTTATTAGCCAAATGCAGTAATTGGCAGTGGAGGGAAAATCTGCTCGTTCTCACTGCTTTCTCCCTTCAAGATTTTTGGGCCCTGTGGTCAACACTGCCTGTAGAGCTCAGCCTGTGTGTACTGGTGGAACCCTTTTGATTAAGAGAATTCATCCCCCAGCCTCATTTGTCAGGAACTGGGTTTGCTAAAAATATCTTCGAGAAAAGGGCCGGTCATATTTTAGCTTCTGGTGTGTGTCGTTCAAAATAAACATAGCTGGAATTCTGTGGGCCGAAGCGCATACCAGTCGATAGATATGTTTCAGGCTGTTTCCTTGAGGCTGAGGGAAATTCCTAATTTAGATTTTCCGGTGGTCTCTCCGTCTGTCGGTCTGTCTGTCTGTCTGTCTGTCTGTCTCTATGTCTTATGGAGCTGCAGCCTTTCAGTGTGCACAAAATCATATGTTGCTTACCTGCAAAACCCCGGTGATGTAAACGGCCCCGAGGGACAGTTACCATAGGGACAGAAATATGATTAACAGGCCTTGTATTTGTTTGTCCGACTAAGCACTTCCACTGGTTTAGCTCTCTCTAATGCATGATTAAGCACTGTTGAGAAAAAAACACGCTGGTCCACACCTGGTGCAGAGAACATCAAATTGCTTCCATTTAGTCTTTCCTTTCTTGTCCAATTTTTTCCTCCATGCCAGCCACACAGACTCCTGCCTCCTTGATCCCCATCTCTCTGTCCTTTACTCTTTATTCATCAACCGCTATTACATTTTCCTTTCTCTCCCTTGTTTCCTCCCTCCCTCCCTCACTTGCCCGCCTCTCCGACATCTGCCTGACAACAAGGCCGTCTCTCTCTCTCTCTCTCTCTGTCTCTTTCTCTCTCTCTCTCTTTTTAAAATAAGACCAGTAGCGGCGGTGTTGATGGTGGCAGTGGTGGAGAATTAATGTGCGAGAGTGTGCTTGTACATATGCGGAACGTGTGAGCACATGAGAGAGGTACATAAGAGAAAGAGGAGACAGACAGACAGAGAGAGAGACAGACTCCTACATCATCGCTCACGCAGATCGGTGATTGTGGATGATGAGCTGTCATGACAGGAGACGGAGCAGGGTTAGCCTGTAGATAACGGCGTTGGTGGCCTTTTGTCTGGCACCCGTTCCACCACAAATCAAATCCTGTATGCACGCAGACAGTGAGACTGGTAAACAGACATTTGGTAAATGGCTTGTTCTATAACAATAACTGATAGATCGATACAACGTACCATGAAATTACATTTCATTTGGAGCAGGGTCCTGAATGCAGTTCAGACCCGACGGTGGCTGACTGTGCTCAAATGGAGATCTTAAGTTATTGCACAGCTCTTTAAGTGTCAAAATCTAATTCTGGGGGGAAAAAATGCCGCCTCATAATTTATATCTGCACCCTGTGTGTGTGTGTGTGTGGATGTTTCTTGCTCGTGTTGTGGGGACATAAATCTGTTTACACAGTCACATTGTGGGGACTCGCCTTCCTTATGGGGACAAAAACAAGTGCTCGTGATATAAATCATTAAATTTCAGAGTGAAGACTTGGGTTAAGATCAGGGTTGGGCGAGTAGCAGTTATGGTAAGAGTAAGTCTCCAGGAAATGAATGTAAGTGAATGTAATGTCCTCTGAAGTGATGGAAATGCAACTGTGTGTGTGTGTGTGTGTGTGTGTGTGTGTCTGTGTTATTATGTGTGGGCTGGCGATTACGTCAGCCGCAGCCTCCCTTGAGGGTAACCAGCCTCATATTTCCCATGAGCCTCGTTGAGCCCCTACATTCAGGCTGAGGCAATCAGTCTCCCGACTGTTCACGCAGATGCTGCCCCCTTCTGTCTCTGCGAGGAAGGACAACGCAGCTCATTTGAATAATGGATAAATGTTGTGTGATTGATGAGTCTGTAAACTCTGGTTACGGTCTGCTCTGCTTATCAATCAACAGTAATGGCCGAGCCTGTCATTAAGATTGGTTAGCTCTGTCTGGTAAAGTGATTGTCAAGTTCTGGAACGACTGAACAGATTGATTACTTCATCAGATGTGAAGCAAAGTGAACAGTAACTTCATAATGTGTGTGTGTGTATTCTGGTGTTTGTGTGCATTTTAAGTTTATGGAAATCTTACTGTCAGGAAAGCAAAATTAAAGTAGTAAAATGTGTTTGTTTGTGTTTTTTTTTTTTTTGCAAAAGGTTTGTCGGGAATACCAGCGGGGCAACTGCACACGCGGCGAGAACGACTGTCGCTTCGCCCACCCTGCAGATAGCACTATGATTGACACCAACGACAACACGGTCACTGTGTGTATGGACTACATTAAGGGCCGCTGCTCGAGGGAGAAGTGCAAGTACTTCCACCCTCCGGCTCACCTGCAGGCCAAGATCAAAGCCGCCCAACACCAAGTGAACCAGGCTGCGGCTGCTGCAGCCATGGTAGGTATCTGTCCACAGATTACAGCACCAGCAAGGACTCGAGCTAAAGAGCATCCACTGTATCATAGCAGCCTCAGTCAGGTGCAGCCAGAGGAAACACTCCCAATTAAGACAAATAAAATGTGACCTAGAGTAGAGCTCATGTAGTTACTCCAATAAAATGAGGACAAGCCAGACTTTCATTTCTCATGTGATGAATTAAATCATTAAGCTCTTCTAATGTGGGCTCATTAAACATGACCCAGGTATATCTGGGTTTTGAGCACAAATTGCAAACACTTTTACTTGGGGCCTTGATTTTCCCTTTTTCTTATGGATGATAGTTGTTTGAGTGAACATCTTCTGCCCTGTGCTTTTACTCAAATCTCCCAGCACACATCCCAGTCTCCTCTGTTCCCGCTCTCTTCAGCTCTGACCCAATACGTGAAGATACAGAGTCAATGTGTGTTTTGTTAGCAGCAGCCTGTAGTGATCATTCTAGTCTGTGACTGAGCCTACTGCTCCCCTCCTCCTGCTCCTCCTTGTTTTGCTGCTTTAATAGTCGTATATTTTGCTGGTCACCGTCAATAGGTTTGTTAATTTGTTTACTGAAAAGACAGGTTACTGTTAATTTCAACCTTGTTTCAGTGCTAATTTACACACGTTTTTTGCTCAGCCAAGTAGTAGATGACATAATGCAGCAGGTTTTCCAGAAAGGAGGATCAGCTTGATTTAAGTTCAAAAGTTGTTCCATGAAGCCAAATTAGAGGTAATATGACCAGACCTGCTTCCACATTTCAACAATAGCATCACTGATATCAACTTTTTAACCTCCCTTTCCTTTAAATGTCATCCGCAGCTTAATTCCTTTAGTCTTATTTAGCTTGTATGACATTTAAATTGACAATCAGTGGTGAAAATGCGTTCTAATGTAAAGTGTTTAAATACACACACTAAAGTGCTGTGATCAAAGTTAACATTATCAGGCTCTTGATTGAATAAACACCCTTCACATTGTTTATCTGCCTCTTATAACCTCTCCAGTACTTGTACAGGACTTTAAACACACTTTCACATTGTGCTTTAACAAAGGATATGAGAGACAGCAACACAATTATGAAAAGTGGGATGAAAAGAAATATTTTTATTTTGCCCAGGGGATCTAAAATTATATTGATTATCAAAATGAATATAATATAACTTAAAGTAATTGCATCGTTTTTAAAAGCATTCTTGAAACAATAAATAGGGAAATGCTTGACTTTCATGCAAGATTGAAATTTATATTTAAGAAAGTAATCATTACCTTGTTATTAGACCCACTGTACAATTTAACAAAATATATTCATAATTTTGACTTGTGATCATAAACACAGTGTATTATTCTACTCCAATGGTGATGCAATGGTAATAGCAAGACTCAGGACCAGGAGTCAGGATCAAGTTAACCTGCCATAATAGTTAATGGGTAAATCCAGTATCTTGAGCAAGATAATAGTACATAATATTTATAATGTGTCCCTGTGCAATAATCCAGGATTGCCTTAAATTTGAATTCAACAAATGCGGTTAATCGGCTAATGCTCCTTTCTGGACCAGAACACATTAGTGCAGTGGCTATAATAGTTCATGAATTTCCTTCTGATAACATCAAGGGCCATAATTCTTTTCAGTAACCCTACAGCCATTAATGTGCATGCCCTAGTCTTGTTATTGTTGTATATTGCATTCCAATGATTTGTTTTTTTTATTTGTTTGTTTGTTTTTTTGTTTTTGTTTTTTTCTCACCAACCCACACTGCACTGCTGCCCCCATGATGCACCTCCGCTTGCTGGTTTATGTTAATGCGCTTGAACCCCATTGGCCCATTGCCATCATGTGCTCGCTGCCTGCTAATTAAGACTCAGTCGGCTGTCAAATCACTGAAGCGACCCCTCGACGCAACTTTTGACCTGGTACTATGACCTTTCACCTTTTAGCTTGGCATGTAGCTGTGGTGTGGTAGATAAACCTGTGTAGTTCTAAAGTAAAGTAGATGTTTAATGATCTGAACTGAGGAAACACTGAGGGGTGATGAACTGATTGTAGCCATCAGATGTGTAGAATAAAACAGATATTTGAATCTTGATTTAAAACCCCAAAAAAGGAAAAGGACTTAAAACCCTTCACATTTTTCACTCTCGATGGTCAGTTCATCACCTTAAGTGAATCTCCAAAGCAAATACGTTGGCATGAAAGTGTAATATCTTAGTAAGGTATGATAGTCTTTGCATGAGTTTGTCACTTTCCATACTGCATGTGTAAATGTTGAAGAGGTGTCATAACAGACTTAACATGGCTTATAATGTACTATTATCATGGAGCTGGCAGTGCAGCTTTCCCTAACTACATCGTTTCTGTTGATGGTCCAACATTCAATACAATAACTTGTATAATAGCTGTCATTATCTTTACAGAAAGAGCTAGTTAGAAAAATATGTACTTCATTATTTAAAATCATGTTTGTGACATTGTGCTGAGGACTGTTTTTGTCACTAGTGAGATAGACGTCACAGTTTGTTAGCCAGCACCACTGTCCTGTCTTTCACTGACAGAAGTAGTGTAGTCCACTGCTTGCTTGCCAGTGTTTGTAATAGCTGTATTGGAAGGGCAACTTTATCCTCTAATGAAATTCTTTCTTCTCTCTGTCCTGAATGTCACTGCTACCATCCTTTGGTTTCCCTCACTCCCATCCCTTTATTTTGGTGTTGTCCCCTCACCAGGGGCTCCCTCCCGTCTTGCCTCCTTTACCAAAGAGACCTGCACTTGAAAAAGCCAACGGTGCCACCACTATGTTCAATGCTGGCGTATTCCAGTACCAACAGGCCCTGGCCAACATGCAGTTTCAGCAGCAGGCTGCCTTCATACCATCAGGTAAGACCTCAGTCTGCTTTAACACGTGTTTGTTGCTTTTGGCAGTCGGATCACATTTAGTGTTTCAGAAATCTCCCTGATTTTGTTGTGGCATCAGCAGTGAAAGGCTGAATGACTGTGTGATTTAACTGTTGGTGACATGGTGGAAAAATGTGCATTGACTTGTTCGCACATATAAAGTATGTGCAGCATGGTTGTAGGTTTAGTGTCTTGATATTATTGCCTTTTTCTACATATATATATAGGTAATTAGTTTATAAGCTTTGCAAATTTATACCATTTTTAACATTGGTCCTCATGTATTCTGTCAATATTATTTTAAGTATTAACCTTCTGAACCCTGAAATATTCAGTACTCACCCTCCTGATTCATGCATAAAGACCTGAAATTTTTTTTTTCTTTAGCTAGATATCAGTTCTTGCATCAACAGCACTGTCCGCCACTGCCTCATCATTGATTACCTACTGCATTTTGGCTCTTCAGGAGAATTTTAAAATTTTGTATAATCATCTGTGAATGAAACCCATCCCAAAAACACTGCAGAAAGGGTCACATTGATTTTTTTTTTTTTTGTGCCCAAGCGTCTATGCTGAGGTTGTCAGGCTGCATTCAGCCTCAACAAGCTCCACCCATCAGATCGTCTGACAGCCTGACAGGCAAAACTCAGGTCACCTAAAACAGTAAAGCATGTTTTTGGAAGCACAAAGTAACAAGGTCAACCAGATGTTCACTCAACAGTTTTATCAACTTTTCCCTCATCTCCTTTTTGGCAGACGGACAGAAAGACGACACAGTTTAGAGACATTTTATGAAGTAAATCAAACTGCAAAGTGGGAGACATGTCTCCGCTCCATCCCCAGTGGAAAATTACACCCTTAATGTACAGTATGCATGCACACAGGCACACAGATACAGACACACACACAGAGAACTAACTTGAACCACCCTCCTCTGGCCACTGCATAGTCATCTTACACTGTGTCCCATATTCTCATCTGACAGCCTAAGAATAGCCTGCCATCGATTCCCCTCTGTGAGAGATTCGGATACTCAGATCCTCATATGTCCCACACTACTGGACTGTCAGGTCACCGCAACACACTTTGAGGACTGTGAAAGCAGGTCATTTGAAAACTACCACAGTGCAAACAGCTGTTACGCTGCTGACAGGAAAATGGGACCACTGTTTAATCTGCCTTTCCATTTAATGGAGCAGTGAGAGTTGAACAGTTAACTGGGGCTGGACGGGCAGAATATGAAGTTCTCCATAACTTCATATGCTTCCTATGCTGTGCAGTGTGTGTGATTGCAGTAAATGTGATGTGTGCAAAGGAATGATTATATAATAATGGTATATAATCAGCTATATAGCCTTTGTAATAAAACCAGCAGGTTAAAATATTCAGAGCTCAGTTTGTTTATACTCAGGTTAAATCTAATATGTCTGACTTTATAACACCTGTAATGAGTTTTCTTGATTTCTTCTCCTCCCTATTCACTCCACTCCCTGTTGCAATGCATGATGGGCAGGCTCGATATTGTGCATGACACCTGCAACAAGTGTTGGTAGGTGCCAGCTTTCCTTACTGATTATCTTTTAGCCCATTTTAGTCACTCACGCGTCATTCAACTCACCCTGTAATGTGAGCACATTTCTCCATTTTGTGAATTTTGACTTTGACATTAACCCAAAGTGGCAAAAGCAATCTCTTTTGGAAGCAGTTGACAGCGTGGCCGTTAAAACCCCGAGCTGCAAATTTTGATTTTTGAATTTAATTGTGTGCGATTTTAATTGGAAGCTGATGTGTTTTTATGGAATGAACCTCTTTTTGCTCTGCCACACTTCTGTCTGTCACCTAATGCTTGTTGCAGTTCAAAATCCCCCCTGACCCCTTTGCTTCATTATACTCCCATCTCAAGCTAACCTGAGCACCTCATTATACTGTCTGCTTATGTATGCCATATAAACATGAGGAATTATTGGATGTAGTGGTAGATGTAGTTGTTGTTGTGAATTTACTTTTTGCATTATTTGTAGTAATTGCAGTTTTTTTTAACCAAAGCCCACTGAGCAGCCTGTTCACTCTGAATGCTAAATGGAAAGACTAAAAAAAAAACAACATACTGCCATCTGAATTTTGATTTTGCTCTTCAAATATGCCAATTAGCTTCCGCACACTCTAAAAAAAAGTCTCCTGATGTTTCTTTGTCTTCCTCCACAGCACGCTTGCTCCTCCTTTACACAAATTGGTGGAGTCACTGTTAGAATGAACAGTAAATAGATTTTTTTTTAAATATGAACAGATCAGATATTCTCATGTTTATTAGCATCCTATAGACAGACATACAAATGAAGTGTTGACAAAAAAAGCTTTAAATCTGCTCTGGTTCAACTGCCTGTGTGATCTTTCCCCCCCAAGTACCCATGATGCACGGTGCTACTCCAGCCACTGTGTCTGCAGCCACCACATCTGCCACAAGTGTTCCCTTTGCAACTGCAACAGCCAATCAGGTTTGCTCCTCTCCTGCCTTCTCTCTCTCTCTCTTCTGGTATCATCTTTGACTTTTCAGTATCTGTTTATTATTTTTTTTCTCAATCTTGTGATTCTCATGTGCCTCTTAATGAAATATGCATGAATGGTGCTCATGTCTGATCTTTGCTTTTCAGAGCATCTGATACCGTGATTATTTAGATAATTATACTGCTATGCAATGTAGGCTGACACACTGTTTGCCCTCATTTCAACTGATGTCTCTGTCTTCTGTTTATTTCTTTCCATCTCTGTCTTCCTCCCTCTCTCTCTACTTCTCTCCTTTCTCCTCTCAATCAGATTCCAATAATATCTGCAGACCATCTGACTAGTCACAAGTATGTGACCCAGATGTAGGAGTCTCAATCAGAACAGTATGTACTGCACCTCTTTCTAATATCTCACACACTCACACACACTGTGTTTGGACCAATGCTATCTGTTATTTTTCTTCCAAACAGCTCTAGAACTATTATGTGAAGCATTTGCCAAAATTGCTTTTTTTTTTTTTTTTTTTTTTGCAGCTGACAAAGTTGTTTGTCCACCTAATTACCATCATCATCATCATCATCATTATTAGTATTATTAATATTATTATTATTATTGGAATATGCCACCCATTTTATTCAAGTCATACAGAACTTATGGGAATAGTGTGACATTTTGGGAATCATGCTTTTTTGCTTTCTTGCTCAGTGTTAGATGAGAAGCTTGACACCACTTTTATATGCTGAATATGAAGCTAAAGGCAGCAACTTGTTAGCTTAGCTGTGTCCAAAAGTAATGAATTCTTCCCACCAGCACTTCTAAAGCTCACTAATTAACACTTTATATCTAACTTCTTTTGTCCTTGGTCAGTTATTGATTATCCCAGAGACTCCCTGACGTGGAGGACATAGCAAATAAGTGTATTTCTCAAAATGTTGAACTATTCCTTTCAGCAAACAAGATTAATTAAATGCAGCAACCACAGTGCAAGAAATATGCTCATAAATCTACCAGATATCTATCCATTTCCTGTTTGCAAAATATATCTTGGCTGCTGTGGAAGTTTTTTGCAGTCATGCATCATCAACAGTCAATCAGATTTCCTTGTACCCCGCTCATGTGGCTTTGTTGTTTTATGTTCTCTGCACAACTTGGCAAGTGCACAATAGATATGAAATGAATCAATCATGAAACATTATACAAGCAAAACACGTGATTTGCTTGTTTAAAACCCAGCCCAATAGCCCAAGGAATTACATCCATACTTGACAATCTCTCTCCATTTATATCCATTTAGTGCCAATGCAGATGCTGGGCCCTTGATCTGGCAATATATAGTTTCAATGTGCAGATATTGGACAGCAAAAATTTTAAAAAATGTTGTCATAGGATGTGAAAAATTATGCCACTAGATGTAATTTAGGGTTTTGTAAAATTGTCGACTACTGACATTTATGTCTGGCAAAAGAGTTGAAGCTTGATGTGAAATTGATTTCAATGCAATAAGAACTGAGCTCTGTTCCAGCGTCTGTCCTCTTCCTTCTCATCTGATTTGTCATGTTCTGTGAACCTCTTTCCAGATGGAACTGGAACGTGCTGGTGTCGAGTCCAAGATTAGCGGTCACCCTTCATGCCTGTAACATCGAGAGCAAAAACGGAGAACCAAATCCCAATTGGTTTTGGAGTAAATCTGCATGTTAACATAGGAGGCACAGTTTGTTAGGATTGTTTTCATGTGTACTTCATGCACACTATTACACAACTACAGAAAAGAGCATCATTTGCATTAAAAGACTGCCTTTCGCTCTGCAAAGGCGACTTACCTTTATTCACCGGACACACTTTGAATGTTAACATGAGGTAAATGCGCGGAGCAGTCATCAAAAATATCGTCTGGATTGGTACGTCCATTGACCAAGAATCACAACTTCTGTTTGTTTATTGGTTGTTGGTCTTAAATGTGTTCATTTGTTTACACAGAGGTGCACCTTGTATTTCAGTTGAGGTCAAAGGAAACGGAAAATCTGACTGAATCACATATGCATGCACAACGATTTTGTTCCTGTTGTCATTTCGTTAAACCAGTGATGAGGGAAATTCCATGAGCGCACTCAGAGGCAAAATAGCAACTGAATGTCTGTGAGGTGTCTTTCAAACCTTTGTAGCCTACCTTTCTATTTCTTAAGCACATGTCTTTAACCTTGCAGGCGTCCCTGTAAAGTGCCATACATCTCAAAAACACATGAATGGTATTTAAGCAGTGTTACAAAGTGTTAAACTCAAAAAGTCCCTTTAATACGTCTATTTTCTCTACTTGGGCAGCATGTCGTGTCCAAAGTCATGACCTGTCGTTACATGTGAGTCCCAATAGCACCACTGCTGATTGGATGATTTCCAAATTGTCTGCTTCACTCAAACCTTCTTCTGAATGATTTCCTTTTTTTCGACGTTCTTCTTGTGTCAGTTCAAACAGGAAACGACTGGATCTGACACAGACCTGTCCATGATCATTAAGTCTATTGACTCTAAAAGGCCAGATGAGTTGTACATGGGAGGTCTTGGCCAGCGTGAGACACCAAAGACTCTCCTTGTGATGACGATGTTGTGATGAATAGGGCGATCGGTTGGTATCCAAACTGCTGTGAGACAGACGTCACGATGCAACTGGTGACGGATATGTGATTCGAATGACACAAGTTGTTTTTTCATGTTTGTATGGTTATGCATATTTTAAGGCGGAATGTCAAAGTAGATTCAGTGTAGTGTGTATATATAGTCTGACATATTTAAGAATATTTGTTTAATACGTCTACCTGAGAACTGTTTTCAGATAGTCAGCCAAAGTCTTTTTGTGTCACTGTTACTAGATATTGTAGGTAGGCAAACATTTTCGACGTGTGTCGGGCCACAAGCCCAAAGAGAGACGGGGTGTAAAGAGTAGATCTCTAGAACTCTTTGTTTTTGTTGTGTTCTGGTGTTCTTCAGGCATATTTAATCGGTGGATAGTACAGGGAAAGTGGCAAGAATATAAACGATTGTATTACTCATCCAAAGCCTTAGAATGTACCACCGGGTCAGCACAATGCAACATGCCATTTTGAACCATCCAGTTGCCTAATCCACGCCATATTAACACACACACACAGAGCACTATGTAATTGTCACTTTTTTGTCAGTGTTTTCTTAACCTTCTTGTAGTTTTTTTTTTTGTTTTTCTTTAGATGAGGAGTGTTTCGTTTTTTTTCGTTTGGACGATATTTTGATATTTAGTTCGGATTTTTAGTTTTGCTTATTGTATTTATCTTTCTTAAAAATGAATATAAGGTAAAAGTGTGTGTTTGTGTGTTCCTCATGCACAGTTTCCTGAAATTCCATGTAATGTTAATTTTAGTATGATTATGATTGTAAACTCAATATTTTCTACGTTATGCATATTGTTGAACTGTATGCATATTGTTTATTTCTCTAGTCCTTTTGTGTTCTTTGAACAAAGGTGTTTTATATGAGTATCTAATAGTGATGAAATAATAGAACAGAGAGGCTGAGTTGCTGCTGTGGCAACCGTTGCCGATAACCGAGTAATATTTTAATGATTGTAAGGTTTGTAACTAGTCATATAAGAAAAAAAAAGACTATTATAAAAATCTAGTTCTTAGATGTTTAGAGTGAAGATGTTATTTTCTACTGTATCCATTTCAAATAGTAACTATTGTTTTAATATTTTTACTCTCCCTGGAAATTGGGCCATGTTGGAAAACAAGCTGCATATTTGATCACTTTTTCGGGGGCGTTGCTGGCGGGGTCAGGTGAACGTGGCGAGTCGGGAGGCGAGTGTGTGCACTCACGCCTCACTCAGCCAACTGCAAACAACAAGGGCGGGGTGGGGAAATCTCGAGGCGACAAAGGTGATAAAGGTTGACTTTTTTGCACTTCTGTACATAGTCAAAAAAGAGAGAATCATGTATATTGAGATCTTATTTTGAATAAAAAAATAATGTCTATAATGACAAGGAATTTTGCTAGGATAACAAAAAAAAATCTTATGAAAGGCTGAACAAAATTGCTTGCATCAAAAGGGCACAGAGTTCTCACTCTCGGACCCCTTTCAGAAAAGGCCAAGTGTTGCTCTTCTTTTTTGTCAGCAGCTTGTAGTTTGCCAGGTAACCTTCCGGAGGAGGCGTCCACTACCCTCCAGTGTAAGGGTCTGACAGGGTTTGTCTGGTCCCCCAACCTGCCTGTACTGACAGGTCTGTGTGTCATGGCCACGCCCTTCCCAGGCCCAAACAATCACAACACGTCCTGTCTCTTTACTTTACTCAGAGAGGAATGCATGTTAAAGGAAATACATATACCGTTTAAAAAAAAAGAAATCACGACAGTAATATTGAATAAGAAAACATGTTACACAGAAAGATGTATTTACAGTATACAATATTCTATCAATGTAATGGAATAAAATATATATAAAAAATACAAAAATAGAATAGTGGTTTATTTAAAAAAAAAAGAAAAAAAAAGATTCCTGAAAATATACTCACTAAAGTTTTACCACTTGGAGAGTTAAAATACATGCAACACAAACACCATAGCTATAAGTATGTTCTTTATGTTTATGTAAGCTGTGCTTCTAGTAGATGAAACTGACCAAACAGGAATGTAGTTCGACATCAGGCAGAATTTACGAATCATTTCAGATTGAAATACTAGTTTTGTGGTTTGGTCTTTAAGTCGTTAGTTTGAAATATTGTCCTGATCATCTTTGTCACCTCTCATCTCCTACAAGCACGCATGCTTACGTTTATGATATAATGTAAACTGAACATTTTTTTTTTTCATTTTGTTGTTTGTTTTCTCGGCTTGTAGTGCTAATATGATGTATTCTGTCCTCTGCTGCAGTTTGTTTCTGCTTGTTTTACCGCTCCGGGCCTCCTGAAAGCACGTGTCACGCTTGCACGCCGGTCACCTCTCCTGAAAGGCACCTGTCGAGAAAAACCCGGGGTCGTCACAGTCTAAAGCCATAAAATATAATCTCATCAGAATGAAACGTGTGAGAGGAGAACAGAACGGAAACAGAGGTGGGAAAGCTGGTAGGAATGTGTTCGCTGGGGTTTTATTAACTGCAACATCATGTAATAACTGAAGTCATGATTGCAGCTAATAAAACCTGTGGTGTGCCGACTTTGATGGATGTGTATGGCGAAGAGATAAAGTTCTTGACACGTGTTTTCATGGGGCCTGCATTGCTATATTTGATTCTTGCTGTTATGAATAAAAAAATGTAATAAAAATTTACAAACGAACTGAAGAGGAACGTGCTTGAAATGCCTTATTTGCTCTGCCTTGCCTTAACACAAAAACTGGAAATGGGGAAGCAGCAAAAAAAAAAAAAACCCTCACTAATTATTATATCATATCTTGTTTGTGTGCAAAAAATAGAGGTGTGAAAATGACAAGTTGTGATTTTACGTGGGGTTGTGGGTGTGTGCATGACTATTTCTTGGCCTGGGCACAGTGACTTTCTGTCGTCACCTTGAGGCTGCCAGACAACGAGCAGACACTCCGAGACGTCTCTGTATCGGGCCAAGAGACAATCCTGGACCGAACCCCACATATCGTCTCATCGAAGTGTTGAGCGAATACGCGTTTTTCCCCAAATTTCAAAGCCAAGACGTCATCGATAACCAATCACCAGTAAGCAGGAAAAACGGATGTCACATGCCACTGAGCCAACATGTTGAAAATAAAATAAAATGACATGTTGCACCACTGTGACTGAAGCGTCCAAAAACAACTAGACTTACAGTATGATATATATCTTTGAGTTGTGTATTTAGATTAACACAATATTTCCAACAGGTCCAAGTTAAAACCCAGAGAAATTTCTAATTTTATTCAAGGTAAACAGCAGATGAGACATCAGAGAGTGAAGGAAGTCAGTGAATACATCAGATCGTTTAAATAGCAATGAAGACAACAACTCCCATGATTCCTCGCAGTTTAACAAATTACTTTAGTTTTCATTGATAGAGAGACTCCTGGTGGCAGAAATTACACAATGTGCATTCAAACAGTATAACATCCTGCTATTTATTTGTGTTTTTTGAAGACTTAACATTTCATGTCCTCTCAGTTTCTGCCCTCATGTGTCCTCCCTCCGTCCTGATTGTCCTCACCTGTGTCTCATTACTCACCTGCTCCCCTGATTTTCCTGTTTGTCAACCCTGTACATGTACTTCCTTGTTCTCTCTGAGTCTCTGCCAGATTGTCTTCATTGCTGTCTTTGTATTTGTACAATACAGTTAAAGAGGCTACATTTTTAAAGGAAGTCAAATAGTGGATGAGTGGTAAAATATTGCCAGCACTCTAATCAATACATGATTGATAACCAAATTAGCAAGATATGTCTTAACATTGCTAATTTCAGCAACATTTGATTGTTTTGATTGCAGGTCCCACAGTCTTAATAAAAAAACACAATTAATGCTCTTTGGAATGTGTCTGCAATTTCAAGACTTTTCACCCTGTTAAAAAGTTCTGAGTGATTCACCATAAAATCACCTCTCTTGTTAAATATACCTACAGTTCTGTCATCCACTTACTGTATATTTGCAGAAACTATAATAAGTTCACTTACTCATGTTCAAGCCTAGCTATCTTAGACACAAACATTGTCACAGATACATTTTGAATATCTTCACTGCACTCACTTACTCCAAATCAATATTATTCATTAAAGCCCTGTTGTAGATATCTCCTCAATTTGTCTGACCCACTGAAGCTTCTAATTAGGAGCAAAGATTTCATTTGAGATAGAGATGTGTGCCTCAGCCCTTTGAGAAATGCGTGCTGATAAAATCTCAATGACTTCAATGCTGTTTTTAAAGAAGCCAATTCAGTCAGTTTGGTGACAAATACCTTGAAATGTTGAGGTGGATATTAAGCCAATATAGCATGTGCACACATTGAGGAAAATGGGAAGGAAAAAAGGAAATGAGATCCATGTCAGCATTTTATTTAAAATGATATGAAACGTCCTATATTAAAGCCCTGGTTCACTGACGCAGGTGTTTTCAGTTAATGCAGCTGATTAGAGCTCTGGGGAGGAAGTGCAGAGTGAGCAAGTTCACACACTCCTGAAAAGATTAGCCCGAATAATTGAAAACACTTGTGCAGGTTTGCAGGGGTTTTCTAATTTGGAGTCTTCGAAAATAAAAACGATGCTGCTTGTTTAAAGATGTGATGCACGCTGCAGCCACCAGATAGCACCACCTCTTTGTCAAATGGAGCTCGGAGTTCAGCAGCGATGGAACAGTGTGGGAATCTGCAATCACTTGTTCACCCATGACTGAGCTATACATGTATTAAATGTCCGGATATGCATTATTCAAATGTGAATCTATTTGAACAGGAGAATATCATTCTTGGTGCTTTGTCTTCGTCGCCTTGGATGCATGGATGGAAATGAACCTCTTGGATGCAGCGAGCTCTCGAAGCGGGTTGCCAACACGCTGCTCGAGTTGTTGTGGAAATGTTGAGTAAGCCAACATTGACAGGAAGCTGCAGGTCATTATCCCTAATGCATTGTTTCCTTACTCGTCGATTTCCACATCAGATTATCTGCCTGCATTAAAAAATTGTTAAATTACTTTGAATTACAGAAGATTGTGGACGACTGTGGTTTTGATCCAGTATTTCATTTTCACATTCAATCTCCCTCTTCTCTGCACGACTCTCTCTCGCCTCTCCCTCCTCCCTCACCCTGCTTCCGTCACCTTGTCTCTTTCCCTCCATCTCATTCCTCTGCGTCTCTTTCCCCCCTCCCAGCTTTCGCCCCCGTCCTCTCCTTCCCAGCTCCCTCTCTCTCCGTCCTCTCCCTCCATCCCTCTGTCCACAGGCGTTAGGGGCAGACTGTGTCGTGTGGAGACTTAATGAAGCAGTGCTGATCCAATAATGGCAACTTCTGTCGCCCGCCTCACAAACTATGATGTACGACCTCATGTCCGCGACGCATCATGAATCTCACTTACCACTGCCCCCTCATCATGCCTAGTTTTTCAATTAGGCCCTTCTTATGACAACAAAGAAGGCTGAGTGATGTGTGTGTGTGTGTGTGTGTGTGTGTGTGTGTGTATGTGTGTGTATGTGTGAATATGAAAACATTGCACCCCCAGCCAAATTGTCATGAGGGAAAAAGAAAGAGTTGCATGCAATGTGGGCACTCAGCCGTAAGTGTCCATTAATGTACAATAAATGTCATTTAATGAATTACCTCTCAGGGGAGGAAAATACTGGGAAACACAATAAAGATCTTAATATTTTTATTTGTGCATTAGAGATGCAGACAAAACAGTGATGAGGGATCTGAGTCTGTTCAATTCATAGGTTAAATGAGAAGTTGAATTGAACGTGTTTTTTTTTTTGGGGGGGGGGGGGGGGGGGCAGTTTATTAACTGACCCCATGATGGACTAATGCTCTGATCTCATTATGGAGGAAATAATGAGAAAAGAGGGAGGGAGAGGAAAAGAGTGTGAAATGAAGCGTTGAAAAAAAAGAGTGGAGAGGGGGGGAAAAAATGAGAGAAGCCGAAATGAAAAAGGAAAAGAGAGCGATGGTGGCAGACGTTAGTTCACAGAGCACCAGACGTGGCAGGAGGCACAGTGGTGAGACGCCAGTGCATAAAGAGATAATGATGATGTGTTGAGTTGGGAGTGAAGCGAGCGACACCGTAAAGAGGCTTTATGTGCAAACAAAAAGAGATGAACAGGTAATTCTGGGTTTATGGAGCTCGATTATCATCTTCTTCACTCTTTACTTCAAAGTCATCATTTCATTATCTTTATGCTTCCCCCTCAGTTTGACTTTAAAACCCTGTTGCTGTCACTGTTTTCTATCTGCTGAGTCACTACTTGACTTTCACTGAGTGCTACTTGGAGCTCAAACATCCAGTTTCCTCTTGGGTGTAAGAGTGTGTGTGTGTGTGCATCCAGGTGTGTGCCATTACAGTAAGTGTGTTTGTGTGTGTTTACGGTAAGCGTCTGTGAGTGTTTTCCTCAGCTGATGGAAAAAGAGAGTGAGAGCAGCAGCAGGTTAAAGTCTAATCACCTCCTGAAAGACAAGCGCCATTGATCAGGTCGACTGAAGTCCATCACTGAATTTAACACCATCTGTCTGCCGAGACGCCAATAACAGACCTCTGATTTGCTTGTGTTTTGATGGAGTCATGTAACAGAATCCCTTTTAAACACTTGGGCCTGTTTCTGTGCCATTTAGGTTTTGTTCCCATTTTTCAGTTTCCTCATATCATATAACTCCTGCGCTTTGTATCAGCCTTTGAAAGTTGGAGGTAACTGTTTTGTAAGCTCTTCAAACTCCCCACTGAAATTCATCACTTTGAAAATGCAATTCAACTTCAGTTCAAAATTTTAAGGCAATGGCCTGAATATAGAATTAATTTCTAGAAGATTTTGTTGATTGACAAATTTGGCAAAAATGAGCATATCAGTTTTGAATAATAGATGAGTGACGTCCCACATCCTCAGTGTTGACACCTGTAGGATTATACATTTAGTAAAATTACTGTATTAAAATTAGTAAACACTGTCAGAACTTTATGAAGCATGACATTACACTCAGAATTTCGTCTTTTGTTTGATTTTAGTAGGAAGCTTCATCAGCCATCAAATGTGCGACGGCCACAAGGAGGCAACAGCCTGTTATTGTTCATCAATCATCCTCCACTGGCGTCCATCACTTCCGGCCTCAATTGCTCCGACAACAAATAAAGTCGTTTATTTAAGGGTCGGGTTTATTTAAGTTTGAAAATCAAAAGAATTTATTTTGAATTTTACTGACAGTAAGTGCACTTTTGTTAAAGACTTGGCTTGTCCATCCTGTTTCATCATAAATGGGAATTTGATGATGCAGCAAGTAGTTGAACCTTAAAAACCACAGAGCACCACATATTATCATCAGTAGACATATAGAGACTGGAGCCAAACTTCACTAATAGAATTTGCAGTGCACTGAATATTTGAGCTCTTAGATAGCGGGAACAGAACAAGTCAGGGGGTGCATTAAAAAAGGGCAGGGCATTTTGCTGACAGAATATGGGTCATACAAAGAGGGTACTGAGGGCACAGCTGTACCCAGAGATGAACAGCGGCTATTCACATGGTGACAGGATGTCCCTCGGCATTACATGTAGCACACAAAGACGGGGATAAAGGAAAGAGAGAGGAGGTCAGGGAAGGCACGATGTAGGTCCTATTAACATACTGTGCGATATCCTTTATTGTGAGTTAATTAGCCAGTCGTTTGTCTTTATAGGACTGCAGTGCTATTCGAGGACGGATGAGGCAGCAGTGTGTGTGTGTGTGGTGGGGCTTGATGGGGGATGAGAGCGGTACAGAGAGAGACAAAGCCTAAAGAAAGATCCCACTGTGACACCACAGCCCACAGGAAGAAAGGGGGAAAAAATCTGTTGTAACAGCTGTGGTGGAGGCTGAACTTCATCTTTGCGACAGGACTCTGTGGACAGCTAGGAGGACGAAGTGGAGTCACATGAGTGAGGAGCCAAAAAGGATTCAAATCAACTCTGTCAAAGCATGGGCCTGCAGCTTGTGAAGGTGGGGAGGGGGGAGGTGGGGGGGGAATCACCCTTTCGGTCCAAAGACAGGCTATTTGAATCTTTAATATAAATCTGCACTTCAGGGGAGACCGAGCGTAAATCTGCCGCTCGTGCATGTGTGTGTGTGTGTAATGCCCATAATCCATCCCTCTCATTAATGAGTTTCCTCAACAGCTCCTTCTCTCCCTTTTCTTCCTCGCTCTTCTTTATCTCGTCCATCTCTGCCACCCATGTTTAGCTCATAAAGCAGCCTGTTCACAGAGGCTATCAGCACAGCTGGCACCTAAACCACCGGTGGAGTAATTAATTCACAGTGATTTAGGAAGACTGACGGGGGCCTACTGCTGAGACAGGCGCTTTAAAATATAGGACCTATATGTAGCTCTCCTCCACCATCTCATCTCTAATGGCTGCATTATGCTCTCCAATAGTTAAGAGCAATTCATTATTCTGCTGGTGGTTCTGTAGATGCCAATATCCTGAAATAGAACGACTCATTAGTGATCGGTTTCTTCATTAATCAAGGTGCTTCTTCATCAGGTTTTCTTAAAGGTGTAGCTCAACATGTATACGTAGAAGCTTTACAGCTGAGGTAGATGAGGGGGTCGATACCACTCTCGTGTCTGCCTGTTCAAAGTGAAGTAATAGCTGAGCTTAGCAGAAAGACTGGAAAGTGAAACAACTTTTCAGCCATAGGTAGCAATATGGTTTTGTTCACAGATTTGACAAATGAGATATAATTTGTTCATTTGTGAGCTTTAGAGATGTTGGTCAGTGGTTTGTGTACCTGTTTACCTGATATGTTCAGTAGATGCTGCAGAAGAGTTGTGCACTGCTTCAATGGCAATTCATGGCAGATGCAGCCATCTCTGTCTAAAAGCTCCTTAATCCATATTGTAAGAATAGGTGGTGACTGTTGCTTCTGGGAAATGACAGGAAGTCAATTAATGAATTAAAGGCGGTAATGGAATGGGTTAGTTAAGGCACAAATGGGTTTGGGGTGAAAAATCATTTTTGTGGAGAACAAATATAACGAGTGGCCAGTAAGAGAGAAAATACTTTTGGTTTCACACTTCATTAACTTTCAACATCATAAAATCATTCAACATTTAAAATCAATCTGTTTTCTTTTATGAGGCGGGAGCAATTGAACAATATGAATGTATGTATGTAAGTATGAGCTAAATGACCAGAAGAGCACGAAACAGACTATATGAACAGCTCTTTTACCTAGTTTAGTATGGACATTGGACTACTACTAACTGAATTATTGATTAAATAAAAGTATGTATAAATTATACATGAATAAAAATGGGGAAAGAAGAGAATAGCTGTTCACACATTTTCATTGAATAAACAGACTGGTGCCAGTGTCTTAAAGTCAACAGGAGAAACAGCTGACACTGTGACCAGATCCAGCCTGACAGACATGACAAGTGGATCTGAACAGTTTTCTATTTAAGAGCAAGCACTGACTGATTATACACATATGCTTTAATAAATCTAATGTGAGCTAAAAAAAAAAAAAAAAAAATCCTCAGCCACTAAAGTGTTTTCTGATCAGATAACTGTAAATAAAATTAGGTAAGTTAAGGCCTTGAAATGGAAGATCACTATCACAGTATTCAAAAATGATCTCGTGAGAGCTTCAGCATTTTCAGTTGCCAGATTTTCACTTATTCCTCATTTCGGTTCCTCCAATCCATTTACACTGAGGAACAACAGTTTCAACTCCGATGACAACACAAGCACATTTTTCAATTGAATTTGCAGCGGAGGAGCTGTAAAAACAGACTGAAATTACGCACTTAACCTGATTTACGAGAGGAGTCGGGTTAAATGACGAAACATTTCCAAAGTGGAGTGGTTTTAAATGTCAAATGCGAGGAATGTGGAGGGATGGATGGAGAGGATTGCAGGGCAGGGAGGTTGTCTAATGGAGAGGGATATCTGGGTTACTTAATAATTTTCTGCCTGGAGGATGGAAACAACAATGCTGAGATGTTTAGAGCCGAGCAGGGGTGAAAGAGTCGGGGCTAATGGTGCACATTAGTGTAAAGCTTTTTGTGTGGCCATATAGTGGGGCTGATAGTGACTCACAGAGACGTCCAGGATGTACATTACCAGGAGAGTCCTGCATCGATCCACACTCTGCCACCATCCCTACAATACTAAATAAGGCTTTAATCAAATATTTCCTGGATGACACATACATAAGTGTAGTACGTGCCTGCGGTAAGTGGAGAAGAGCTGTGTTTGTATTTCTGTGTGTACATTTGTGAGAGTGTGTAAGTGCTTTGGTGAAATATCCCATTTTGTGCGGGAGAAAATAAATGAGTAAATGAGCGACGCCACCTGAATGTACAGCACCTCATAACATTAACATTATGGTCCTGTCTGTGACCATTATCAGAACAGGCTCTGATTCACCAAATCCTTAATGGAATAAAGCTACGACGACAAATGACGGCGCTGACAAATGGAAGGAAGGCAGAAAAGAGAAGAGAAAATGACTTTGTCAAACTTTTCCCATTAGGCAACCAAGCCAGCGTAAAATTGCTGAACATTCAGGGTGGGAAGAGAACGAGGTTGTGCATTTTATGAGCGGCCTGACGAGGCGAAGAATAATGTATGTTTGGTGTGTTTGAGACAGAGCGGCACACGTGTGCAGTAAATCATGTCTCGCAGCAGGCATCTTGTGTATGGCGAGTAGAGTTGCATGTTTAAACATGCTGAGGAGTGACTGCACATTTGGAGGGAGATTGAAAGAAAAAAAATTGAATACGAGAGGTAGAGCTGGAAATGGCATGATGCAACAAGTTTACACACTTACTCACTTATTCCCATTGTGTCTCACACACCTGCATTCACGCATGCATATCATCTAGCACGCCTTAACTTTCTCAAGAAATACACACAGCAGATTATCCACATTCCAAAGTGTTGATTCATCACATGAGGTTTTATTTTAACAAACCTCATTAACGCGGGTGTTTTTATTGCAAACCACCACCATGACATTGAGAGAAAGAGAAACAGATAATGGTTGTGGTCATACACACACACACACACAGGAGCTGATGATGTTGCAATTATAAACTGACATGCTTACAAGAAGCCGCAAGGCAGCCTGCAGATTCCAACAAGCCTCTAGCCGATGCCTGAGAAATAAGAGAGAAAACATTTCTGTGGAGGTTTTTTTTCGGGAGTCGCAGTTCAGGGTCTCTCCTTGTCAGACTGTCGCTTATCAATATTCTGCAGCACGACAGGAGACGGAGAGAGATGGATGAAGCGCAGGAGGGAGGGAGACTTAAAAGGCAGATGAAGGGACGGCGCGTGGAGGGAAGAGAGATGTGACAACGGGAAGCATTAGTGACAGAGAGAGGGACCAAAGGGTGAATGAATAAAAGAGAAGCAGGGAGAGAAGGGGGGGGGGGGAGGGGGGATGAGGGAAGGAGACTCGAAACAGAGGGGAAAACTGACAGATATGAAGAGAGAGAGGAAGCAACAGTGTGTTACATCTGGGAGAGAAGGGAGCGCCAAGAATGAAACAATTCATCCTTTCTTGTTATTGGAGGCAAAGAAAAGGACAGGAAGGCGGCAGTGCACCACGGGAGTTCTGAGGCATTTAATTGGAGATGAGGAGGAGCAGGCTAAAAGCCAGCTTCAAACCGAGCAGCTCTGAAGAAAATAATTTGATGTCGGGGATGAACTTTCAACCATGTCTCGCTCTTAACTTGTGACATGAAACTGGAACTTTCGAGTTCTGCTTCAGACGTGAGAAAAGTCAATTTAAAATCACACTAACAACACAAATGAATAAAAAGCCTTGGACCAACCACTGAGGACTGCTTTGTTTCGTTTACTCCATTATGTCTTGATAAGGATGGTCATTTATTAGCCTGTGGGTTGGTCCGCCATTTTGGTTGTTGAAATACCGCAACTGTATTTGAATGTGCTGGACATATTGTTATGACATTCAATTCAGATGTTAATGGTTTGGTGATCCCTTCAGTTTTCATCTAATATCATCATTAAGTCTATATTCTAATTTGTCCAATAATATGGTTTTGACTAACACGCTTAACTAAGAATATGAACATGGTAAACATAATCCTTCACAGGTTAAACTCCATCGACATAAGAGGCCAGACAGTGGGTGAGTCGAGAGGCCACAGTCACTTTAACATGTCTGCAACAAGTGCATGAAAGAAGAGGCCAAACGGTGCAGACTAACTGCAACATTTGCAATAACATTTAACTGTTTAAACGGCAATAAACCTGCAAATACTATGCAGCTGCTAAATTGCCTTGGTATGGATGGGAAACCTGTCAAGCAGGTATTATTTTTTTCAGACCAGTGAAAGAAATGATCACTGAGATATTGCACTTACAGTTACAGAAGATCGAGGAAGAACAACTTTGTCTCTCTGTGCAATATGTTTAAATAATCCCAATGCTTCCACTGCTACTAATATTGAACTACATAACTTTCTCTTCATTTTTCAGAAGTTAATCTTTGTTTCCTCCTCCTCCTTCCCACATTCTTCACTCTCCCCCTCCTCCTACTATCTCAGCCACATTAAACCAAAGAGCAGATATGCTACTTTTTTAACTTGATACCAAATAGCTGTATGGTCTGGCGAGCACCATTTTCCAAGCCTAATAAGGTGACAGAAGGGATTACAAGAAGAAGCCAGTGCAACTTCAAACCTTTTGCGTCTCAAGTTTCATCCACTGGCCCTGTTATTATTATTGGCTAATTAATAGAAGAGATTAGTCTAAATATGATGAATCTGAAAACAGCTCAATCCGACAGTTCCTCAGAAATAAAGAGCATCCCGAGAAGCAGTTTGTTTTTGTGTGATGAAGTGTCCGTCTGAGTCACGGTGTTATCGAGAATTATTCACACACGGGTTCATGAGAAAGTGCCTGCCTCAGGTTTGGCTGCCTACATGAATACAGTCAAGCTGAAGGTCACACTGAGGAGCACGGCAGTGGGTTGGGCACATGAGCAGGAAATAGCAGAGGAATTAGACTGGCCCTAAATAAAACAGCAAGTCACTATTTCTCCTTCCCGCACTTTGCACTTTGTAGCTGGTTTTTTAAACACATTTCCAGTGTTTAATGATAGCTTCAACCTGATAAGGCCTCATTTCAGGGGAAAACAATACTCTGTGCTTTGTGAGGCCAAGAAAAAAAGAGACAAATCCAAGTGAAGTACAGCTTCAGTGCTGTGATTGGTATCTTTTGTTTACATGGCACAAACATTTCCTGCTTCCCATTTGGCGCCAAATTGTCAAAATATACGAACAAAGTAATACCCACACCACAGGAAGCATGTGCAATGAGGGGCTGAAGACATGAAACAATCTATTAAAGTCATAGACATTTTAGAAAATACACTTATTTGCTTTCTTGCCAAGAGTTTGATGGGATCGTTGATTCACATATCTGTGTGTCCAATATTAAATATAGCTGTGTGAAAATATTAGGCTTAAATGAAGATTGCAAGAATTTAGGAAGAAGAATTTTTTTTTTTTTACTTCTCTTATACTTAAACATAAACTGCTATTATGCAGACATGAACCTTCTGGATGTCATTTTATTATTTCACATGGACAATCTTGATGCAGTGTGAGCATTTTCATCATGCTTTTTAAAAAAAAATTTAATCTAAATACACATTCTGGACTTGCTGTACTGAATGTGTATTGACTTGCTGACATACACATAAACTTTGCGGTCTGGTTGTTTGAAGTCCAGAAGGATTTCATTTGGCTTTATATGGATGGGCTGAAGAAAGAAAAATGATGCAGGAAAATATACAAGTGAATAAAGAGAATGCATTGAACCTTGGAAGAGAGGACTCAGCCTGAGATGGGTAAAACCTCATCAAAGTCAGGGAACTGAAATAAGGGTCAGGGGCTGTCATTAGGGTTCATTGGAAAAGCTGAATCACTGCATCACGATTTACAAACAAATTCTTTTCTTTTCTCTTCCAATGAGGTTTTTGTGACCTCCTATGAGCCTTTGAGCAAAGTATTTTTAAACAGATTAAATTATATAATAAAAATGAAGTTTACAATAACCTCTGAATATTTAGGAAGAAATGATATTACATATTTATCAGGTTGTCAACTTTTGCCAAAACTTTTTGTGTCACATCATTCAGTCAACTCTGGCTTCAGCTTTTTGCCAGATCTCAGGTTGTATTCATGCCATGGTTGCTTTGCACAAATGTCCAAATATCAGCCGTACTTTGACTCAGTGTTCTGTAAAAGGCCTGGCAGACTGGTGGCCCGGGAACTACATTACTGTGGTATTTACACAGAGCAGACACACTGACCTTCTCTCTGCTTGACAGAAAGGCTCTGTGACATTCAGCTGCATTGATCAGATTATAGAAAAGTCAGTTGCTCAATGTGGACCAGAAAAAGTAAATGATTCCTTGCCATTTGGCTAAGATAGACAGATAGTGGGTTTGAGAAATGGAGATGGAGCGATAGGAAGGCGCAGAGAGGGAAGATTAAATGAAAAGAAGAGAAGGTGGAGCAGAGGCTGCATGTGGGGTCAGTCATAAGGTTTAGCCTGTTGATCACAGTTGCAGTCAGAGGAGCCCTAGAGAGCAGCTGACCTTTGTGTGTGCATACTCTATCTGTGTGTGTGTGTGTGTGTGTGTGTGTGTGTGTGTGTGTGTGTGTGTGTGTGTGTGTGTGTGTGTGTGTGGGAACACACTCGAGCTGTTTACTGAAAACTAAAGAGTCCACCTGACTTAACTGACCTTTCTTTTAAAGTCCATCCAGTGTGAATGCTAGTTCTCTGGCATCATACCAGGAGAGCAGATAAGCGTTGTGCTTTGGACTCGTTACGAATATCATCAAAAACTTTTCAAGGTTACAGTCAGGACATGTTCTTGGGAGCCTAAATGCTCCACTGTTTTCAAGTTAGTTGTGCCTGTCTGTGGTTTGGTGCTGGGTAAGTGGGTTTTTAGCTCATTTTTACTAACAGCTGTGGCTGGAAACTATTCTATAAACTATATTCAATATTCTATTCAAACTGTATTCTATAAACTATATTCAAGAGAGTTGTGAGAGTGAACCAAAACAGTGGATTGATCAGACATAAAAACTGGGAAAAAAAGAGCTGAAAGATGTTAAAACGCTTCATTTGCCAAGTGATAATTCATCATGGATCCGTCTCTAGAATGAGTTCTTTCACATACAAGCAGCCATTTGATCCATTGTTAGCATAGAAATATGGAATATAGTGGCTTTAAGTAAACTGTTCCCTTATATGATTACAACATAGTCAGATGAACGAGTGATGAGAGTAATGTCAGATCCCTTATAGAATAAACACACTGCTCACCACACAAAATAAGAGTCATGTTCATTTTCATCCAGCTATTCAGTATATATTAACCTGTTTATAAAATATATGAGTGATAAAGTGAGTTTTAGATCCATTTGGATTAAACAGACCATCGCTGTTAGATCCACATAAGTTTATTAATTCTGAAAGTATGTTTACATAAACTTACAAAAAGCCTGAGTTTAAATATGTGATATCATAAATACAACCTGGATTCCAAAAAGGATACAACGCTGTGTAAAACATAAATAAAACTGAATGTGATGATTTGCTAATCCTTTCTGACATACTCAATATACTGAATGTTTGACCTCAATATCTGACTTCTTCTGAATTTGATGGCAGCAACATGTTTGAAACAAGTTGGGACAGGAGCAACAAAAGACTGAAAGTTGTGGATTGATCCAAAAACACCTGTTTGGATCATTCCACAGGTTCATTGGTAACAAGTGATAGTATCATGATTGGGTATGAAAGGAGATGATGATTGTATGAAGGAGATTAGTACATGGACTCTTTGTAAAACTGTTGTCAGTAAACACAGTTAATGATTCCATTCTGTTTTTATTTGCTTTACGCGGTGCGTCTGATTCCAAACATGCATCCTGTTGGACCCTGTGCACTACTACAAACACAACGTTAACATTTTTGACCGCTGACGTACTGAGATCACACTGTGTTTGGTACCGAGTTTGTTACCAAGTGAGCCATGAAGTGTCATTACAGCAAGTCCCACGGGAACAGAGTCGGCCAGGCTATCAGACATGCCATTACTGGAAATGTGGCTAAATGTTTTGCTCTCCCAGGCCCTCTGAATAGGATGCCAGTCGTAATGGGTGTTTAGGCTGGAAACACAGAACCACGGGAAAAATAAAGGACAAGTGGGGGGGTTTCCATGTGGGTAAAGCTCACCTAACCTCTGCACGCATTCATTCAGGGAGAGAGCAGGGAGCGTGGATGTTCTGAAACATATAAGCATGAATGGAAGGAAGAAAGCAAGTGAAACATAAAAGAAGAATCACCGAAGGAGGCAGGATGGTGGAGTGATGCGGAGTGACAGTAAAAGAGAGGCAAAAGAACAATTCATTATTTTCCAGCCTCATCTGTTGGACGGCTGATAAGAGAGATCAATACCAGAGGAGATGCTCATCAGAATCGTGCTTGTGTTGTGTGTGTGGTGGTCTTTTTATCGGCTTGTGATGAGCCTGGAATTGGATGAAGCAAAATAAAGAAACCGCTGAATTTAATAGAATAGAAGAAGAAAAAAAACCTATACAAAAGCAGACAAAGAAAACACAAAGATGAACGAAGGGACAGAAACATACAGATGATGAAAATCGCTGAAGAAATGCAGAGTATTGTAAGAGGCAAAGAAGAAAATAATTTTCCCCACAAATCCACTAATTTATAAAGTTACATTTTCCTGATGAGACAGATGCATGCTGGTCATGCAGCTTTAGGTTTGATTCTCGCTCAGTGCTGCCGCAGAGACCCGGGTCCACCACAGTTAAGCAGAATGACACAAGCAGGAAACGCTATTAGCCGTGCAGGCCCTGATGGTGATTGGATTGTCAGACGAGCCAGCGATGCGGGATGTAAAGAAACACAGGTCAGAGCCTGAGACAAATAGAATTTCTCTTCTCTTTACACTTGTCATTATGATTACATCTGGGACACGAAGAGAAGTGTTATTGTGCTCAATCGGTTTTGAGACTTTTTGGCAATGGGACTTGAATCCACCGATGCAGCTGAGAAACAACAGCACCCAGTGGGCTTGTTAAAGTTAAGAATGTGCAAAATATTTCACCCGTTTCTCTCAAGTAATGACCTGTTTTGAAGCGTCTGCATTATGTCAGACTTGGCGCATTTATTTGTGCTTTTTACACACTGGAGACCAAATTAAAGAGCGGTTAAGATGTTTTGTAGTGGAAGGCAGTGATCCGTAGGCCCCCGCCGGGGGAGGGGATGGGAGCTGCAGACGGCAATTTCAACTTCACCCTTATCTAACTTCACACCTGGAAGCGTGTGCAGGGCAACACAGCTCCCTCAGACGTGGATTGGTTCTGACTGGGAACACCTGACTCACCAGAATGTGTGACAGTGTGAGCTGAGTGGAAGTCAGGCCAGGTTTATAATGTTGCAGCAGTGTTACAGGGCGGTTTTCGTTTTAATAAAGACAACACTGACTTCTGATTTTTGCAATTTAAACTTCGTTAATAGTAGCACTTTGCCTTTTAATTTAACTTGCTTTTTTTCAAACAACGAAGTATGCTGGAATATGTAAATTTCCCCATGGGGATGAATAAAGCATCTACCTACCTATCTACCTGATTTTTCTCTTTGACTTGATTTTCCTTAAAGAAAGCCTGTGTAGCTTTTGCTGAGCAACAGCCACAAGTAACAATTAGCAGATAATGAAACAGCAGCACAAGTAGAAAGGAGTCATTAAGTCAACAACCTCACTCAGTACACAGTTATATTTATCTGCCAAGATTAGCCACTATAAACTGCAGGTCATACCAGACCAAGTAAGGTTGTAGCTCAAAACCCCCCTGAGAATATTTAATGGAGTAACGATGTATTTTATTGTTCATGAATTAAACTTTTCATTTGTGAGAGAATGACTGTGATAGTTCTTTTTCGTTGACCTAAGTTTGCCTCTCAGTCTCTGCCTTCACTCCTCCACTACCAGTCTTGTATTTTGTATGTATTTTTGTCTGCTGTCAGTAAACATGATTCCATATCTATCTCTCTTTTGAATTAAGCATTTGAAAAAGCCTTAATATTTTTCATTTGTATGATGTAATATGTGATTTTTGGGTTGTTGTTGTTGTTTTTTTTTTCAATAACTGGACAAACTCCATCACCACGAGGAAGCTTTGATGAACTCTGAAACCCTGAAAATGTAAATGAAGGAAACTCCGTCTGCTGAGGAAGACCTTCTGATGTGATCAATAGGTCCAGAACAGGCACTAAATGGTGGCACTAGTGAGATTATTCTGTCAACAATCAGTCATTTATTTCATCATATATTGTCCAAGACTTTCAATGCTTCGAGATTTCTATTGTATTGTATTGATTGAATTTTCAGATGATTCCTCATGTGATTTTATGCATCTTTTTTTTGTATTGTGAGTTGAATGCCTAACATTATTGTTTCCTACAAACAGTGTTTACCACCTTATTTTGTGTCCCTTCGTTCTCCTATACAGCTGTCTACCAGATGTGTATCAGGCAAGAAAAAAACAAACACAAGTGTAATGCGAATAACTGAGTAAACATATGTTGGTGGTTTGTAATAAAAACAATCAGCTGAGAACAATCTTTGTAATACATTTTCTATGCATTAGTAATGGGTTTATTTATATTGGTCTCTTCATCCAACAGCAGCAATGTGACAAAATGTCTTGAATCCATAGAAATGATAATGAAAACATTCACATCGCACAGCAGCTCCTCTGATAGGTCGAGGTACGCTGACCTCGCCAGTGTTGGTCCTTAATACATTCAAATGAATTTTGCAGTGCACGTCCAGTCGTGCCCAATACGTCTCTGTCCCTGTCAGCCTCTGGGGCAGCAAATGGAGGTCAGAGCCAAATAGAATAGGGTCCTTGGCAGGAAATGTGATGGCAGGTGCAGCGAGCATTTTCTTAACTTTGCTCACCCTGCCTTGAGACTTTGAATATTTCATCCTTTGCTTTTCATTTCACCTCTGCTGCATAAGACAACACTTGGGGCGGTTTGGGTGTAAGAGTTGACCAAGTAAGCAGATGCACTTTAAATGTCACATTGAGTTCAGTTTAAATTTATGGATATAGTTTTCTCAGGGCACTTTCATATAGAGCAGGTCTAGACCATGCTCTTTATAATATTAGTTAGAGGCCCAACAGAGAGAGAACACGCAGTAGCACAAATTCCACAAATTCACACTTCCGTAATTTTCATAACAATAATAATAATGTGAAACTTGCGAACATGTGAAACTCCCTCATCAGCTATGTTTTAGGAATGAGTTTGCACAATCATGATTGCTGCAGAAATCTGTGTTGATTACAATCTTTGGCTCGGTGCCAACAGCCTGCTGTGTTCACAGTGCACAGAGAGGATAAACCACAAGGCTCATATTCCCTCATTCTCTCCGTTGTGACAGATGTAGGCTGACGCTGTTAGATATCTTGAACTGATTATGTAACTACAGTGTTGTCATGCTACAAGTTTCCAATACAGTGATACTCAAACAAGCCGTTACAGGAATTTAAATGTCCACAGCTATTGTGCAAATGAGTCTGGAGGAAGCATAACATGGAGTAAAAATGTGCCCAAATGTTCATCTATTTTACCTAACCTTCAAATATTTCTCCTTCTCTCACGCACACATGCAAATAGACTCTTTCTATCTAATACTCTTTCATTACAGGAATATGGTTTATCTCACAAGTCAAAAATCAGGAATTACTTTATGGCATATTATCCAATGCATTGCAAGTAACCTTGGATGAGTTTGTCAAATAATGTTCTACACATAGCTCATATTTTGGTTGTGCTTATTGAGCTCACCCAGCAGGTCATGTTTTATTTAGCCATGAGTGTATTCTGATCATTTTTCTACTTATCTGTGCTCCTTTTGCTTGGCTGTGATGAATCGGTGGGACAGGGGCTATACAGTCTGTCCTGTGTTGGTCCAGCAATTTCTTACTATTTTCTTGAGACAGATTCTGAAAAGAAATATGCAATCTGTTACTAATTATAGGGAAAACTGAGATGCTGTTCTGAGCCGACATACATAATAAACACCAGCTCTCTCATTTGAGTTTCTGAATACGAACCAGGAAATTTTACATTAAAGAGTTTATATTGACTGATAGTTAGTTATAGTTCCCCTTTTGATAACTAGTGATATGAATTTGATAACTATAACTGGACTCATTCTTTCAAGAAACCTTCCATAGAAATTATTCATACATATCAGTTCCTTTCTCGGAAATTATCAGGAAACTACAGGACCTGGAAACTAAAGTCTTTCGCCTTTAGTGTTTTGTACAGGATGCGATATCAGCACATACCAAGGAACTTGATTATCTGATTATGTTGCTTCCCTGAAATGTTTGGTTTTCGAAATTTAAAAAAACAGAAATTGTGATAGAGTTTCCTGTCTACAGGAAGGAAACTGTACCTCACCTAATATCCTCTGATGGACCATAATGGACATCCACCAAGTTCATGGTGGACATTTATCCCCTGTCTCATTAATAACATCCATTAGATTATTGCTACAGTCTACAATCTTGGCTAACTCTTCTTCCTATAATTTTTAAGACGTTTGGCATCACAGCATAATTAACTTAACCTTTGGCTCCCTCTTTCCATGGCACATCCCTTCACTATGCTCCACCATCCTCTGTCCGTCTGCTGCCTCTACCAGTGTCTGCTTTGTCCTTGTCTCCATCACGCACATCCAGCTGTCTGTCTCAGCCTTTCCAGGAGACAGGAAAATGGCTGTCTTGATGTAAAAAAAATCAGTCATTTATTGTTTTTATGCTTCTGCCCTGTCTAACCTTTTACCATTTTTTTTTGTCATAATCAATGATGCATGTCTCTCTGTGATTGACAGTCACTGTGGAAGAATATTTCACGGAAAATTAGAATTGCAATGACAAACCCATAACCATGACATATCACTGTAGCTCGTTATAGCTCTGCCCACTTCCCATTTAAATGATAACACATTAGTTTCCTCTCTGAACACTGCCAAAGCATTTTTCGAAATCATTAATCTCACTGTGATTTGGGGACTAATGTTTATTTACTGATATTTCTAATTGAAACAGCATTGAAGTTCTTATGTCATTACTGGCTTGCACAAACCTGCAAAGCCGAAACACCCCCTTGGTCAGAGAAAGAGATAGACCAAATAAGAAATTATTTTTTTTCATTATACTTATCTATACTTCGTCATTATTAACAGCAGTAATAGTAGTAGTAGTATTGCTGTTTTGTTTTTTTTAAACATTATTGTTATTATTGTTTTTGTCATGGTTGATACAATGATGATGATTATCATTATTATTGTGTTTGTTGTCATTGTTGATGATGACGAGGATGATATTATTAGTAGTAGTAACAGTAGCAGTCGAAGTAGTATTAGTATTATTGTTGTTGATGATATTATTAGTATCATTATTAGTAGTAATAGTAGTAGCAGTGGCAGTAGTAGTAGTAGTAGTAGTAGCAGTAGTAGTAGTGGTAGGTTAGTAGTAACAGTAATAGTAATAGTAATAGTAGCAGTAGTAGTAGTGCTACTAGTAGTAGAAGTTGTTGTTGTTTTATTGTCGATGATGATTATGATATTATTAGTAGTATCATTAATAATATTATTATATTAGTAGTATTGTTAGAGTTTTGATGATGATAGTACTAGTAGTAGTAGTAGTAGTATAACCAAACCGTCTCAGCCTGCCTATAAAGCCGAAGCTCCGTGTGTGTGCTCGCAGGTCAGATCCGGGTCTGACGGGAGGAGGGAGGAACAGGCAGAGCGCCTTTGGAGACGGGAAGCTGTCAGTGGTTTGGTGTGGTTTTACGCACCTCCCTCCTCCTCCTCCTCCTCGGTGGCGCACAGAGCCTCTTGCCTGCAATTCCTGCTCTCGGTGCCAGAGCCTGCAGCTGTCCCTGCCGCGTCTCTGCCGCGTCCCGCTCGTGGGGAAAACCGTCGCCCCTCCGAGAGCGATCGACCGCAGACTTCAAGTGTCCAGGCCGAAGCCGAAGGACATCTGAACTTTGAAAGAGTCTGAAAACAGCGTGTGAATGAAGACACCTGACTGCGCCTAACGCCCCATCCGAGTCAAATCTCTGCAAGTGTGAAGGCTATAGGAATGTGGGATACAAGTCTGTGTCAGAGGTGAGTGTTGTAATATGTTGATCATTGCTCTCAGTGTGTGTGTGTGTGTGTGTTTATAACCTGAACACACAACCCTTAATGTCACCAGTGAGGTCCAGGCTGCTTTCTGAGGGTTAAGACTTGGTTTGAAGGTTGGGGTTTGATTCAGATGTGATGGTTAATTTTAGGTAATGCATAATGTCAAATTATGTGTGTGTGTGTGTGTGTGTGTGTGTGTGTGCACTCAAGTGTTGCATCTGCACGTAGGCGTTCTGCAAAATTAAATTTGGGGCTTGAATGTCGAGTCTGCGCACGACCGGTTTTCAATGCAAACGTCTTTCAAATTGAAACCAGACAACTGTAGTGCACAGCAACAGATCATTTATGTGTTTAACCTGTTAGTGTGCATTTAAATATGAGCTTACATATATCGACTATTTCAATCCTCCTCATGCAGCCAAAGGACCTGCCTCTGCCCCTGACACCATGACGGCGGACCTGAACTTGACCTCCCTGCTGAATGTCACCGACCTCCACAATCACACCAGAGGATGCTCCCTCACCAAGACAGGTTTCCAGTTCTACTACCTGCCCACCGTTTACATCATGGTGTTCATCACAGGGCTGGTGGGCAACAGCCTGGCCATTTGGATGTTCGTGTGCCACATGAGACCCTGGAGCAGCATCTCCGTCTACATGTTCAACCTGGCTCTGGCTGACTTCTGCTATGTGCTCTCGCTGCCCTTCCTCATCTTCTACTACTTCAACAAGACAGACTGGATATTCGGGGACGTGCTGTGCCGCCTGCAGAGGTTTATATTCCACGTTAATCTGTACGGGAGTATTCTGTTTCTGACCTGCATCAGCGTTCACAGGTACACCGGGGTGGTGCATCCGCTCAAGTCTCTGGGCCGACTGAAGAAGAAAAACGCCGTCATTACCAGTGCGTTGGTGTGGGCAGTGGTTGTTATTGGTATCTCCCCCATCCTTTATTATTCCAGGACGGGCTTGAAGCGTAATGCAACCACTTGTTATGACACCACCACTGAGGATGAGTTACCGGGTTATTTTATCTACAGCATGACGTTGACTGTGTTCGGCTTCTGCATCCCCTTTATTATCATATTCTGTTGCTATGGCATGATCGTCAAGGCGTTAATCTACAACGACATGAACAACGCGCCCCTGCGGCAGAAATCCATCCACCTGGTCATCATCGTGCTGGCGGTGTTTGCCGTCTCCTACCTGCCTTTCCACGTGATGAAGAACCTCAACATGAGGGCCAGGCTCTACTTCCAAAGCCCTGACATGTGCGATTTTAACAACCGCGTCTACGCCACCTACCAGGTGACGCGCGGGCTGGCCAGCCTCAACAGCTGTGTGGATCCTATTCTTTACTTCCTGGCCGGAGACACGTTCAGGAGGAAGCTGTCACGAGCCACTAAAAAACCCTCTAGGAAGGGGGACAATGTGCTCCAGTCCAAGAGCGAGGAGACGGCTCTGAACAGCCTGGCTGAGTATGTGGAGAATGGGGACCGGAGGCTGTGACAGGGCACCTCTGTGTCGCCCGCTCACGGGCCGTTGATCTGTTTTAGAAAGCACCACAGACTTTGTATTGAATGAATAATGCACTGTGTGGACTGAAGGCTGTGTGTTCAATTGAACGGACGATGGCTCATAGAACTGTAGGATAAATACTTCATATTTAACCCTGTGAAAACCATCGCTCGCCCGCAGCCCGTCGGCGTCGATAAGCTATTGTACTGTATCGTCCTGTACATGTATTGCATTCTCAATGTCCGAGCCGTCACTCTTCATTCTTATCGACTAGTTAGTGTTGCTTACTCTTTGAACAAAACGAACATTATGACCGGGCAAGCTGAGGGAAATTGGTTTCCCGAAGAGCTGTAATGTCCTGCTCATCCATTTGTTCTGGAAAAATAGCACTGAGAAAGGTTTTCTCCCGCCGCCGCCGAGCTGATGCTTAATCAATAGCTATTAAGCAGGTGAGCGCTCGTGGTTAAGGAAGTGTACCTGGGATGGCTTTTAGAGGGAAAAGTAAATGCACTGAATCTGAGGCTGCTGCATGGATGTGCCGTGCAGACATCGTAATGCACTATGACCGGGGAGTCTCTGCTCAGAGGGCTACCTATCACTCCTCATTTCTTCCTCCATCTATTACTGACTGGGCGAGGAATGTGGTCGACTAGTTTTTCATTCTGACAGCTCCGAGGTTGAGCTCCGTGGCGGCTCTGTTACCGCAATCATTCTCTCCTTGTTAATTTTGATCCTTACAGAAAAAAAGAGAAGATAGTACTTACAGTATTTTTTTGTGTGTATGATACTAAAAATGAATGTTTTTGAGGTGTACTGTACAGGATGTTGTGATGTTCCAGATTAGTATGTGTGGCTAACTGTTTTTTAGCTCATGCCGGTATCACTAATCCAGGCATTTAGTGCATGAGTCCAGTATCAAATACATACACAAATACGGCACAACATAAGGAATGAATAACAGCTTTTAAATGAGCTGAACACACACACACAAACACACACACACATACACTCAGCCACCTGCTTTGTGACTCCAACAGCATATTGAAGACTTGTTTGAGTGAGATACCTCAAAGTAAATACTGCACTGTGTCCGTGTTTTAACAGATAATCATTTCCCTTTTGTATCTGTTGTAATCACTCTGGAGAAATGATTGTGGAGCGCTCTCTGTACATATTTTACCCTGGACTGTGTAGATGTTTGATGTCTGTACTAATGCCTTTGTAAAACTGTAATGTGGTCGGCTATTGTCAAGAAAGGAAGTGAATCACCTGTACAGGATATCTGGGGCCACGTGTATCTTTGTCAATAAATTTTTATATTTAAAACATGATGATGATAGTGTGTTAAGACACGTAATTCTTTTAAGACGGTGGGTCAGTATTTGACTCGTAGCGTTTTTGTCGCCTTGTTGGTATCGGCTGCACGTGCTCTTAGATAAATGTGTGCACTGTTGAGCGCGAGCAAACGCTGTTGGTTTTGGAGACATTCGTGCACAGTTCTGTTCTCCCGCCACTCCTCCCCTCTCTCTCTCTCTCTCTCTGTCTCTCCTTGCCGCTGTTGACTTTTCCAACGCAGCCAGGAGGAAGCGAGGGGGACGAGGGAGGAATAAAGAGTGGCACCTTTTTCTCCTGGCTTATCCTAAGACAGCTTTTGTGTCCGTCACAATGGTGTGAGGTTATTGATGCAGATGGGGGTGTGAGGCCGTCGCCAGGACCCCGGGCCTGCGTGGTGTTGTGGGCACAGGAAACCGACCAACCCTCTTCCTCCAACGGCGCCCGTGAATACAAACGGCTTTTGATTTCCTGGCTTTGAGGTGCAAACTGCATAGCTGGCCTTGGCAAATGTGTGCGTGCGTGCATCTGTGTGTCTCTGTGTTAGAGAGCCTGAAGGCAACAGAGACCTTTTTCGAGTAGGTGGCTGTTTTAGCTGTGCTGTTTGTTGCTTAATGCTTGTTGTTTGATTGTCAAAGGGAGACGCTGTGACATGCACACGGACTGCATCATTATTAATGTGTATGTATATGTGTTTATTTATGGGATAAATATCCTCTGCATACACATGATGAGATGAAAGGAAGGCTGGAATCTCAAGCCAGCGTCAGTGCTTTTGAGCCTCAGTGTCAGATCTTGACTTGCAGAAAAGTTGGGATGTTTGCCAGTATCTCCTCCCTCCTTTCTCGGCCACCTTTCACCTCTTTTCGCTCACATCCTCCTTTTTATTCTAGAATTAGAAAAAAAAAAGAGGCTTTTCTTCACTGCATTTCACCACCTTCAGGGGAATACTGTTTGAATTAGTGTTGCGAAGAGACAGTTCAGTTAACAGAGGAGAACAGAAGGAAGAGTCGAGTGTGAAGAGTAATGGCAGTTTGTGAGGAACTAACTGTGTGTGTGTGTTTTTGCCCAGGACGCCGTTGGTGGCAGTGGGGGCCCACGGGGTAACCACAGTCAGGACAACTAAGCTAAAGTACTGAGCTTTGTTCTTTGAGATTTACAGTGGGAGCTGGCAGAACCACATCCATCACAGGGGCACCATCTGTTTGAGCCAAAAAAACCTCCACCGACCGCACAAGAAACAAATGTAATGAAAATGTCAGTGTGGTCCTCGCAGAATGACCAGTGACGTAAACAATCATGGGACAGCGTGATCACTGTGATGTGGTCAAGCTCCAAAATTTTAATGGATCCACTGAAAACACATGACAGTGCTGGAGAGTCATGTGGCGATATAAACTCCTGCACATGCAAATTCCCACAGTGTCAGTACATCATAGGGAATCATGCAAATACCTGCACCCTTATGAGACTTTATTTTCTGATTTTACACTGCACTAATTTTGCAAATCCCACTACTCAGGCTGGGAGAGAGGAGTAAACAGTGTGCATTATTGCTGCTGGGGAAAACCTTGACCATTAGGGAAGTTCAGTGTTTGTACACAACAGGATGCAGCTTTTCAAAAGTAACAAGAAACATGTTCTCAACCATTGCTGTTAAGTAAACATGTTAGAAAAATATTTTGATCAGTGTCTGTTTTCTATCACTCTGAGCTACTGCTATGCTAACATGTGTTTACTTGCTCCGATCAGGCAACAACCTTCCACCCAATCCAACACTCACCGAGCATTATTGCACTTATATGGTAATGTCAGAGTGTAATGTCACATTTTGGACTTTATTGTGATTTTTTTTTTTCCATTAGCCACACTTATATCATCCAGCCGTCTACTTGCGAGAGAAGATCTGGATTCAAACCAAACAGTGCAGGTCAGGTAAGGATAGCTCACACCTCACTGACAGTCAAAATACTGTGAAGGGATTCAGGCTGTTGATGCATGCCCATATGCAAACAAATGTGTGTGTGTGTGTGTGTGTGTGTGTGTGTGTGTTTGTATGTGTATGTTTGTGTGCGTGCATGTGTGTGTCTATAGAAACATTCATCACAGGTAAGATTCTGCTTGGCAAGTTATCGACTTGCCAACCAACAGTGACAGTGAATCGTAGGTGCAACCAGTGAGGGAGTGCATGCAGTCCTGCACATACACACACACACACACACACACACACAAACAAACATAGTAGCTTGATAGCTTTGATGAAAGCAGGTTGCGGAGTAGGATGCAGTCTTTTTATAGACTGAACAGGTGAATGTGTTTCCATGATCAAGGAGTGTGTTCACGCTCAAACATGTCTTCTTCTTGTGTGTATTACATTCTTAACATTATATGTGTCTGGAACAAATGGCAAATAAGGCCACATAACATTATGTATAATTGGTCAAATTAGTTCCTCCACAGTCTGCGACAACATGAAAATGCTTCTTACATGTTGCAACCCCATAGTATGATATATAATAATGTACCACTGAAAGAAGAAGCATTTTTTGTAAATTGTAATCCATTATTTGTAATTAAGATTTTTTTTTCTGATATTGCTGCTTTTACTTAAGTAAGAGATCTGAATATGTCTTGCATCACTGGGCATAACGCAGGAAGTACAAGATTTATTCATAACGCACTGTTCAAAACAAAAAGCCACAAAGTACTTTGCAATAAAAACTTTTAGCATGAAATATTAAACAGGCGCGATTGTAAAAAACACAAGAGAAATGAAATTGAATTTATAAAACAGAACATCAACAATAAAGATTTTTTTTTTATTTATTTAATTTCAGTTGAATCAGATGATGAAATAACGATCATCCATTCAGTTTGTTTGTGTGTTGTTTTGTGTGTGTGCATCTACAGTGTCTGCAGCGATACTGCCAAGATAAAATATATATATATAGCCATGCAGCATGAATGATAGCCAATCCAAAATCCAGATGACCTGAGGTATAGCTGCTTTTGGACAGTGAAAGCCATTTGAAATGAGAGTGTCTTCTGGGCAATATGTTTACTGTCGCCTGTGGTGCTGGCCTACTTTGACAGCATGAAATGACTTCTCGTTCATCATGTTGTCAGACACACTGTACAAGTCTGGGTGCTAAAGCCAAGTAGACTGTAGGCCTATCTAACACTTGTATCAACAAGTAAAAAGAAAGACACTCTCTTTGCTCTGTGTTGATGGCGTTAGCATAACAGAAGAGCAGGAACTGTCATCGACTCTATGGGTTGCTCTAAAGTCGTGCTTATTGCTTAGACTGCTGCCATTAACAATAACATTAGACTGGGACCGTATATATAAGGTGTGCAAGGATTAGATGGGACTGGAAGGACAAGTAGAAGAGGGGGTGTGACGGCGAGCAAATCCTGTCATAAGGTTTATGATCAATAGGCCATCTCTGTCGCCACTCCCGTCTGGCTTCTCGTTGATTTTCTGCAGCCTTTTGGCATCGTCATCGATCAACCTGAACGATCGGCTTACTGGCTGTCATCCACAAACCTACATTTTGATTTCACACGATGCGGGGGCCACAATGATTCGATCAAGCAGCTCAACCCAGCCCGAGAGGATAAAAGTCTGAAAGTCTAAAAGCGGTTCAGCTTGAATTTCACATTATTTTGTGATATTCATCTTGTAGTTTTCATGCAGTAAACTGATAATACATTAAGTGCTGTTTCCATTTTAACTGGTATCAGACGATACAGTTTTGCAAACAGACCGACATCGCTGGGTGTCAGAAAGAGCTGGTCTGTCTGATAAGAGTAATGAGATAGGAAGTGTGGCTCTGAAATGAACTGAAGTCAAATAAAAGGGTGCTCACAGCTCGGGAGGATATCGAAGAGACAAGATAAGGCCAGGTGTGAGACGAAGGAGCAGAGAACTACGGCAAGTCTAAATGCGCTGGAGGCATATAAAGGAGAGATAAGCACTAAGAAGGGGAGAGTAGAGCTAAAAATAAAAGGGCGTATGAAGGTGCTTGGTCCACTGGTAGCATATATTCTGTATAATATAATACATACAGGCAGCGAAGGAAGTCGTCAGATCATTTATTTAAGTGAAAGTACCGACACCACACTGTGAAAATAATACAGAAAGTACTGCATTTGAAACCTTCCTTAATTAAAAGTGTGTAACTATTATCAGCAAAATGCCTTTAAATACAAAACTACTCATTCTGGATTTATATTACTGCTGCATTTATGTGTGTATCTACTTTGTGTTCTGTTGGGTACTTTAATATACCGCAGTGCATAAGATGTTTATAGTGTTGCCCTCCTGTGTGAACCATGTATCTCTAAAAAGTCATGAGCAACAGGCCAGCTTTGTCATGAGGCATTTCCTGCCAAATCAAAGAGGTTTTTAAATAGTTTATTTAGTTAAGTAAGTAGGACGATTTTCTCAATCCATAGGAGCACTTCATCCTTAAGTTTATCAGAAAAAAATCAAATGCAAAAATCAACAAATTTGTACGTACATGGTTTTCATTAGGCAGGAAAGGTTTGAGAAATTGCAATCTGGAAAGTAACTAGTTACTAAATCTGTCAGATAAATGTAGTGGAGTAAAAGTATAAAGGTGAATAAAATGGAAATACTCAAGTACTTATTCAAGGTACTTTACTTAATACGTTCTTAGTTACATCCTGCCATTGCATACAGAATCTGCAGGGGTTAGTGAACAAGGTCACAATAGTAAAATAGAGAGAACGTGTTGAGAAGTAAAGCTACAAACAAACCCTTTCTCTATACAGCAGGTGAGGCCAATCCCATCAATAACCACACATGCTCCTGCATGTCGTGCTGCTGTGGCCTTCAATTCATATCATCTCTCTATTGTCTGATGTCTGCAGCTCTTTTCTCTGCACCTGAAAGGAAGAATAATATATTTATGTGTGTGTCTGAGTAGACACTAAAATCAAAGTGAAACATGATAAAGAAGGGCCGCCCCTCATGAAGCCAAAGAGAAATTTGTTAAAAGGCTTTCTGGCCTTATACTTACTGATAATACATTTAATAAATTCTGAAACTAGATCCACCCAAAAATAAGCTAGAATAAAATGAAGCCCACAGTCCGAACTGGAGGATCAAGCTGTGAAGACAACCATAACTTTAAAAACGGACATTTTTTAAAAAGTATGAAACAAGATCTCTCGTTTTGACTTCCTCTCTCCCGGCAGCTTGTCTGCTTCTGAAACCACTGTAAAGGGCGATGAGCTATGCACTCCACCAAGAGTCCAATGCTTTTATTAGCTGGCAACCCGTCAGTCTGCCCGCTGCCCTGCTGCAGGGTGCGTGATCAATCTCTTTAGACCAAAGTTTATGTACCGGTAGATTGCTCCCACTGCTCCGCGTTCACAGTGTGTGTGTGTTGGTGCGGGGTGGCAGAGAGTGGGATTAAGCTTGTGTATGAAAGAGAAAGGAAACAGCCTGGCAACAAACTTTGTGGAGGCATATCTTTATATACAGAAGGTGAATAATGGAAGTGTTGAACAAACATGACCATTTATGCCGTCTAAGTACGGAGAAGGGTCATCTCTCGCCTTCGCAGGTTCACTCCTCCACACCACTTTTGGTTTTGCCGTCATGCAGGTCCGCAGCTGTGTGTGGTGGAAAGGATGTAAGCCTCTGTTTCTGTGGGGGATTAGGAGATGAATGTCTACACAGCCTGTGCCACCACCTCCCAGGAAGATTCATTTATTCATTTTTGTTTAGAGTTTATGGGTCAGTTGTTGTCTTGAAATGGTTGAACATTTTAGGGAAATCATTAGAAGTTTAGGAATCGATTGCACACCACATGCTTGTCTTCATATGATCGACATGGCATACATCAGACTCATGCAAGATGGCCTGCAAAAACATTAGCATTTAGACATAAAAGTCAAAGTCAAGACATAAAGCCACTGAGAACACTTCTCTATTAAAATTCATGGCTAAATAAGCAACAATCACATTTAACACAGCTCATCTCAGCTAATCTCTTTACTCAAGACTCATTGGGTGTGGTTTGATTGACAGTGATCAACAACAATGACTGTCATCACATTCTGATTCAAATATTTCTAAATCCTGATTGGTGCACAGAGGTAGACGACATGGCCTCTCTAACCGAGCCCCACCTACTTTAAACCAGTCAGAAGAGCTTGGAGTAGAAAAAGAAATCTAGAAATCTCTCATATGAAATAACAAAAACTGTTCACTGAACTGTGAACTATCAAGAAGCTCACTGAAAAGCCTTTAATACCAGGGCTTTAGTCAGGTTTTTATAAATGTGACCTGTCCAATTTAACCTCTCCAGCTATTTCTGCTTTACCAGCTGCAACACTGGTGATGCTTACACATGAATGCATCATTGATTAAAATCCAGTTATATGTGAGTCTGAAATCTGCACAATGAGTACTTTTAATTTTGGCAGCTTGTTTATTTTGTTTATTTATTTACTTTTGTACTTTTCCTCATGATTTTGAATGTAGGACTTTTTGTACTGATACTTTTACTTAAAGCAATAGATCAGAGTACTTCTTCCACCATTGATGTTTCAGCACAGCAGCAACAGGCTGGATGGACACTCACATCCCACAGCTGCAACTTTTGATGATGCTAGACAATAAATAAGTATGGATTAGAAACACATGTGGAGGTTTGAAGAAGAAAAAAAACACTTCCTGTGCAGTGTAGTCTCTTTAGCCATTTTTTTGGCAAACATACACTGTAGATCAGAAAAGACACTTGTGAAGTGTCTGACATTAATATAAAAGCTTTGTTTACTGTTGGTAAAAATGTTAGAATTTAACTGCAAACTTGTTTCATACACAAAATTGATTAAGTCTTTAAATATTAGTGAAAGGCTTAAAAAAAACCTTACTATCTAATTAACAACTGCTGCTTTGAAAATTCCCATGAAAAGCCGTGATAGCAAATCTCTTTTAAAGCTGACACATGGTGCTAATTGGCATTCAACTTTGCCTTTGAAACTGCGATTTAGCCACTTCAAAGTTAATCACTTCAAAGGTCTTTTTAACTGTCCACCTCCTTTATTTTGTCACTTTTCCCCTCTCCATACTGTGTATATGTACTGTAAGTGTGTGTGTAGATTCCTGCACATGCACACAGTATTCTTGTACACTGTCACCTCATGAGTCCTGGTGTGTGAAGGTTAATGATCCACCACAGATAAAGCGGCCTTATCAAGGATCTAGCCTCCCGTAGGAGTTTTGTTTTCCTGGTTTGTTAGACTCAGACACACCTTGTACACTTGGCAGGTGACTCTCAGGTGTTCGGCTGTTTTATTATTGCTGCACTGTTGGGTCGGGTGGGAGGGGTGGAAGGTCTTGTCATTCCCTATTAAATCTAAATCAAGATAAGGTTTCATCATTTTCCTGATACAGAAACTAAGTCAGCCAGAAAATTAGAAAACTGTATGTATAAAGGCATATAAAAGTTATTTCTACTTTTTATTTGACATCTAACTACAAATTTGCTTACACTTCTTCTTGCACTTTTCTCTGGACCGTGCGCACACAAATGCATTCAAAAATATTAACGATCCTGCGCGCAAATGCATCCGCACATACTCCTCCATTATCCATTAGCAGAAAGAGATGATCAGCAGCCGAGTGCATTCTGCTCTCGAGAAAATAGCTGACGGAACAGTTTGCCCTCGAAAAACTGCTGCACTAACACCTACACACATCCACCGAGCGAGAGTTAATCAAAGAAAGACACAAAATGGGCCTGACAAAATGGAAGCTGTATTTTTCTTTTTGCATCCTGCATCTAGTCTGTGTTACCAATTTCACCTGTGACCTCTCCCTCTCGGACATAAATTCACCTCCTCCTGTGATTAGTCGCTCTCTCTCTCCAAACACCTCCCCTTCCTATTTCTCCTTTCTCTTTTCTCCTCACCTCCAGACTCGTTGTTTAGATTCTATTATCCTGTGCTGCTTGGCTGCCTCACCCTATTAATCCCAGCACTTCAATGTGTGTGTGTGTGTGTGTGTGTGTCTGTGTATGTGTGTGTTTATAGATGTCTTTGTAGGCTATAAGTGGTGTCAGTGTGAGAGCATAGTGGCTACTGAAATGGCTGCGAATGATTAATGGTCTGGCTTAGGCAAAGTGAAAAATGGCAACACACACACACATGCACCAACACACATACACACACACACTTCGCCCGCGCAGGTGTCCTGTTAATATCTTGTCTGGAGGGGTTTGTCTGTCTGGATAAAAACAGACTCCAGGGCAAGGTTGCGTCTCTCTCAATGAACTGTGTCAGAGAGAGAAGTGAAATAAGGGATGTGGTTAAAACGAAGTGGAAGTGATGTGTATTAAAAGGAGATTTGGATCATTAAAGAGGAATATACTGCACTTGTGAAGCTGCTGTTACTGGCCACAAGAACACTGGGTGAAACGGCAGTTACCTGTTGCCTGTAAATGATTTTGTTCCACGCTGGTTGTGCAGTTTTTGTTCAGCCTCTGCACAACTTTTGTTTCCTCAGTTTGGGATTCCCCTCTGGGCTAATACATGTGTGTGTGTATGCTTGTGTATGCGTGTGTGTCTGTAAGTCGATCCACTTGTCCTGGATTCCCTGCTAAACTTAGCCAAGAGGCTGTGGTCATGTTTGAGTGGTCATCAGCATGGTTCACTGAGCGAGTCTTGGCCGAGACCTGGACTCTTTTTCTAGGTACAGCAGGGACCTGTTGCATCAGCCTCCTGATCTCACACCATATGAACTGATCAAATGAATATTGATCGAGCAGAGGGCAGCCGTGGGCGCCTGCACGGTGAGTCACAGAGGCTGGAATCCAAAGTTTTATGGGCTGACACTGGGTTTAAGGTCCACTCAAAGCGGCTTCATTTTCAATAAAGTCGACTTCCTGCGTTCACATTTAATGCAAGTTGCTGACCACTGATTTTTTAAAAAAAGAATTGCTCTTCAAAATGGATTTAATTGTGGTCTGAATGGGAAAACTGAGCTTTCAATATGATTATGATTAACCTTTCACCTATCTTTATAATCACTTATCTTGCATTGGTAAAACAGTCCATATGATAGTGCAGGTGTTGTAGATGATATGTGTTTCTCTTTCATGCGACTTAGAGTCACAGTAGAAAGACCCAAAGGTGTAAATAATAATCACTAATGAAGATAATGAATTCATTCTATCTTCAGGGTGCTGGTGTACATGCTGGCTTATAGGGACACTTGAAATTATGCCCCTATGCTTTTCTTACTATGACAAGTCAAAATGGCTGCTGTGAAAGAGACTTTGTGCTAGACGACTACAAAACTATGTAAGCAGTTTGATCCATTATGTCAATGCTGAACCCAGGAAGTGCATTTTGCCTTGGTTATTGTCACAGTGTTTATGACTGTTGAACCAATTACATTTCACAATTTGTACTCTTGCAAGTGTATAATACCAGAAACATCTCAGTTTATTGTCTAGTTTATTGTATCAAAACACACAAAGGCCATCTCAGACAGATCTATAAGCAACACAGTCAAAGTGTTACTGTGTTATTTTATTCTTTCATGTTTTAGTCTTCACAATCGTTTTGGGTTAAAAGGCCTTGAAAAGGTTTAAAGGCCTGAAAAAAGTGGACCTTGAGTTGGGATTATATTGTTAAACTTCTTTTTCCAAGGCCATGCATAGTTTTGAAGCCAACTTGGATGAGAAATCTTTAAAAGTGTTGTGGATAAAATCACAATACCTACAGAGTTCTCATGTCAAACAGAGTCACTTTTATAACAACTATACTGTAGGTGCATCTGCTGATGAAGACCATGTAATACAGTTAAAAGCTCCTGAAAAGGCTACATTGTTCTGTGTCGCTACCTTTTTGTGTTTTATTCCCGGCCTCTAAAGGAAAAGCTCAGCATTTTGGCACATACACTCATTATCATTCTTGTCGAGAGTTAGATGAGAAGCTTAAAATCTGGAAACAACTGGTTGACTGTCAATCTCATAGTCAGGATATCACTCCAGGAAGTCACTGCACCTAGCCAAGAACTAGTCCATCACACAATCCCCCACAACACCACAACAGTTCATTTTAACACCTCAGTACTAGAACTGAGTAAACAATCCAGGTGGCTGTTAGTGAGCTTTAGAGATGTAGTTAGGCAGATTTTTTTTCTTACTTTTGAGAAGCTGTTTCCATTTGCTTCTCATCTTTATTCTCAGCAAATTGTTTCCTTAATGTAGTTTTATATTTAATGCACAGACATGACATATTGATCTATTCCTTTAGCTAATTAGAGACTGAACAGCAATTAAACAAGTGCATGTGTGAACAGACACTCTTGAACACACATATTTTTTTCACTACACACATGTAATAAATGTCATACAGGCACTTCCTGTAATAGCCACAGACAGTCGAACATAAGGTGAGAAATCAGCCGCTTTATATGTGTCTGTTCCAGGTCTTCCATGAAACCCCAGTGGACCTCAGAGCCTTTCCAATTCCAATTCCTATTTAGCACAGATTGAGTGAGAGTGTGGAGTGGGTTAGAGGATGAGTGCACACAGACACACACACACACACACACACCTCCTATTTTAATGGATGAATTGCTCCCATTGTGTTAGCAACAGCAGTAATTACATTGCTGCTGGGATTCTGCCGTTTCTCTTTGGCCACAACACTGAACCGTGGATATCACGGCCCCCAGAATGGCATCTGGTTATGACAAGAATATTCACATCTGCCCGAGGACTCGACAAAACTGCCGCAGCCTCCCGAGGCAACCTTCAATCTCCAAACCATGAAAAGAGCACACTCGCTCGCAGCATTTCTCATTATTACGAACTTCCCCCGACGGCTTCAGTGAGGAAGTGAGAATGTCAGACTCTTCTCTGTGATGATGATGGTTACTGTGGCTCTCAACCCTAAACTTTAACCCCCGGCAGTCAACCGTACCGAACTGGATAGAGCTGTATGTATTATTAATGATGGCCAAATTCCACACATGAAAGGCTGGTATTGTGGGTTGGATGAAAGACTCTGTGTCTACATTCTCTCTCTGTCACCCTGTTTCTTTCTATTTACAACTTCTTCTTTCTGTTTTCTGATCTCGGCCTTATCTTACATCATATATTCTCTTGCTCTGCGTTTTGTAATCATGTTCTGGTGGGTACGGTTGAAAAGTTGTATGTCACAGTGTCAATGACTCTATCAGTTTCTCTCCAGACTGTTCGGGCTTTGTTGGTGAGTATAATGGCGTTTGACACAAAACAACAGCCTTTTGTCTTGATTCTTTCTGCAGCTTGAACAATACTGAGATTCTCATCCAGCAGGATGTCAACAGAAAATCATCTCCTCGCTGCATCTCTGCATTATGTTTAAGTCTCTTTCAGAATCTGAACCTATGTCACATATTTATTCAATAAAACATGATCCGACACAAACCAAAATACAATCACATATTACGGTGTATACTTCTTATGTGAATTCCTATGTTTTCTGTGGGTGATTCTATATTTGTGAAATGGCACACACACTGTACATTTCACAGCTCTCTCAGCTCAGTGTGGAGTCTCTTGCTCACCTGAGCTGTGAACATCTGAGCTCATGCAGGAAATGTCATCACACTCACATGGTTGGATGTAGGTCTGCTGCCCTCCACTGGACAAAATGCCTCACTGCAGAAAAGAGAAGCTGACCTCTTCCTGTTGTCCAGGGGATCCCAACATTTTCAGCTTGTGACCCTTTAAAGAGTTTAGTTGTCATCATTATAAAAGTAATGTTCCTTTCGAAAGATTGAGTAGTTTTTTTATAGTGGAGAGGAGGTGAAACTCTCCAGTATTTACATGCAAAGATTAGGCGCTTTTAGGAAGTCCTGACCCCAGATTGGGATCCACTGCCCTGTTCTGCAGTTCCACTGAAAAACTTTGGATTCATTTCGTATATAATTTTTCAATGGTCTGAAATCAAAGTCATAACTGGGACCCTAACCCTTGGTTGGACCACGACAGCTGTCACTCAACCTTCATCATACATCTTCAGTGTGGAATATGTGCTGAAATAATGCACAAAAACATTATTTAAGAGGTTTTATGAAATTGGACTCTGCCTTAGCAAATTTCTTTTGCAAAAAAATATTCACAGCAAAGTAAATACACAGTACTGTAACCCTAAATATCGATGTCACATGCTCTATGTTTTGGGTTAGTACTGCCAATATACTTCATCAGAACTGCTTGGAAGATGGTTGAATAGCTTCGGAAACCCTGCCCCCCACACACCTTTCCAATGTGGGCTGTGTCTGACCCTTTCTCTCGCTTTCGATCTGACATGTGACACCTGCATCATTTGACTGGCCTACAGTGTGGAGGTGAGAAAAGAGCCAGGGTGCATTTTTCATGTGAGCATATGTCACATGTCTCAGAACAGATCATTAGGCTTAAGATGAACTGTTACTCCCTTTCTTTAAAAGTATGCCATCATACAACAATGGACCCATTGGTTGGACCTGTGAACATGCTGAGCAACTCCAGCAACACTGATTGGAGGAACTGTGGTGATAACTGTTGAAAGAGGAATAGATTAAAAAAAAAAAAATAGAGCAAGCTTTTCAAAGATAACAACCCTTCATAGCAGAGATGGAAGTTAACAATATTTCACTATATTAGGAACTGTTACACTGAACATCTAAGTCAAAACCATAAATAGCTGGATAAATATATGAATCCATCAAGTTCTGCCAATACAGACATAAAACATCCTATTGGTGTTGATTAATTGGCCAAACCAATGAATCCATCAACCTCTACTTCATCACCTTCATAATGAATAACACTTGCAAACCCTAATGTATAATACACACATAGCTGTTAGGTTCTGGCCACAGCTATAGCTTTATAGCTGTGAGGTATATCACGAGATGGCTCAGGAAAGCATTTTACTTAGGCTGGGCTCTGATGAATGAGCATCTCCCACTGCCTGAATAATACATAAATCAAAGCACACACACTGTCACAGTGGATGAGTGGAAATAGCGTAATTAATTCGAGGTCAGGGGGCGATAAACCAGGTAATAACACAAGTCCTTTCCCTTTTGAAATTACAGCCTGAAACTTGTTGTTTGAAAGGCCTCTGAGTCCCTGTGGGAAGAAAACATTGGAAGGGACTTATCTGTGCCATTAATTAGCTCAGTGGTCAGACATTTTAATTAGTCTGCTGTCACTCTCACAGGACAAGGACGGAGGATTAAAGACCTGTTGCTGTACTTCTTATTCTGTTGTTGTAGATGTTCACCTTTGACTGAATGGATCACCCAGGAGCCATCCTACGTCTATTTCAGGCTATTTCAATTAGAGCATGCTGAGGATGATATGAGATGGAGGTATTAGGTGAGGGGCAGCGAGTCCAGGTCCCATGGTGGAACTTGTAACAAGGAAAGAAAAGATATGTGGATTAACAAAATTTTAGCTATACAAGCAAAACAGAACTGTAATGTTTAAGCTGTTTTTTCTTTATATTTGACGTTAATGCTTAGATGAAAAGGCAAAAACTTAGCCACTACCCTTACCAATGCCCTAACATTAAAGCTGCAATAATCAATATTTTACACCAGCAGTGGATCAAATGACCATATGTATGTACATGATTTTTTTCCCAGGATGGTGAAGGCATGACCCGCCCTACTCTGCCTCTGATTACAGGCTGGTACTTGTTGCCTTTGTTGGTTTCGGGTCATGACTTTGCCATCCCGGGACAAAGTTGTCACCCTAAGGAATGTTTCTTTTAACTTTTGGGTTTCTGCCCTATATCTTCTCTTTTTGTTTCAGTCTGCTGCTGCTCTCATTCCTGTTCTTTCCGAACATTCCCAGTGAAAAAGCCCCCCAAAAATGCACTGTGCACAACTTGCCCCACAACGATTATGATTGATTAAAAAATAATCAATCATTCCTTGTCTTCATACTGACCGCAAAAAGTCTACTATCCTCATTCCATGCAAAAATACAATCTAAAGTTCCGGCCGAAGCTAATATGAGTCATCAGCTGTCTCAACAAGCCTCATTAGCCTAATGAAGTGGATATCTTCCAAAATTACAATATGAAAGTTACTCATTAAAAATCTTACTCTCAGTCTGCTCTCTGTGTTTCACGAGACGCTTGCTGAGCTGCAGCAGAGGGACGGCAACACAAAGAGCAACCTTGTCAATGCAGGCCTACAAATGAGCATGTGAGTATTGTTATCAGATTATCAACATAAATCTGGCCTTTGAGAGTCCTACACTTATCTATGTGTGATGTGTTTAGAGAATGCAGGTAAAACAAAACCGCTTATTTCATACAACTCAGAACCTTTTTAACAAAGGACGCATTTTATTCAACATAAATCGTGTTACAGCAAATGTTGTCTCTTTGTTCATGTGACCTGCATGTATATGAGAGAGACAAGTACATTTGTGCACATAAACAGACTAATTAGAGTCAAACCATCAGATTATCCAGCTTTTTGTTTGTTTGTTGTCGAGAATTCACAAAACCTCTAATTGATCAAGTGTGTCCATGTCTATCTAATTATCAGCGGCGTGTGAAAATAAACTCTGCTCTTCTCTGACAGGATGGCCCGGTGGTTGAACATTCAGGGCGATCATTCTCACAAATGTGACGATCTACATCACAAGGCTCGAGGTCACATTACCCTCACTCCCCATGGGGCACAGCACTGATTGTCTTAACATAGGCTTTGACTTGTTGTTTCTTAATGGGATTTGGGGAGGGGCCGGCTGAAAGCCCACATGACGGGCCAATCCACATGTTTCACAAATACTGTCACCTAAAACAAGACCTGTGACAAAATCCTCTGAATGTTCAGGGGTTGTTTTGCATCTGCATGTGCTTTCATTCTTTTCCATCTTTTTGATTACATATTCTTTGAGCTTTGACATAAAAGGCCCACATACCGGCTCACAGATTTACTTCTCCATTCAGGAGTCTAACCGCGCTGCATGATTGTGTGTGTTGGTGATTTGTGGATGAATTAAAACTCTATTGATCCGGCAGAGTTTCCCAGCAATCCCTCGAGGTGATGAGGTCACGACTGCGGTTTAATCATCACTGCGCCGCGCTGACAGGCATTGATTGGAAACAGTGGTTATTTCACAATTTGCAAGAGGACGTAATGATGATCAAATACACACACATGAGCACACATAACCAGAGAAATGTGACGGCTATATTATGAGCTTATCACTTGGTTCCTGCTTGGTTTAAAGGTTATACAACAAGCTATGAGCTCTGGATACAGTAGCTTGCAGAATCATGATATGTTTGAGAAACAACAAAGAGAACAACAACTTTTCTTCCTGGAAGCTCTGAGTGTGGTTCAGATATTGATCAGAAAAGAGGCTCAGTGGCGCATGTCAGTGAACAAGGAAATTAAGATGAATCTGAATCTGATACTGCATCCAGAAAACAAAATAAGCACAGGAATGTCTGAACATGCTTCAAAAAAAAAAAAACCCTGTGTTGTGTCACATGTGGAGTCATGCTTGACAGGACTGCTGATGTGACTCACTTCCTCTTCACTCTTGTTAAGTCATTCAGGTCTGCTGATAATATTGATCAGATCAGTATTCAACACTTGTTTTTTCCCTGTAGGGACATTTAGAAATGTGATCACATGTATGAGTTGTTTATACACTTTTTTGACTTATGTTGTACCTTTACTGAAACTCATGTGATGAACCCAGACTTTAAGAAAACCACAGACCCACATTGCATTTGTGGATTAAGCAATAAGCTGACTTCAGACATTGCAGTAGATAGGCAGAGTTTTCCAGGAAGTTGTGTGAGAGTGAGTCAAGTAGCAAAGCCCGAGGATCAGTGTCGAAACTAAGGTGTGGCAGGTCTGCGTGGGTACTGAGCTGAAGCTGACTGTGCGAAAACAGCCGCACTGCACCTTTAAATCAACACGGGAGCGTAACGGGTGACGTCAGACGTAGACTGCGTAAAGCGCGAACGGCGTCAAGAGAGCTAAAGTTAGCAACAACGGCACCGGAATTTCAAAAATACGTTTTCAGTTGCATACATTCTAAAGCTAAAATAATAATTAACAATGAGAATATGCAAAATAAATAACAGTACAAGTAAATTAGTATGTTACAAGTTTATTTAACAAGCAGCGAAACTGTAAACAGATTGATCTTACAGGGTGGTGTTGGCTGTTGCGCTTTTATTTTGAAAGCCACCACGGGAAGTAGTGGGTTTACATAATTGCTGACTTGACTCTACCAAAGAGGGCAACGGACTCACGGTGGCTACTTGAACGAAAACGGGGGAAGCTTTGCTTAAGAACCGGCTGGTCCGTCGTCGGGAACTCAACATGCCACAATACAAATGCTGAGCGGGGGTCCGAAACGACCGTATTTACCTCCTGAACGGCGATTAGTTGACGGCCACGCCCCGTATCCAGCGAGCGGAGCCCGCAGAAAAGAGCCGGCGGAGGCGCAGCGGCGAGCGGTTTGAGAGCCAGCAGGGCGCGAGCCGAGCGGAAGCAGGAGCGTCGGCTGTTTTTTGGGAACCATGAGAGAGTACAAAGTGGTGGTTCTCGGGTCCGGAGGGGTCGGCAAATCCGCACTGACCGTCCAGTTCGTGACGGGTTCCTTCATCGAGAAATACGACCCCACGATAGAGGATTTCTACAGGAAAGAGATCGAGGTGGACTCGTCTCCGTCCGTGCTGGAGATCCTGGACACGGCGGGGACGGAGCAGTTCGCCTCCATGAGAGACCTGTACATCAAGAACGGGCAGGGCTTCATCCTGGTCTACAGCCTGGTCAACCAGCAGAGCTTCCAGGACATCAAGCCCATGAGGGATCAGATCATCCGTGTGAAGAGGTACGAGCGGGTGCCCATGATCCTGGTCGGGAACAAAGTGGACCTGGAGGGGGAGAGGGAGGTCTCGTCCGGGGAGGGGAAGGCGCTGGCGGACGACTGGAACTGCCCGTTCATGGAAACTTCAGCCAAAAATAAAACCTCGGTGGACGAACTGTTTGCAGAGATAGTCCGACAGATGAACTATGCCTCAACACCAAATGGCGACGACCAGTGCTGCTCGTCTTGTGTCATTCTTTAAGGAGAAATTACAACCATAAAGTTTTATTCTTTGCTCGGTTTTAAGTTTGCAATGGTAAGTTTGGCCGTCTGAACATGCAAAGCTGACATTAGAGATGTTGAAATCCTTTCTTAGTAAGCAGTGTTAAACACAGGATGTTTGCCCTACTTCATTTCTAAAGTTCAGCATTTACTTCATTGTGTTGCCAGTTTTGACACCAGACACTGAAAATGAAAAGTTGGCATTAGTAAAATGGCTTTATTAGTAAATAACTTGATCATAAACATGTTGTTGCAACCCATTTTTATCTCATGTCCATGTTAAATATTGCAAAATACAGGATGTTTGCCCAACTTGGCTCCATTTGAAAGTTATTAGTTGATTGTTTTGCAATGCTAAGTTTGGACATCTGAAAACTCAAAGCTGACACTAATGATTGCTTTATAACTTTATAATCACAAACATCTTATTGAAATCCTTTCTTAGCTCATACCCATATTAAGTAGTGCAAACTAAAAGGAATGTTTGCCCAACTTGGCTCCATTTAAAAGTTCAGCGTTTAGATTATTGTTTTGAAATGGTAGGTTTGGATACTCAGACACTGGAAATGTAAAGCTGACATTAGTGATGGCTCTATTACTTTATAATCATAAACATATTGAAATCCTTTCTTAGCTCATATCCATATGAAGTAGTGCAGAAATACAGGATGTTCGCCCAACTTCATTTTTAAAGTTCAGCAGTTATGTTGATATGGGCTCAGTTTTTATTGGGAACCTGCAGTAGGATACTTGAACTCTATTGTTTTGCTTAGCAGATTGAGGAAGTGTCTGAGTCATTTGCAGAACTGGAGGGGCAGGCTGTGACTGACTTAATGAGGTTTACAAAGTTAAGGGCTGGATCTGAACACCTACAGTCTGAAGTCATTAAACAACAGCTCGAATGGTGTTTTCCAGAATGAGGTTAACAGGAGTCGGGAGATTCCAATGTTCCTGTATGGCCTACATTCAGGAATCAGCAAGTTGTTTTTTGTTGAGCCTAAAATGAGCCTGAAAAGCTCCCTTTATCTTTTGTCTTCTAAGCTACTGTATTTGATCCATGACTCATTTTGTGTCTCTTGTTTGTGGCAGTGTGTTGCAGCAAGTGTGTACTGTTGAGCTCTTCTTCGTGTCTCACCCTGGCCTTGGAGGAGAATACAGGGAGGAATGCTGCAGGGGGACGAGAGGAGGAGGAGGGGAGCAACAGAGACAGAGGGAGGGGTCCACTCTTCAGGAATTCTGCTGGGTTGGAGTATCTTTGCTGCACGATCAGTGTCCACCGTTGATGTCAACACAGCGTCGGATCCAGAGCTTCAGCAATGCCTTCCCCTCACCAGTTCCAACTGTGCTCACAACTGGAACTAAAACCCCAGTGGAAACGATATGGAGGGCAACACTTAGAGACACTCATAAAAGGATATTTCTGTATAAGAAGAAGACAGAGAGATAGAGTATATTTTGTTAAATGACTGCACAGTCTGGGGCGGGTAAAGATTTGGCTGATGTCTCTGCCTAACCCGTTTTAGGAGCAATGCTCCACAACACTCCAAATCCTATTTTTCTTTTCCAAAGTCAAAAGAAATTGACACCACTTTACCCCTGGTGGAGAAAATGTGATGAGTGCCACTTTTTTTTTCCTTCATCTCCTCTTCAGTGCGCGAGAGGACCTTAACTGAAGTGACATGGGGACCTGATCGCCCTCGTGTCGAGTGCCTTTCCAAAACAATTCAGCTGTTCAGATTTAGTGCCAACCTACATGTATCACCAAAAGAACCCTACAACATGGCAATCCACAATTTACCGAACTGTTCTTCTGGATAATCTCGTAGGGGTGGAGGCTGAAAAAACTACAATAGGCTTTTTGTTAATGGAATGGCGGTTTTCTGTATGTTTTACGTTGGCCTTTTTGAAGTCTAAGGTGTTCATTTTGCAATGTCTGCTTAGTCTGGCCAAACTATATCTTGAAATCCACAGGTACTGGAATCCCTTAGACGTGACAACAACACCAAACGCTTACCTTCCAGACCACTTAAATCAAATTCTGTTTGTTCTGTTTATTTTGTTGTTTTTAACAGGAAATGTGATGATGTACCGTTGACAAATCTAACCTGATTGTAAGTTTAATTTCAGATCAGCCTTTTAACAGTGGGCGGTCTGTTTTAAAAAAAAAAGAAAAAAAACAAGACTTTTAATACAAATGGCATTTTTAAAAAAAAAGAAACCAGACTGTGTTCTCTCTTTGTTGACTTGTTTCAGCGTTGTACCTCTTTGGCTGACTGCCAGTTTGCTGAGTCTAAACAAAGTTGTCATGAGGAGTTTGCACAAGAATTTATCATTGCTTAAACACCAGCTTAGTATGTTTGAATACACACAAATAACTGGATTGCTACAAATAGCCACACATACACAGTAGTTCAAAATGGAAATGCTCAGCTGTGCCATAATTTACAGCAACATGACTTCCCTTCAAAACCAAAACTCAAGGTCTAGTAGAGGCTAGCCCACATGCTAACAGGAAATGGGTAAATACAGTGTGTTTGTCGAGCTTAGTCTTGACAAATTCACTGGACACCTTATTGGAAGCTTTATTGCATGCTGTATTATTTTCAACATGAAAACCATTTTTGCTGTCCCCCCTCAAAATCTTTTTATTTTTCTACAGCTGCCAAGCCATGCTTTTTTTTTAAAAAAACCTCAAACACAAAACTTTCCATGTGGTTAACGCTGACACCACTAAAATGTTGCATGTGCAAAATCAAAGCGGAAAGAAAACAGAGCAGAAGATGAACACATGACGTGACTGGTTTGAAAAAGAAATGAGTGGCTCACCTCTATTAGTCTGTGAGGCTGTTTACATGACACTGGTAATCCAGCATTCGAGTGCATGCAACATCCCTGGACAGCAGGAGTTCTTGTAAAGATAACTGTAAAGCTACCTGATGAGATTTGTCATTCCTGCCTCTTTGACGAACGATAGCTGTCCTTCACTGACAACATGTGATCACGATGAAAGCACCCCTCTACTCCTTCATCCTAACATGCATTAATAGACAAGGCCAGGCTATGCAGCGCCAGAGAAATGTCTCTTTTAACTGTGTGGGTGTAGTAGTGTTTCAGCCCAGAGCTTCAGCCTGGTTGCAGTGTGTGTGGGTGTAGTGGTGTGATGTGGAGAGGCGGGTATGACTGAGCAGGGTCCGCTATGCTTCTGTTTACCTACAGGGATTACCTAGCCCTGGCTGGCTGGTGGACCACAGTATGGCCTCGGGGTGGGTGGGGGGGTTAACAAACACAAGACAGGCTTCTCATAGAGTTCAGCCTTTCTGAGAATCCATATCTGCTTGTCTTAAAGCTGTGCTGTATGTGTGCTGTGCTATGGTATGTTCTGTATGTGTCTCGTGAGTCTGATCATATGTGTCTGCCTGTCACTGTCCTGCACAGGCTCAGACCACAGTGTGAGGTTGTGCAGGCCTGGGTATCTGTGCCTGTTAGCCAGTGTAAGCAATGGTGTCGTATGTATGCTTTGGCTTTGCCTGCACCATGTGACTGTGGGGCATGGGGAGGTCAGGGTACAGGGCTCTGGGAGGGGGCAATTTGGGGTTAATATTTTATCCAACAGGTGCAATGAAACAGTTGTGTACATTAAAGCTGGGCAATATGCTTGAAATCAAGATATTAATAAGTATTTTGATGTTGATATAGTTTACAATAATCACAAATAAAGAAAACAGATGAATGTAAAATTGCAGTGAGCATAAGACAAACTGCATGTCTAAATGACTAATTATGTAATCTATGTGCTTTAAATTGCAAATTCAGACACAACAATTTGCAAAGTTATATCACTCTGTGTTTTATCCACAACACTATTTCACTGATCACTGATAATAATATTGAATTATTGCCCAGCCCTAGTGTATATAACAATGTTTACATTGTTTGCAGATTCTGTCTGTGTGTGAGTAGAAAACCACATGTGCATACACACTTTTTTCTGTCCCCTAAAGCTGAAAAGACAGCTTTATATCTTAATATTTGGTTTCAGTGTTCTTGCGCATAATGTTTATGTATCTGTTGAGGCCAGGTGTCAGATCTTCCTTACATGCACCTCAAGCCAGAGCTAGTTCACCACTTCGCTATCTATGCAAAGTCAAGGCTAACAGCACGTTTCCTCTGAGGCTTTGATACAGATAGTGTGATTAGACCCGAGCAGAGCTGAAGCTGAACTCTGCCTTAAAATAATATCGTTGAACCGGTAGTGGATGAGAGGGAGCGGTTATCACAGCCATGCCCCAGATACTGTAAATGTAATGTACACCCCCCGTCTTTGACTGTTGCACAGCTTCAGCCTCTTGCTATGGTATAAACATCTGATAGTAGAAGAATTTGCCCTTTGGAGAGAAAGAAGCCCGCAGAGTTCCTGTTTCTTTTTTATCTATCTTTTTCTGAGCAGCGCGAAGGTGAAAGTGTCACCGATATTGATATTTGTTGCAGCCTTTTTAGCTATACATTTTCCATATGTTGCTGCCATATTGCTGCTAGAATTGCAGCATTGTTGTTTGTTTTATTTCAAGGAATTTAATTAGGCTATTTTTAAATCCATTGGTTTCAGTTGCAGCCAACAGGAAATCAGCAGCGTTCAGGTTTACAGACGGCCCGGCTTGTCAGTGGTTGCTGGTCATGGGAGGTTGTCATGTGATGTGGTTGCCATGGTTAAGGGGGGGTTGGGATGTGGTATGGCTGCTCAGGGTGGCCTCGTGACCTATGGGAGCTCAGTCACTGCTGGAATGGTGACTGTAAGAGAGGAGGGTGTCGGTCTGTTTGATCATCTTTCTCTTAGTCGCCACAGACATCTATTTTTTTTTCTTTTTTGCTTATGACAGGAAATACACTTTTAAAGGTGATTTCTGCTGCGTTAAGAGAACAGATTTTGCTGCCTTATATAAACATCTTCCCTTCCTTGGTTAAAGTAAACTAAATATTGATTTCTCAAACGATTAAGATAAGGGTGTGTTGTTTGCTGCACGAATGCGAGATCTGTGGTGTTTTGTTTTGGGCATTTTTTTTGCTGTTGGAAGCAGTTGCTGTGACAGGAAGTGTTGCGACAGAGCCAGTGAGAGTGGGTGGTGTGTGTTTGCATTTTTTTTTTTTTTTTTTTACATGGGATTTAATCACTATATAGGCTCCTTGCTGAATTACAGACTTCTCTTTCTCTCTCAGCGTCATCATGCTATTTTTGAGGCTCTGTTGTGTTCAAGAGTGTGGTTTTTGCCCTTTTTTTCTTGGCAGATGTGCATGTTATGTACTGTATCTGTTGAAGGCAGTGTGCTCTCAGAAATTCATTTGACTTTATTAGCCTTCCTTCCTCTACGTGACACTTGTAATTCAACAAAAATGTATGCAACAGCAGCGTTGTTAATTTTATAGCGTGTCACCGTCATTTCTTTTTTCAGTCGTGCATTACCACAACAACACGGGAGTAACCCTTCACTCCTTGTTTGTCTTCCCCCGGAAGGCTGAATGAGCTTTGTTTTTTCTCTCTTTCACTCACACATGAACACACACACACACACACACACACACACACACACACACACACACACACTGCTGTTAACCTACATTGTGCACATTTAAACCCACAGCAGTTCAGATTCCTACAGCATTCCAACACCAAGACTTTGTCCAGACACAAGCAGCAGAGCATGTCAGTTTCTTTATTACCCAGTTATTGCTTAATCCATGCAACCATGTCTTATTACTGTACCATAACGATCCTTGAACTCATGTCTTGTCATGCATTTGACAGTTGATTGTGAGAGAAGGTTGTGTGTGTTACAGTAGTTTTGGAGCGCTGCTGTATCTCTCTGTGGGCCTGATGGTGTAAATCTATATTGTGTATGCGACTGAAACATAACAAGGGTCAGCTGAAAGTAAGAAAGTCATGACTGATCATCCATTAGTTTCTTCATTGAGCTCTCACTGTTATTTAGGGAGTGGCCTTCTCACTCAGAGCTGACTGTGCCGAGACGGGAATGCCCCGGAATTCCTCTCATTCCTGTCATTCCTTCAGCTGTAATGTCTGGACATGTCTTTAGCCTGAGCTGAAAGAGAGATGGAAGAGAAAGTTAGGATATGACAAGGAGTTCTATTTATGTGTTCTTTATGGTTAATGGTCAAGACCTTTGGCCTATCAGCTGCTCCTCATGTCTAAATAGAAATTACTTTCCATTTTTGTTTTCTTAGCTTTCCCTATGATCCTTTCTGATCAGATCTCTGATAGAGGAATATCACCAAGAGGCTACAAAAACACAAAGGTGGAGAAGTAGAGATAGAGCAGCTGAGATAAAGGATAAAAGAGAGAGTGCAGGGTTTGTCTAAACAGGCCTCCAGACACCGCCCCACTGTGTCACAAGATGGATCCCACTGGGCACACAGTCAAACTGCTCTTTATACCATCTTTGATAATCATAGCACAGTTGCCTCGGTTTGCACCAGAGCTCCATCTCAAAAAGGAAACTAGGCCAAATGAGCCAGTCAGACAGGACTAGTTACTCGCTACTGTCCCATGTGTAGATTAATAGCTTTTGTTCACTGGTGTCAGTGAGGACAAGTAATGCTTAAGGACCTGATTTGTAATTGAGCTCAGTTACACTCAGTGTTTTAATTATGATGGGGGGGAAAAATCAGGTCATTAAGCACGTTGAGGCAGGGCAGACTGCAATTTGATCTTTCAGTAGGTATAATTAAATATATAATTGGTATGTTGAGCTGCCTGCATACATTCTCAAACTTATAGCCTGTTAAGGTTTTCAGCAGCATGTCTGATAGTGTGGTGTTACCTTTGGCCTGAGTGAACTTGGCTCTGTCAGTCACTTGGCTGCTGTGGCTGTACAGCAGGCTTCAGATGCAGCTCCTGAGGTTTGGGTGTGGTTTGTCACTTTGAATGACGGGCTGGTTTCTCCGCCGGAGGACTTACGAGAAGTGATTGGCCTTGAATGTTTCCTTGTAGTTTGTTTGTGTCAGCGTTTGATCATAGGCCTACATCAGATGTTTAGAAGTGATGCATTAGGTCACGTTTTTGAGAAGGGAAAACGGCATCATTTGGACCTGACCATGCTATTTGTGTGATTTCGGGTGAAACCACAGCAGAGTTAGGAGTTTTAAACTGTTGGTTGTGATAATGCTCTGGAAGATTTTTTTCTGATATAATAATACCCACGCCCCCTAACCACTGCCAACCCCACCGCAAGGACGTCTTAGGGCGCAGTTAGCAACTAAACAGCATCTCTGGATCTGGATTGAGTTGTAGCCTGCCATCGCGAGGCTTTTCTGAGTCCCTAAACACTTACTAAATTGGGTTTCACCTTTTTAAAAGTTAAATGTCTAAACCAGTAAAGACTTTAGTAATGTGTAATCAGTTGATAGGAAACATCATCTAAAGAAGCCATTATTTGATTATCGTGTTTTTATTAACTGTGTAAAAAATTTGATTTAGATTGTTACATTAACGTAAAAGCAGGATTTTATTGTTGAGGTGGAGTTCAGTTTTATCTGTTTTTTTCATGTGGTTTCATCCGCTGATTATTTTTTCCATTAATCGATTGATTTTTTGGTTTGTAAAATTCTGGAAAGTATTTGAGACATGCTGTAATAGTGAGACATGTCTTCATAATCACCCAGAGGCCTTCACCTGCTTCTCTTGTCCAACCAACATCATGGCTGCTGATTAATTTTCTGTCATGGACTAATTGATAGATCCACTAATCGTTTCACTCATACGTGTATGAACTGTTGGGTAGTTTGATTTATAACAAATCATCAGCTCTTCATATGGTGTGTGTGCAAAAAATCTTGTAAAGTAACTAGTAACTAAAGCTGTCAGATAAATGTAGTCAAGTAAAAAGTACAGTACACAGTATTTGGAGTGGAAGTAGAAAATTGTATGAAAAGAGAATGCCCAAGAAAGGTACTAGTATCTCAAATGCGTACTTGTAGTAAATGAACTTGCAAGCAGTGTTAATGTAGCAATGTGTGAATCTCTACCTCATAAACAATATTGTCATAACTAGACTTGAAGTTCTGAAGAGCTGCTGCAGTCGGCTCCTGGTGGGAGTGAGGTCGTGCTATGATGGACACTCTGGCAGGATGCTTGATGTTAGTGGGGCGTGAACCTTGGCCTTCAGGTGACAGGAATCTGTCTTCGCTCACTGCATTACTCTGCTTCCCTGGTCCTCAGTGATGTAAAACAAACACAACCTATATAACATAGCCTTTTGTTCAGAGTTGAACTTTTTCAGACAGACGTAACTTGCAATCAGCCTCATCTTCCTGCCTTCCCTTCCATCCCCCCATCTGGTAGATCTTTGGTCAGAAGAGGGTTTGTGGCGTCCTCCTCGGGGCCTGATGCTGGGTCATGTGACCGCCTCCCACCACTCTGGTGTTGCCCTCCTGTCACCACAGCAATGTCAGCACACTGACTAACATGCCGTGACATCCGTGACCTTCCTCCCCCATTTGCAATCCCATTTCTTTTTCTCATTCCATCATCCCCCCCCTTTGCCGTGTTTCTAACTGCTTTCATCATTACTCTGTTTTCTGTGATTCCTGCCACCTCTTCCTCCCAATTTAGTTTGTTATGCCTTTCTAGGAACGTGTCACTTTTCCCTCAGCAGGGCGAGAACTGATGAGGCTTTATAGATACAGTAGTTCCTATGCTAACATCAGGGTGTGTTTATTTAGTTATTTACTCCTCTTCTGTCTTTATCCATCTGCCTCCTTCCTTCCCCCAGTTATGAGTCCAGATTCATCATCAAATATTTCTCCTGAGGCAGCGTTATGCAACATCTCTTTTATAACCTGAGCAACCAGGGGGCAGAGAAAACCTTGTGGGAGAGCGAAACTACAAAAAGATGAGCTGAAGTTTTCATGTATAGTGAGAAGGATGCCTTACTGCCTTGTGTATGTGAGCTCTGAGGATATAGGTGTTTGTCATCTTTCTGGTGAGACTGTCTCCCACATCTTCAACCCAACATGTGGTAGTGAACTGACAGTGCCAAAATGTCATGTTGACAACTTTCTCATCGTGTTATAAAGAACAACAAATGAGCTCATCCACACCACAAAAAAAAACACTAGCTTCCAAAAAGACTTTTATTTTCATGGTGGATTTTCAGATTACGTTTAACTCATCTTGTTGCCTTTAAATGAAACAATTTCAAGTTGTCCTGTGTTTGCTCATCATCAACCAGGCAAAAGACCAACCTTTCATTTCAAGGAAATAAAAAACTAAATATTTTTTTCTTGAGAATTTGTCCACTTCTGTTCTCAAGGGTTTCCTACTTGAATTCTTGTGAACACATTCCTATCAGCCAGCACATGTACTCATAAACTTTGCCATTAAAAGTTAGGAACATCTCTGGGAAAGTTTGTAAAGTTGCAAATGTCATTAACTGTGTAAAATGAGTTTGGTATATTGTTTTTCTATCTTTTTTAATGCAGGTTTTATTATTACTTTCCACACTTACACACTTTATAGCCAAGATTTCATAACAGGTTTATTTACCTTACGGAAACATTTCCTAAATATGGTCCTGATAGGAAGTGGCATATCAGTGTGTGGCACAGCTGACTGCTCGCTTAGTTTACTCTGTAAAATTACGCAGGAGCCCCACCCTGAATACCACAGTATCTGTCTCACACACCAACACACACGGCAGCAGGAAGTGAGCATGACAGCGCAGTAGTCAGAGGCAAAACGTCATATCTCTACGGCCAAATCACTGTTAACACACAACACCAGTTTATTTCGACAGGAGCCACACACCTCTTTTTGAGTCTCGCCGAAACCACTGTAATATTTTTGTACTGACGGAGTACAATGTGCACATCTATAATCATTACCTGCATGTGCACTCGCTCATTGTTCCCACATGCACATAATGGCCATACATGAAACCGTCGTTATGTGTTATCTTTAAGATGTAGCAGATGCCCTCGATATGACCCTGTGCATTGAAATGATTTCTGGGAATTTTGGAGAGACTAAGCTCTGAGGAAATTGCTCATATCCTGTGTGGAGCTGTGGAAGAGGAAGTCTCCTGTGACACTGGGAATCTCCAGCCTACTGACCCACATCACTGGGCTCTGAATCCTGCTGCACTGGGGTTTCCAGCACTGTTGCTCTGCAGTGCTAAATCATATCTAAATCATATGTTTGTCAGTATTTGGAGAACATGTTGCATAGTTATGTTGGTGCATTTGTACTTAATGGTGCTCTGTGGAGTTTTCTTGTAAAGAACCACTAGTTATGTTTATATTTGTTGTTTCACCACAAATCACATATTGGATACTTGAGGCCTAACATGTATGTTAAATGCATTTTCTTCCTCTTTTTGCAAAGGTTTTAAAACTGTTTTGATGCTTGCTGACATAGGCTAGCAGTCTTTTCTCCCCTGCCTTTTGCACATGCATTTCCACATTTCTTGGCATTGCAGCCATTATTACATCACTTGAATAGCATCAAGCTGTCACCTGCCTGCTTGTGTACATGCTAGAAGAGCATAAGATTCAAAAAACTCTTTAACCCTCCTGTTATGTTCATTTGTGAGGAACAGCAATGGTGTTCCCGGGTCAATTTGACCCGGTGCATGTTTAAGTATACAAAACATGTCCCAAACCAAAAAAATCCTAACCGGCAGTGTGAATATTTCATTACTAACTCTATTACTAACTATTCTATCAATATTTAGTGCAATGGTGTTCTTTACCTCCAACAGGTAATGATTCAATTAGGATAATTCACTCGTTTTTCATTTTAAAAAAAATGCATTTTCTAACTTTTAAAAAAAATATTTCACCATTTTTGCTTTTGAAAGACCAACATATGAAACACAATAGCTTTACATAACACTGAAACATAACAATTAAATTTTGTTTTACAAACATGCACTGTTTGTGAACCAGAATGGAACAAAATTGCAATACATCAATACGAGAAACAAGCAATCACAATATGAACATGAGTCTGTGTGTTTGTCTAGGTGTGTGTGTGTCTGTCTGCGTGAGTCTCTGTGTGTGTGTGTACATCTACACAGCAACAGAGTGACATGTCACCACACTGTGCTTTGTGCAAATCATCTCCCCAATGCATCTCCCCAAAAACATGCCTCCCTTCCAGATTAGTCGTTTCCACAATGAATTTCTGAATTGAATCTGGCATGACCAGCTCAAGTGACCAGCAAAAGTTGACTTGACGTCAGTCACACGAGTCACTGCCATCCTAGTGGGCCCTGGCACTGTCGTGCTTATATTTTCTGCAGACAGTTTTGCCTGACGCATATTTGGGGATGAAAACCACTGCAATTCACCATTTTTTGACATGAATGTGTTGCTTGGAGGAACAGGAATAGGAATAACAATTCTCTCATCTGGTTCAAAATCAGAATCATTAGAATCAGGATTTAGCTCAAGATGGTCTTCATCTTCAGACACATCCTTCTCCATTTCATTGTCATGATCAATGATGACTTCCAGAGCCTGGCTGTCATCCTTTTGCTTCTGCTGCTCATTTTGTAAAGGTTTACCTGACAGGGTGTAATGTTGGTGGGACTCCAATGCAGGGACTCTTTAATATGTTTTGCCCCTCCCCTGCTGACTGTCCACTGGATGTGGGTGGAGTTTTCTAGTGAGAACATAAATGCTTCTCGTCAAATATCATAATACCTGCACCTGTGTGTGTGTGTGTGTGTGTGTGTGTGTGTGTGTGTGTGTGTGTGTGTGTGTGTGCGCGTGTGTGCTCTGTGTGTGCACTGAGTGTGCATGTTTTGCTATTCTTTTGTGGACCAACGCTTGACAAACAACTTTTCTTGTTAGGGTTAGGGTAAGGGGCTAGGGAATGCATTATGTCAATGGAACGTCCTCACAAGAATAGAAAGACAAACTTGTGTGTGTGTGTTTGTGTGTGTGTGAGAGTGAGTGATTGGGATGAAATATGTCTCACTGTTTCACATTTCTGACACCATTTTACCTCTAGTTTGACTGCCGGGTCAAATTGACCCGAACAGTATCTATGTGATATAAACACATAGGGGGTGGTTGCAAATATGTGAGATAAACCATTTTTATATTATATGTTGATTACACTAATTAAGGCAAGCAGAAGAAGTTTCATACTGAAAAAACAATTTTAACTACTTTTCCTAGATCTTCAAACTTTTAAACGGGTCAATTTGACCCGGAACATAACAGGAGGGTTAAGACATTGCTCCATAGTGCTTGTAGTGGTCAAAAAACTCAGCAGAGCATCTTAAAGTTGCTTAATACTGCATTTATATAATGTTATCACATGCAATGGAGCATTCATTTAATATTCCAAGGTGGCCACCTGTACTCATAGCCTTGTTGTCAAACCACATGAAAATCTAAATGAGCTCGTTTTCTTGTGTTATATATGTCTAGTGAGCAAATGGAACCAGAACCGATGGAACATCATGTTGCTGAATTTAAATTTGCTGAAGTGATTCTATTATTGGAGGTGGAACACTGGCAAGTGGGAGATCTGGTAGCTGTCAGGAATTCACAATATCTCAGATTCTGAATCACTTCGGAGGCTGACATGATGTTGTTTTCCCACTTGTAATGACAATTTGACATGAATGTGGCATAACTCTCAAAGTCATTTCAGGTTCCTCAGTGACAAAATCTCAGGTCAGATTGGGTACAAAAGTGGAGCAATTGTAGGTGCTTGTGTGTGTGTGTTTGTGTGTGTGTGTGTGGTATCCATTTCTAGACCGCTGTAGCCATTTTCCATTTTTCTCCAGTACTACAGTTCACACTCTCGGTGGTGTGATTTAGCATAGCCAGAGCCTGCCTGTGAAAATTACATCCAGTCCTGCTCACTTTTTTTTCTAAAGGTGTCAAAATGATATTTGCAGTCTGTTTGTGCTCATATGCAAATATCTTGCTGGGCTACAGGCACAATAAGATAACTGAAAAGCATGTTAACAGATGGGAACGGCACATAAATCCAGAGCTCACTGCTCTTTTCTGCCTTTGGCACCGTGTGTTTGGTTACAAAGTAATTTGCTAATCAATGGGTGTGCTCAAATTCACTGTCTGGTTGTGGAGATTTCAGTGTGTCCTAATCCTGCTGCCTGTGGGCTTTTACCGAAAGAAAACTCCACAAGGAGCGATAAAAATATACCCCCCAGAGATCACTTTTTTTTCTTATCATCACAAGCACTGAAATCAAAAACAGAAGGTGGGAAAAACCCACTGTTCCTGAGAAGATTGCACCCTGACTGGCTTCATGTGGAGGCAGAGTCTTGGAATCAATGCAGCAGTTTATTAAAATACATTTCTATGGGCAACACAAAGCCTCGAGTACAACTCCATATAAAGTACCATCCATCGTAATACTTGTCACATGTGTCATGTGATGTGAGACTGAATGGTGTCCAGTGTTGGCGATCAGTGCGCTGACAGGAAGGAAGGGTGTCTCCGTCGAAGTCTTCCTGTCCCGCTGTGTGACTCAGTGTCGGTCCTTGTGCTGCTCTTTTCCTTTTCCCTTCACCTTCCCCCCCCCCCCCCCCCAGGCTGGCCCTCCTCACTTACTCCTCTGTCACTCACATTTTTCTTCATTTGCTTTATTAGCTTTTGTTGGACCATCTGTGCAGGTTTTCAAAAGTCGACACTTTATCGACTGACTGCTTGCAGCAAGAGTTATTTATTATATGTTGCACCTCCTGTTATTTTAGCCAGTCCATCCTTTACAGGAGTAGTTCAACATTTCAAAACATCAAACTGTTCCTTTGATTTGCGCTCTGTATTAGTTTAATAGAACTTTGTTTTCAAAGCTGTCATCCATCCATAAGAAACGTCTGTGATTCTACGAGACTGACATATCAAAAACAACAAACAAGTCCCGTGAACTCTCAGGATAATTGTTAAAAACACATCTCATCTTCAATATCTTAATTGCCTCCTCTTTTCAATTTGAAACTGCGAGTCGACTCCAATCATGATAATGCTGATTGATATCTGGGATGTTTATCACTGAGTGTGTGACTCTGTAATGAGAAGCCGTCCAATTAAAAAGGTGTATAAGCCTAATCGTCACTGCAAATCTATCCAAAACAAGGACGGAGGGAGGGGAGAATAAACAGAGCTGTGAGGGGCCAGAGGCCACACTGCAGGTCTCTCATTCAGGCTAATGCCATTAGTGTCACTGTGCAAGCGGCTCATATGACACAGAGCCATTATTGCTCTTTATTTATTTACCCGGACACAGGCGCACACATAAATTCCACCATGTCACATATCCTGCAGAGTTTCCTCACACAAGCCTCTCGTAGCCTTGAAGACATCACACCACGTGCACATGCACTTACACACTCCCTTCCTAGAGTGTGTCACACATGAGCCCACATCTTCCGAATGCTCATAACATGCCTCCAGTCGCAACCCCCCCTCGCCACCACCTCTTCCCTCCCTGTTCCTGTTTCGTCCTCCTGTCCATGGGTCCAGCCTCTGGGCTTGCCTTCTCATGTCATCTCAGGGTGCGTAAGCCTCTAGACCATATGGGCTCTGAGGGGCTTAGTGGACCTCTAGCCAGCCCCCCTCGGAGGGCCTGCTGTTTGAGGGGAATTCGGGGGCATCTCGTCATCTTTTCAGCTGCTTCAAACTTCCTGTCTGGAGAATGAAAACAAAGTCTGAGGGTGTTGTTGTCATCTTGTTATCTCATTTTCTCTCCCCCTCTGTTTCCCCCGCCCCTGCCTGTCTGGTTTTATTTAAGCCCTAACATTTTGCATACTTGTGAGCAAATATTTCAAATTCATTGCTCACCACAGCAAAGCGTTGGCTCGTTGTGTAATTATTATTTGCTTTGTGATCTGTGGATCTGTGGACCAGCAATCCAGGATGGGCAGATGGCCCTCTTTCTTTCTCACCAATGGCTCGCTGTCTCTCTCTTTCTCTTCTTCCTCTCCATCACATTTTTTTATGTGTGTGTGTGCACATGTCTGCATTCATGTGTGAGATTACGTGTCTTTGTGTCTGACTATGAGTGTGTGTGTGTGTGTGTGTGTGTTTTAGGAATATCTACTCTGTGGACCATATGGTACAACACTGCCTGCTGGGCAAAGATAAATCCCGCATGCAAAGGCAGCAGAGACACCAGCATACACACACACACACACACACACACATGCTCCACACAATTAGCACAGCCTCAGTATCATGTACTTACATTGTGCATTGTAATTAGTCTGCACCTTCACGTCTGTTGTTGTGTAACAGCGATGCCCAACAGGCCTGTCTTGTGTTCATCTGTCAGTCTCTCTGCTCCCCTCGCTGTCTTCCCTCCTCCCCCTCCTCCTCCTCCTCCTCCTCCTCCTCTCTGTCTGATTTGCTTTCTACCTGCCTGCCTATACTTGTCTACATCTCATGCTTTCCATCTTTCTCCGAAGCAGCTTGCCCCCAGCCTGCCTGAGTCATCAGGCCCTTCCTGAGCCATAACGCAGAAGTCAACTCATAGCATCTTCCCACATGCCCAACTCCCCATATGGAGGATTTTCTGCCTACTTGTCAGTTCAGAGATCTGTACATTCTCACTGTCTCTCCTCTCGTTCTCCTTCTCCATCTCCTGCCTGTTTCTAAATTTTTAAGCTTTGCATAAACTTTGCAGTTTTAAGGCCCATGCTGGTGGTTTGCATGTTTTAACCCATTTATACAGTGGCCTGAGAGCTCAACACCCTGCAACTTGAGAAAACACAACTAAATACAGAAATGCCACAAGTGGCACAGACGACAATGGAAACTGTAAATCACTTGTTCAACAAGAGACACACTTGTTGTCCTACCAAAAAAAAATTATATTTGGGCCAGTGCTACGGAAAGCTGACTTCAGTAACTTCATGAGTCACAAACCAGGCCAAAAACAGGTGTGCCCAAGCCCCAAGCATCACTTTTCAGTGTCCACTGGAAATATTTTCGGTCCTACTTGCAAATTTTCTGTATTTGGGTCTGTTTTATTTTTGTTTTCCACAGCTTTTTTGAAACGAGTAATCAAACCTTTGCTTGTCTTTGTTGCAGTGTGTGGAGCTCTCCACAGTACATTTACAACAAACTATGTATTCTTAAGATTACAGATTACAGCTAACCATTTTGAAACGGCAGTGGAGTTTGGATGTGCTTTGTTTCTGCCTGCTGTTACCAGACAAGCATTGGTTTTATTTCCTGTGAATTTCATATGAAAATCAATTAGTAGGCTCTAAAAACTTACTTGAGTGGTGCAATGAAATGATGAAAATTTTATTTTTGTGTGACAATGGGCTGTGCTTTAAATGATTAGTCTGTTATTTTTCCAATGGTGGTCGTATTTTCAAAGTGTTGGGCATCATTTCTATCTAATCCAATCATTATAAAGTATACTTTATATAGTGTTACGTGGCAATGAACACAGGCAGTAAAACAATCTGGATGACAGTTTCGTTGCCCTTGACTCAGCAGATCTGAACAGACAGTCAGACAGGTTTTAAACAAACCCTCAGGTTAGCCACACTTACTCGGTGACGGTAATGAAAAGGAAAGGTGAAATTATTTTCCAAACAGTCATCCATCACAGTTTATAGACTGACGTTCAATTCAATCCAATCAGCTTTAACTTACCACATGTATGATTTATGAGTTTTTGGTTTACTACCAAATAAAGTGATTTGAATAATCTGGTTAAACTGTTTGTTTACAACCTGTCTGATTGTCTGACTTCTTGTGTTGTCAGATCTCACCTTTGTGAATCTGATAGAATCATAACTGATAAATGAAAACACCCAAGTTGTATTAAAGCAGAACTAAAGTGCAATTGATTTTAAAAGTCTACACTGCATTTATATATAAAATAATACATATAACAAAAATGTTATGTGTATGTGCACTGGATGTCCACTGTGACAGATTGCATATCAAAAGCAAATTTTCAGTCTGCTGATCGATTTCCATGTGGAAATGAATGGAAACAGTTCATGCAAAAAAATGTAAGCATGCAGTTGAAAATAACAAGCAAAAGTTTGCCGTTAAGAAGGTCAAACACTGCTGTAATCCCTTAACTCGTTCGATTCTTTGCATGGCTGTCTGTGTGTGTGTGTGTGTGTGTGTGTGTGTGTGTGTGTGTGTGTGTGTGTGTGTGTGTGTGTTTTCTACCTGCGGAGACTTGCAGCAGAGCCAGACTGAACAAAAAAAGGGAAGGTCACCGAAATCAAAGTACTCCAAAGCTCCCACGCTTCTCCTCCCAGTCAGCCTTTATTCTCTCTCAGATTAGACAGATCACATAAAACCGTTTATCCCGGCGTCTCTGAACACCGGGGTAAACAATGAAACATGGTGTTTTCTTTGGGAATGTGGAGGAGGGTGGTGGGGGCAGATTGTAAACCCCCTTGGCACAAATCCTCCACCCCCACCGCATCTTGTGCCACAGTGTCTGCTAACTGTCGAACGTGGTAACATGGATGAGGGCACAGCTGGAAGAGAAATGGAAAGAGACGTACAGGGAGGGGGCGGAGATGGAGACGAGGCAGTTGGGAGCTGGTTAACTGGGACTGTTTCTGACCGGTTTTGATGTTTTTCAGCCGGTCGAACGGATGCAGGCAGGGATGAGAGGCAGGCGCACGCAGAGGGAGGTTAAGGATAAAGAGACGGGCACAGGAACAAAAGCAATGGCGTGTAATATGTAACTGAATTTCAGAGGTAGCCTACTAGCTTAGTCCCCATGACAACAACACACTTAAACCAGCATTTAATTGGTGCTGTCTGCACTTGTCTATATCTCCATCCACTCCCTCTGTGTACAGTATATAATTACACTGTGATTTGTGGGTATCATGTACCAGCACAAACCTGCCCACGATACGCTGCTGTATATATTATTGTGTTTGCTTTGTAATGTAATGCTGTAATATGGTTCGGCTGCCACATCAGATTAGGCTTGAAATTTTTCGGATCACCGAAAATGATAACTGCCCATTAAGTGCAAACGTCTGTATTTGCTTTGAATTAAATATATCTTTTACCAGAGCAGAGTTTGAGGATTGAGAGTGAGAGATTTTCAGAGAGCGACGAGAGGCAGTAGATGAGTCAGGTGATGTAATTTAGCCGCAGTCTTTTTCAGGCAGGTTTTTAGCAAAGAGACTGTGGCTCTGTTTAAGAATAGGGAGGGTGTATTTACATGTACTTGTACTTGCATGTATGAGAGAATCCATGTTCCATGTTTGTCTCAAATCCCATTCAACCTGCTGTTACTGGACATACAATTCTTTATCTGCTCATTTTCCTGCAAATGTCAGTGCAGTGCAGGATTTTGTTTGTATTGAATGTTTGGCCTGCAGGCAACCTTTGTGCAGAATTTCCTGTCTCTTCTGTCACCCGACATGAATTTTGCATATACTAGTGTGACAAGCAATTACGATCCAAGCAATCAGGAAAGGTTTAAATGTAGTCTTTCAGGTCGGGACTTGCTTGTAGTTTGATGCGCAGGTCTGGCTCCAGGCTTGTGCACAAAATGCTTAAGAACAGAAGACGGTGTTTTTTTGGTTTTGACATTTGCTTTGAGCATGTCTAGACTTCAGCAGTAGTGGAAGTACGCTCGAGTACATCTTTTGCTCAAGCAGTACTACAGTATAGAACTATTCTGTTACAAGTAAAAGTGCTGCATCCAAATTTTTACTTGAGTAAAAGTACAATATTAGCATGAGTATTAGCATCAGTATTCTTTAAGTACCAAAAGAGAAAATATTCATTTTGCAGGATGATGAACCGTTTCATGATAGTATATTTTATATTATTGAATTATCAATTATCAATGCATGCATGTGTTTATCACTTTAATAATGCGGCAGAAAAGATGGAGCTCATTTTAATGAATTCAATCTAATCATAATTTTTTTTGTTAATTATATTTTGTATCAACAATCTGAATCTGCAAAGTAACTTGTAAATAAAGTGATAAATGTAATGAAGGAAAAAAGTAGAATATTTGCCTCTCAAACATATCAGAGTAAAAGTATATAGTAGCAGAAAATGTAAATATTCAAAGTACTTAAGTGCAGCACTTGAGTAAATGTACTTAGTTACTGTTCACCACTGGACTTCAGTCACTGTCAAGTCATTCTTTCTATCAGGTTTCAGTGTCAGTATTTGGTGTAATAACCGCTCTCAGGCGTCGATGCTGCAAAGCATTTGGGAAAAGTGAGAAGGAGAATTAAAGGAAAGATGAGGCGATCACACTGTGGTTAGCAAACGGCAATTTACTGTTTCACAAGGTGCAGAGCTCTGAATGTGTCTCACAGGCTCCCCACTGTTTTCCTTTTTTTTTTTTTTGTCTATTTTCAGACAACTGTAGGCGGTAAAGAGCAAGTATTCAAGCCAGGACAAGATGGAAATGTAAGAATGTAACAGCTGCAGTGACAGTACAAGCATGGGGAGAGGAAAATGAGCAGATTTGATCACAGTTCAAGTGAATATATAGAACTGAATAAACCTGTATGTAAATAAATGCAAACAACAAACAATGCTATAGGCCTTTTTTTAAGTCTTAGAGTTAAAAACGAGAAAAAAATGCAAGCCAAGATAGATTTTTCATGACTTTTCCTAAGTTCATGAGAATTGCTTGGAAACATGATTTAGACGCATCATTCGCACTAATTTCGCTGCTGGATCGTTTGTGTTTTTTCACTCCAAATGTACCAACTGTACTATAGATATTTAGCAATGCTCTGACTGCATCTGTGTGTTTGTGTGTCTCTGTCCAGCTCAGCCTCTGACTGGGCGTAAAACTCTCAAGAAACTCTCTGGTTAGTTTCTGTTATTTCACCACTCTTCTCTTCTCTGTAGCAGATGTTTAAAGAAGCAGATTCATAAATCTCCAGGAGAGATGCAAATTTTTGTTGAAACATTTTCAACACACCCCCACAGGTCCAACTCCCACAGTATCAGGCAGCGAGGCCTCTCTGGGATTCAACTGACCCCAGACAGATGTAACTTCACATTTCTTTATGAATAGCAAATTAAATGCATGTTTGCTCATGCAGGGCCCTAATAACTCTTAAAATGTGAAATATGTTTTATGTTCATTTCATTTTTTGTCGGATGTGTGAGCCCAATTTGCAGCAACTTTAATGCGTTTCTACATTTTTTTAATAAGCTCAGCAGAAAAGAAAGGACATATCTGAAGACAATTAAAGATTGATTTTGCAATTATTATGTGACCACTGGGTCTGTGAGATCCCAAACAACAAGGGAATAAAGTCAGTCAAACGAAGGATTTAATAGGAAAATAAGGAGAATGTAGCTGCCATTTATCAAAAACATACAGTAGGTGTTTTGATGTAAAAACACCCAGACTCAGCTGTGCATTCCTGTGAAGTGAATTCATTCCCCATGCCTCCTGGGGCACACACACCAACACACTTGCTCACACACACACTCTCTCCCACACACACACTGCAGAGTATTGTGGCTGTGTCTGAGCCTGCACTTGATAAGATAGGGTTGGGTTGCACAGCTTGCAGGCAGATACTATTGTGGCCGTTGACAGGAAGCTGAAGCAGGGTAGGATGGTGCGGCTCCACATCTACATGCCTTGTTTGTGTCCGTGTGTGTGTGTGTGTGCGGTGCTTGTTTGAACGTTTGCCCTCTCCCCTCCTGTCAAACGGCGGCCAAATGGTTTCCCAAACTCACTGTTTTCCCCCCAATGAATGCTCCTTCTCACTCGTGGACTGAGTAGCCTCTTGTGCTCTGTGTGAACGAGCGCGTCTGCCCCAAAAAAAGGAGTCAAAAAAAAAAAGAGAAGCCATACTGTAGGTCAGTCTGCATTCTGCCTTTTGGCCACCAGACGGGACAGTGGGGCGACTGTACTAGCTGGCACTATTGTGTTGTGCTGAATGAGGACCCTGTCGTAGACCCACAGACACACTGACCTAGCTCTGTTTTCCATCCAAGTCACTGGGTTCAAGTGCTGTCTTGTGTATTGTTAATGATATGGGCACGTGATCTTCACATATTTCACTTGTAAGAAGTCACATGTGAGAGTGAGAACCTCACATATGCTCAGTCACCAGTTTATTAGGTACATCCAGCTAAAACTAATACAATGGTCCTTCAATAAATCCTGCCTTTGTGAATGTTCAGTTTTTGTTGAAAATGTTTCAGAGAGATGTGGATTCATCTTTATTCTCATTTTGGAGGCCTGTTGTTTTATTCTCAGAGTTATTTCCCTTCCCTATATAAGTTGGCTAGATCTACCTATAACTGTAGAACTATGAAGTACACAATGTAAAACAAAGAGGACAGTAACTTATGTTTTAAATAGATTTCAACCAGAAGCCATATAAAGGAGTAAATGCAGGTAAGAAAAGAACAGGATTTAAAAGTTAGTCTGAAAAAGTTTTAAAATTTGTTCAATTGGACCATCTAATAGTGAGAAGTAAACCTGTAAAGTCACAGGATTCGAAGTGGAAGTATGATGATGACAGTTGGTGTTTATGACATTTTATTGTTTAAAGGATTGAAAATGTCAATTCACTTCACTTTTTAGCAGAGAGGTAGATGAGAAGATTGATGCCACTCTTACAAAGCCTGGCTCTGTCCAAAGCCAACAAGACCTGCATAACAGCACCTCTTTAGCTCACTAATTAACATATTGTATCTTGTTTGTTTAATCCATATGTTAAAATTGCAGTGTGTTAGTGTGCTGCAGTCTTTTATGTATGGCAGAAACCATCTTCCCAAGAAGAGCCTCATCGTCTATTGTTAGAGAAAGTTTCCAAAACGTCATGTGTTTATGTTCAGGTGACAAATCCCTCTGGTGGAAGTAATAATTATGATGAGAGCAAAGGAGGAAGTAAGGTGATGGTATTAGAGAGTGACAAAGCCCACGTTGGTTTTTTTAAGAACAGCTATGATCATAACAACCTTAACCACATGTTTATAATTGTGACCATGACGTAGTAGCCTTTTAATACAAACCGCAATGTTCCACCAAACCTAACTGTGTCCTCTGTCTTAACTAGAGTCACATTACAGAGCACATTTTGAAAGCACAGACGTATAATCCAGTTCTGTCTATAGGGGGCGACAGATCAGAAAATGTGTAATGGATGAATAACATATTTTGTTATTTAATTTGAATGACTTGTGAGGTTTCTCACATAACTGCTTGTATGATCTATAATGTGATTGTATTAGAAGGACTGAGGGAAAGCTGTAGGAATATTCTCACAGGATAAAAGATCAGGTGTTGCTCCAGATAACCAACTGAATAGCCAATGAATTTATTGCAAAAGATCAGACCACAGTTATTATGACTCCAGGTTACACAGAGAAAATGAGCCCCACCTATGACACGGTGTTATGACTCACCTAACCAAATTCAGACTAACCAAGCGGAGCACATTAGATACGGTGTGTGTGTGCATGTGCGTGTGTGTGTGTGTGTGTGTGTGTGTGTGAGCAGCTATAAACAACGTTTGTCAGTTTTCTCCCCATGAGCAAACCTAAGAAATATGGATTAACACAGAGCACCGAGTGTATTGAATCCATTACTACCTGCATTCCAGGGGCATCGGCAGGCGAAATGAACCCCGTGGCCCGTTTTACATGCAGTTTTCTAATTCAGGTTGAGATGTGAAAGGGTGTCATGGTGAAGTGCTCCATTAGTCTGTGGGGGTCACTGTCAAACAGCTCGTCTGGGAGAGCAGGCTCTCTTCCAATGTGCCGTCCTCATGGAGATAAAGGAGAGGTTAGCTGAGTGCGTTAGCTGAGAGATGACTCACAGTGTGTAGGTGCAGGAAAAATAGATTAGAGTTCTGTGGATCCTCAGGCTTTTTATTGTATCTCAAATTGCAAAAGAGTGAAAGACGGATACAAAAATAAAGATGAGAAAGACTGCAACGTGTCGTAAAAGCTCTATCTATATATCTATCTATCTATCTATCTATCTATCTATCTATCTATCCAGACTGAACATTTGTGTTCTGCTTCCCGTCGTCTGTCTCTCTCCTCCTGCGTGGGCGTGCAAAGTGTCAGTCAGCAGAGCTTTTACATTGTTATGAGACGAAGAGCAGCCACAACTCATTATAGGACTGACATTGACAAGGCTCAGCCTGGAGGTGAACCCAGAAGCAGGACGCGTGGACAAAAATTCCAAATTAAAGGCTTTTATTAAAACAAAGTGCAAACTGAAAATCACTCTTCTTGAGGAACAAAGTATCAAACAAACAAAGTAATAAACAAAAATCGCTCTAGCTATGCTGAGGAAAAACAACGTAGAAAAATGACAAGAAAACGAGGTAGCAAATGCTGCAATACAAGACATAGGACGCATGGAAAGGCACGGGTTGACGGACATAGCAGACACGACAAACTGGCACAGGACAGGGGAAGACGCAGACATTAAATACACAAGGTAGGGAGTCAGGTGGAAACAATCAGGGCGGGGCAGACAATCACACCGGCGGGAGACACAGAAGGAAGGGCAAGCAACCTGAAACGAGAAGGGAAACAGTTACCAAAATAAAACAGGAAGAGACAGGACAACATGAGACGAGACATAACTGCAAAGTAACTTAACGTTTTAGCCTGGTTATGACAGACATGAAATAAATTTAGATATAAATGGTAAAAAATTACATTTAGATATGGTTGCTGTTGCTGTCAGACATAAAATAATGTTTTTTTTTATCAAAGGACCACTTCACCAGTTTTACATGTCAAAGTCAGTTTACCAGCTGGGAGTAGTGCACAGACTGAAAACAGTGGAATAGTGTGGCTGGGTTTCTCAGCTTGAACTTCACAGATATCATATCTTAAACAGAAAGGCTGCATTTCATATCTCAGATGAGGCTTCCAGACTCAGCCTGTGTCTCAAACTGGAGGTATGCAGTTTTAAACATGTGGGGACTTACTAGGCAGAAAGGCTCTAATTAGTGAAACCATAGAGTTGCATTGTGGGAGTTGTTCGATACAACTATTTTGGAGTTTGACCCGTGACTCAAATTCATGATATTTTAACCACTGCTGTATCAATGTTATTAATGATTATGAACTTCCATAAAGTTCAGACACTTCAGTGTGTTTAAAAAATGGTTGAAATTGATGCAGGTGACACTGAGATATCCTGACTTTTATTCCCTATTTTGGGGCAAAAAACTCCAGACAATCCTAGATCTCCTGTAATGCTGCTCTTTCACTGCCAGTTAAACGATCGTCATCTCTCAATCTTCATGCCCTCAGCTGATAACACAGGTATCGAGTCTGATTCAAGATAACCCTCACGGTGTCACTAGGATTATTTTCTCAGAGAACGTCGCACAGCTGTTTTCTCAGACAGTGAAAGAGCATGCTGGTCCTCTCCACGATGAGTAAACCGATCTTTATGCTTTATAACAACACATATCAGGGAGGTTTTCTGGCAGCAGCGACTTCCCTTTGTTTGGAACAAATAGTCTAAGTATTTAGCTTGTAAGGTGATCAGGCTGAACAGGCCGAGAGGAAAACAAGACAAAAATACTCCAGTGATTCACAGCGTCAGTGTTTGTAGCATGTTTTTAACTGATTTTCTTGGCGATGCAGTGCAAAAAAACACTATAACAATTTCTAAAATCCAATCTTCTTTGCTATTGTGCACCATATATTCATCCCAGCGTCCTCCTCCTTGTGAATTTTATGCACCTCATACTGCCTTTCAACTCAGAAACCATCATTGTAGTTTCTGCCTCTCAAGGACTCACACCACTGTTGAAATCTCCCTTTAAGATTTCTGCGTTATTACATTCGGAAATGTAAATTTTTCATCCATTGTCAGAGCTCGTATTCATGTTTAGAATTTGTACGAGCCTGACAAGCTGAAGGAAGCATTCAACAGCGCTGAGAGTCCTTGGGAGGCATGAATATCTCACATTGCAGTGGTTCTTCTTTGTGACACTTCAGCCGTCAGTGATGGTGCAAAAATGATTAGACATCTCAATGTGCTGCTACTATTAAACTGTTTATTTTGCTGGAAATAGTAAATGAGCGAACAAGAGAGTGATTTACAGCAAAGCTCTACTTTTGACCAAAAACGAAATCTCAATCTCACGGTCTACCGCTTTAACGGTTAAGACATGAGCTCACTTCTTTCACTGATGAGCTCATGCTGCAGTGTCTTTGCTCACTCATGGCCAACTTCTACCTGTTCCTCACTGCGCTGACTTCAAATTTCAGCCGTGACCCTTTCCTCAAGCTCTATGGTTTTAGTCACGCTGCGGTGGCAAGCATAAATTTGTCAGTGATGTCACTCTGTGCGCCCTGATGATATCATTGTTTTGGTGCATGCAAGCCATCTTGAATCATTTACTGTAGATGTGTTCAGCGCCCTGCAGACTTTGATTATGTGACAGTGACTCCGTACCTCCGAGCGTGCGGCTGTGTCAATACATCCCGCGGGGTATTTCCAGAACATCACATTTGGAGAAGGACAGAAAATTTCCGCCGCGCTGCGTTCATAATGTGTCACAAAGTGCTGGGAAGCATTGACATGGTGCTGTGTGTCATGTCTCTCCTCCAGCTGTTGTTTGTACCCAAATTTTTTTATTATTATTATCACAAGGTTTAGGTGACAAAACACGGGTGTGCTTTTGCAACTTTGACCCAGGAAAACATGGAACCTCACAGAAAAAAAAATGGCAGGGAAAATGACAGAAAAACATACATGTCTGAGTGAAAATCAGCTGAAACGTAGGGACGGGAACGTAGCCTGAAAGGATGTGAACAGATGAGAGAGAAAAGGGATGCTGCCAATTTTGTCAGCGGCAGACGTGGCATGTTGGGCAGAACTGTCATTCAGCGGTATTCTGGGCCGCTCAGGAACAGCGGATCCACGGCAAGATGAGAAGTGTGGGAGGGAAGAGTGACAAGAGACGGAGAGGAGGGATCTATTCAGACAGCCTCGCTGTGTTATGACTGAGTGACAGGACAGTGAGGTGTGTGTGCAATGGTTGTATGTTCAAGTGATTTAGAAGGACAGGAGCATTGAGTATGTTGTGTGCTTGTGTCAGGCAGATGAGAGTTGTCAAACTGGAGGATTTTTGTATTTGTCTCTCAGTGAGAATGTGTGTGTGTGTGTGTGTGTGTGTGTGTGTGTCGTGGCAGGAATGAAAAGAGCAATTTTTGCCTGTCCCTCAAAATACACTCACGCTACACATCCGCAGCTCCTTCAACTGCAGCCAGCTGTGTGAGTTCACGTTGGCCTGGTAGCACGCGTCAATAATGATCAGCATCAATAGACTTTGACTCACAACCTTGTCACCGAGCAAAAGAGGCAGAAAGAGGGAGGGGAAAAAAAAAAGAAATATGGAAGAGGGGAAAAGAACATGCTATGAAGATGGCTGAGGAAACTGGGCTGGAAGAGGACTGAAATAGCCTTTGGCGCAGTATGACTAAGACTTTAATTGCAGAGGGACAGAGATGTGACCCTCTATTGTGTGTGTGTGTGTGTGTGTGTGTGTGTGTGTGTGTGTGTGTGTGTTTGCTTGTGTGCAATGTGTAGCTGTTTCCTTGTTTAATTTGAAAGACTTTGCTTATCATGCAGTTTGGAGAAATTATTTTCACGACTGTGTCTTCTCTGATTTACCTGTCAGTTGGTTTTGGTGTTGGTGTGTTAATGTGTTTGTGTGTACATGGTGTCTGTTTGCACTATGTGAGAAAACTAAACGATTTTTTTGTTCCGATCCTCTGAGAGTAAATTGCTGCTGCTGTTTGTCGACCTCCCGCGCAAACACACACACATACAATACACCTACATTCCTGCTTCCTGTCTCTTTTCACACTTTGTCTTCCACAAATAAAAGAAAATGTCTGATGCGATTAGCAAAACAAAAGCGTCTTCTTCTTCCTCCTTCCATCTCGACGTCTGTCCTTTCTGCTTTGCTTCTGTTCCTGCAGGAGACTTTGTGCCACCAGATGACTCAAACCGCTGCTGCTGCAGGGTAAATGTTAAGTCTGTTGTTGCATTATGTGCATGTGTTTGTGTGTGTGTGTGTTTGTGAGGGGGAAGACACAGAGGTGCAAACCTTGGGACTTGAGTCTTGGCTGTAGCAAATCCCAAAGGTAAGCAATTATCCCTAATTACAACCAGCATATTGCTAATGGGTCTCAGTTGTTGCAGCTATTTACCTAAAATGCAATGATGAATCATTAGCTGCGGGAGAAACTCCACTGAGGGAATATTGCAGAGATAGCAGGATGAATCCAGTTTAATCAGTTTTCACACTGAACCAATAACAGAATATTCACTTTGCAGTTTTGGTGAAGCTCAATATCGCACTGATTCCCTCCAGCTGTGTGAAGAAACTACAGTGGAACATGGATGTGGCTGTCACACACTCAGCCGCTCTATAGTTATCAGGGAGGAAGTGATGCTATCGTCTTTTCCTGTTGGAGTCTGGGTCTGTTGGTCCTCCTGGTGTGTGTATGTAGAGTTTGTGTATATGCTAATGTGTTTATACATCTAGGTGTCAGTATGACATCTGAATGAAAGATGCAGAAAGTATGGTAACCTTGCTCCTCTATTTGTTTTTGTTTCCTCTCTTAACTTAATGTACAACTATGAAGGAGCCTCATCTGAGATAACACACGAGTCCTGGATGAAACATGATAGATATAGACATACAGATGAAGAGAAGAATCAGAAATCAAGAAAAAGTCCATGCAAATTGTTACACATGTGCATATTATGTTCTTTTTATATTCAAGATCATTGGTCAGAAATATGGTTTAGTTTCTCCTGCAATGAATTTCAAATTGTTGCACAACCATTTTTAAAGTGTTTTTGTGTACTGAAGTATACTGACTTTGTGCGCCTCTTTAGTTTTTGAGATATATTCTTTAGAGTCCCATTATAACACTTACTGTCAAAACCTACTGTACTTCAAAATGCAAAATCCACACAACATAATAAGCTCCACAGGGACGTATAGTGATACCACCTTCAGACTGTCATTTAGGAAATACAGTGGAGTCAGTGGGCTGTACTTCATTTATATTGCAATCTTGTACAGCTTTAAAGCAAATACTTGTTTTCCTTTTGTTGATCACAGGCACAGAACTCATCTGTGAGTTCAGTTCTTGAGACTAGAAGTAGTTCAGTACACTAAAAGACCTGTGCACAGATAATTGTGTGGGCCAAATGCTCGACACCTTGTTTGTCTTTATGCAAATACAGTCATTATTTAAGAGCCAGATGGGCTCATAAATGCCACATGTTCAGTGTAAGAAGAAACTGTATTTGTATCTGTATCTTATTAGACAATATGCTGTGATGGGGACATATGAGCTTTAGGGAAATCAAAAAAGGTAAAATGGCACCTTTCAAACATCACACAGTGTAAGTTCATAATCTGCATGTGTCTCTCTCACCACTCTTATCTTTCTCTTCTCTCGCTCTCTAAATGTGCCCCCTACTGGTTATAATTGGCATTAGTATTAGTTAGTTGGGTAATACTGTATTTCTAGAGCATCTTACTATCTGTCAGGAAATCAGACCCAAACAAGAACATACTATAACAGGTCAGTGCGAATTATGCACCTTTGGGTATCTATAACCAAATTAAACAAACACACTCATCTCCAGCTTTGATCTAATTCAGTTTTCTCCATCCATTCCTAGCAGTGCGTGTCTCCATGCCACATCTCCTGCAACATGCCACGCGTGATGACATCATCATCCTGGGGCAAACAGCCAATAAGGGGGGGGTGGGGGGAGTTGATCAGGGGTCATCACAATAACGTCAGCCAATCAGCACAAACCAAAAGGCCCGTAACCATGGTGATTAGCCTGGGTTCAAATAAGTGTGGCAGATGCCCCCTGTGTTGCCTCCATATGCAGATACTCATGCACAGAGATGGGCCTGCTGCATTCATCTTATACTCAGGGTGGGTACATGCATGAAGGGGCACAGAGCTGTTATCAGCATGGGACACTGAGGTGAACTCCAACCACACGTGCAATAAAGAGCTGTTGTCCTAGTTTCATAACATATGGCTCATGCATTCATAATGGGATCCATACATGTATTAGACATGCCTTTTTTTTCGTCTGCTGCTTCCACATGTATGTCCTGTTTGGTCCCACGCTTCTTTTCTCAGCCGTCGTAACTTGCAGCGATGGTAATTACAGTCGTTAGCTCTCCTCTGCATTGTTCTCCGAGAGGATGGATGAGGAGACGTGTGGGTGGCAGTGGAGGGTGAGGGGAGGGGAGGCAAGGACAGCGAGCAAACGGCACAGCTGAGTAGGAGATGTACAATGGGCTGTGAGTCAGAGGAAAAAAGAGGAGCGAGAGAAAGAGATAGGTATGCTGAGAAAAGGTCAGCATGTGGAGGGCTTTTTTTTTTAAATGCCAGAAGATTGAGAAAGCTCGGGAATGTTGCGCTCATAATATCTCTCTGTTTTACGGCTTTAATGTTCATATCTGGCTTGGTAGGACTGGAGCAGGTGACTCAGAGGAGAGAGGGTGGGGGCGCTACTCAACCAAGGCTCAATATGAAAATGTATTAAACGACATACCGCTGTGAATTCCTCTTCCTAGAATACATTTAAATAGCTTGTGTTAGACAGGTAATGGAGATTTTAATGCAAAGTGTTTCTCCTCACAGTTTGTTCCAACAAAACTGTTCCACCTCTCGCCTCCCCCTGCCTTCACTTTCACAGATTTGTTTTTTCTGCCAAACCATCATTATAATGAGGAATCATTTGACCTCTGCATTCCTGGCTCCCAAGTCTACACACAGTGTTGTTATCCCTATTGTCTGTGACTGAATTATCTGAATTATATGCTACGCTACTTTGCACACCCACCAGCAAAACAGACACCACAGTTATTCAAGCTATTCATAAAAGCAGCTCTGACTTTTGTGTGTTTTCACTCTCGCTTCTCATCTCATATTTTACCAAACCCATACTCACTTCGGTCTATCAGATGAGCACATTGTGAGTTATACTGACACATGGCTGTGCAAAACCACAGATTTATTCCATCTTCATGATCATACCCTTGCCTTTCTCATTGATGTATTTTCATTTTTTCTTTAAGTCTGTAGGTATGTAACCAGGCAGATGATCGTGTTTTCCTTTTTCTTTTCTTTTTTTTTATAAATATCTCAGACTCTGAGATTTCTGACACCAGTCAAATACAATGGAGATGGATGGGATTTCATTTGTGGTGCTCACAGCGCTGGAAAATGACATTTACAAATTCTTGACAATCCACAGACCATTTTCACTGCAACTTTTTTTTTTAATTAAAGAAAATAGTGTGTTCTTTAAATTGCAAAGAAGACCAATTAAGTGTTTCTTTGTTTTTTTTTTCCAATGTTAAAAACACGTCAAATGTAATGTCATTCACTATTTTTGTACTGGGGCAGAAGTAGACGTATTAGAAACAAATATGGCCCAAACCTCCCTGCATAACACGAGACATTTGTTTGTTTCCAAAATTGGATGAAATGACCCTTTAATGATCCTACAAGAAGAGAAAAAGTTCCCTCTTGGACTGAGGCCAATGCCTTTTCAAATCACGGTTCCTATAAGTATTTAAACAAGATTAGAAGATGGTGTACAACAAACTCTCTTTGAAAACAAGTATCTAAACTTCCAGTATTTCAAACGCTCAACAGATCGTGCATCTAATATAGCAAACCTTAACACTTCGAGATATTGTCTCTGCGGGTTCTAACAGACTTTAATGTAAATGCACAGAACAGCAGTGAACACTTTAGGCTAAACCCTGCAAGTTAAGCTGCTTAAATACCAAAGAATGGAGGCTAAGGTCGTAATCCTTGGCACTTGGTTATAACAAGATATTCTTTTCTTCCTGTAATGTACAGTACATTTAAGCTGTGAGTCATGTTAGAGCACATTTCTGTGAGCATTTACTTATTTGTTCTTTTCTTTCAACGAGGATCTGGATCAGAATCTGCTGCTCCAATGTTTGCAGCGTTTAAGATAACAAACAGTTGTCATGTCTTTTCTTGGTGTTCTCTTTAGGGTGAACTTTGCAGAGCTGAGACATCTCAAAAAGGAAACCAACCTGCAGGGAACGCCGGTCTGCAGTTTCATTTGAGATCTATTCATAGAGGGTCAGCAGTGCAGGGTGACTAGTTTATACCTGCAGTAGATAGCTGGGGTGACTCATTTGAAGATAAATCAGATCACTTAGATATGCAGACTAGATACCCCTGTGTGACTCAAGTGTATTTTTGAGTTAGGATGCATGGGTTCACAATGGTATCTTTTCCCTCTCTTTGTCTTTTTCTCCAGAAACATAACCAGAAAAACTGGTGCATCTGCCCCGACTGCTGAGATTTAACTCTGCTTTCAGAGCAGGTCATCCCTGCAGCAAATGTTTGCTTTAAATAAAAATCTAATCCATGACTTTATAGAAAACAATGCCATTAAAGCTCATATGTCAATGTCAATCTCTCCCACAACAGTCCACAAACAACGCCACCTCCATTACTTACATGTTTCAAGAAGACATTTACTGTATCCTTCAGGCCGATCTGTTTCTCAGAAATGTGTTGACGTCTTTTTGATGAGCAGCAAACTCCAGCAAAACACAAAATCCTCTTCACTTTCAATGCAAACTAAAATTCCTCTTTGATATCAGTGGCTCCTCTCTGTTATTAATCACATTAGTTTTCAGTTCCCATTCAGGTATTTTCAAGTGCTTTCGTCTTAGTTCTGTTCAGCTTAACTTGGCAGCTTCAAATTGTTTTGAAGCAAACTTTGTTCAGGAACAAAAGTACCACACAGACATGATGTGTGCAAGAATAAAGGCAGATATATGGTTGAATAAGCTCTGTCTGTAAGAGTTTAGCATTCTCGTACTGTAGCTTGGACTTCATGTTTTAATGCTCCAGTTGAAAAGATATTGAACTTTAGATTTTCTACCATTTTCTCCTCGTCCTCCTTTTTTATTCATTGTTTTTGTTCTACTGATTAATGAAGAGACGGGGTGTCTCGCTCAAGAGCTCTTCATCAGGGCGGATGTTCCCTGGGTCGGAGGTGAGTGTCTTGTCTGATGGAGGAGGAAGTATCTATTCTTTTTTTTTTTTTAACCCAACAACATGAGGAAACATATAGCTCCTTTAAACAATACAACAGGATAGGCTGCTGCACTTCCTCTATAGAGCATAATGAGGATTGTCACACAACAGGAGTCGCATGGGGTTTACAACGAATATCAGCATGAACATGTTGTGGTGATAAATGATGATAATTGTGATCATTTAAATTTACCTGATAAATGCAGTGGTGGTCACATTTCTGATGATGACATTAAGATTGCTGTGGATTTATGTTAGAGTGACTTGGAGATGTTGCACACACTTGTGATAACAATCAAGACCATGTTTATAATGATTATTTATATTTGTCAAATCATCATCATCAATCAATCAATTATAGAGAGGAAACCTTGTGACAAGTGTAAAAATACTTAGCACTTAAGCAAAACACATTGCTTTTTGCAATAATGTTCAACTTCCTTCAGTCTCTGTGCTTTTTTATCTGTGATTGGTAAACATTACAATAGCGTCCCTTAGCGGTCAAACAGGTGAAATACTGGCGCACAAGAGCCACGCGGTGGGGAGCAAGCCGCACACGCACACAGTGATGTTATTCACAGTTTGTGCAATAATAAAAGTTGGCATCTGGTTTTCGTGTGACTGATTCATCTTTGTCTCATGATTTAGAAGCTGGAGCGTCATTATATGTATTTAGATTTAATTAGAAAATAGTTTTGTCACACACAGTATTTCGCAATCTGCAGTTTTCAGTGATGCCGGAATTAACCACAGCCTCATGTTGCTCAACTCAGATTTCATACTGAAGCTGGAAAGAAGAAACTATAAATCCTTCCAGATTCTCTATTTACTTCATGCTTGTTAGAGGCATCTGCAAATATCACTGCAAAACAGGTAGACACGGGGGATATTGCATGGATACTATATGAGAGGAGCTGAAAGCATGAGGCTGGATGGGGTTATTATAAAGACATGACCAAACAAACCATAAGTCTGTGCTGGAAAATTTTGGCTTGAAAGGGAGAAATGCTATGATTTTACCTTGGCTAATTTAGTGATTTTTTTGTGGGATCAGTAAATAAATTTCGTTAAAAAAAAACAAAACACTATTTCTCACTGTTTTTTCAGGCCTGTTGCAATAACGCCACAAACCACATGATGGCGCACAGCAGCAACAGGTCATTTTAAGACCTCAATATTAATGTATTTGTGCGTTATGCTGTTTTTAAAAATACTTTTCTAGACCTACATGAGGCCAAAAATTGATGTGGGAGCTACATAAAATAAGATGACGATTTAAAAAACAACAAAAAAAAACAAACAAACAATAATCTACAGAGTCTAATTGTTTTTGTTTCTCTCATTATGCAACTTTATTAAATGTAAAATAAAATAAAAAATGAAATCTTTAAAACTTTAATATCCACAGTCTTCAACACAGAGGTAAGTTTTTGTGAACTTGGGAATGTTGCCTCCTCCTCTTCCTCCCCTTCCTCCTCCTCCTCCTCCCCCTGGTAGAAACTCCTCTCCGCAGCCAGCAGCGCCTCAGACGCGCTCTCTGCAAACATTTCAAAGTCACTCACCCTGCGGCTCCAAGTTTGGTTTCACAGGCTTCACTCGGTTTCGATGCCATGTTGGATTAAAGCCCATTAAGTTTGTTTGAAGAAGGTTCGCTTTGAGACGAGTGCAGGTACAATGAGCTGCAGCAGAGCGACTCATTAGAGGTGAGTTAGACCCAAGAGATTCGACACTTTGGACAATTTACCTAAACGCAATTTTCTTCCACAGCTGAATCAGAAACTCTCTGTTTATTGCTTCTTTCGTTCCTGCTGACATATTTATGTTTGATCGTAAGTGACACAGGAGATAAAACTAAACTTGGTCTCTGGCCATTGTTTCTCTGTTAGAATATCACAGTATTTTCTCACAGTATCTCTTCAGCTTTGTGTTTGTATTAAGGCCACTTCACCTCAGTGAACATATACAAAAGGATTATCATCTGTCTGCACTGGTTTGGCTTCTGTTTCAAACTTTTTTCACTCATGTCTTTCTGAAGTTTAGCTGCCATATCTGCACTGAGTCCCTGTTAATGAGTAAACTTTGGGAATTTGGACACTGCACTGAGCTCTCTGACACCGGTTTGGTATTTCTCTCTTTTGTTTACCCTTCAGAGGTTAGATTGGTTTTCTACAGGGCTGTGGTGTTTGCACTGTGACCTGTAGGTTTGGACACAGATATTAAGAGGACACGGACATTTGAGGACCATGGACCTCGGGAATGATGTGGATCTGTCCAATAAAAACATCACCCCACTGTGGCGACGCCGCACGGATAACTGTAAAACACCCCAGGACTTAAGTAGACCCAAACCGCGACCCCTCAGTTACCACATAAATGGGGTCACGACGCAGGAGCTCCCTGTAATGGACAACGCATCCTCCTTCACCTTGAGCCAACCTGCTGAGAGACTGGTGGTTGCACCCCCTTATTGGGGCAAGAATGCTGTGGTGTTGAAGCATGTTCTGCACAAACCCTCCAGGAAAACCCGAGTTGTTCGAAGCATCAGCATCGGGCACCTCTCCAACGGACTCTTCTCATTGTCCAAGTTTAGGTCTGATGACAGCAAATCTGCTTCGCTGGACAATAGAGTGTGTAATGGAGACTATGACAGAGGGAAAATCAGTAATGGAAGGACAGTCCAGCCTGAAAAGCGCCTCCAAGACCATCAGAAGTATCTGAGCCCACAGGAAGAGCAGATAGCCTTCGGGACGAGTTCACATTCGCCCGAGGCTGTTCGTCTTCACCGTTCCTCTCCCGTCCCGTCTCCATGCACTCCTAACAACAACAACTATAACCACCATGAACTGTCCTCCCTTTCATCCACATCCAGCCCCTCTCCTCCAGCCCGGCGCACCCCCACCCCGTCCCACAGCTCCACCTCCAGCATCCCCTCCCTCTCTTCCTTCACCTCCTCAGACCCCCCAACCCCACGCTCCCCGTCGCCAGCAGACAGAGGACAGGCACCCCTCAGACAATCTCCTGCCTCCTCAAAGGACACCAGACATGCCTCCTCCTCTTCTTCCATCTCCTCCACCTCCCCCTCTCCTTCACTCTCCCCGTCTATCTCTCCCTCCCCATCCATCGTCCTCAGCACCCACAGCGCCGCTGCCCTGAAGATGGGCACCCATCAGCTCATTCCCAAGGGTTTGGCATCCGATGTTCGGCAGAACAAAACGCCTCCCGCTGGGTCCCAAGGCCAAGGTTTGGCAGGGCTGCTGGGATTGGATCATTCCAAGAGAGCATTGAAAGCTCGCAGCATGGTGGAAACAGGAAGCTACTTTTCTACCGGAGGAGGCGTCGGCGAGGGCACGGATGGGGAAAGTGAGAGCCCGGGGACACTAAGAAGAGGCCTGAGGAGTACTTCCTACAGGAGGGCTGTTGTGAGTGGAGTAGACTTAGAGGTCCCATCGGTGGACCCAAAGGCCTTTCAGTTGTCTCAGCCGGTCTTCAAAAGCCTTGATGGAGATAATCAGGCTTCACCAGTCAACCCAGTGAGTCCTGGCAGTGTAAGCCTCCTGAGCCCTGGGACACCCAAACCTGCAAGTCCTGGGACACCCAAGCCTGCAAGTCCTGGGACACCCAAACCTGCCAGCCCCAGGATTTCAAAGCCTACAAGCCCAGGGACAGAAGGGCCAACCAGCACTGAGAAAATCAAGGTCGGTAAACCTGTTAGTTCAAAAAAGACAGTGGTGGGTTTAACTGTTAGGATGCACTCAAGAAACAAACACTGCAGCTCTTGAATAGAAAAGGTTTGAAAACTACCACAGTATACAAAAGAAGCTTCTATTCGTTTTATTGCTTTTTCATGAGACATTTCCATTTTCGTGTATTAGGGTCTGTTGTTTTGTACATGTTTGGGTTGACTTTCTTTTGGTTATATAGAATCTGTACTAACATACCTGACACATACTGCTCAACAATATTTAGATAAATGAGTGCCAAAAGAAATCTTTTTTAGTTTTATCTGCAAAGTGAATTCCCAGAGAAAGCCTGTTGCTGAACTTGTCAATCAGTGCACATGTTCAGCTCTTTAAATACCCTGTGAACTTTGGCACTTGCTCATGATTTATTTATTGTTTTTTTTTCTTTTAGCAGATTGAGATTTCTTGACTCAGTTAGTCATAATCCATTAGATAGGTTCATATTTGATTGTGCACAAAAAATGCTTCAACCTTTCTGTATTGGGCAGCTTAAATTCCAACTTGTAAAATTACAACACAGACAGAGTATTGTTGAACAAACTTAGCAGCAGCAGCAGCAGTTCGAACAAGGCCTTACAAGGAAACAATTAATGTGCTTGTTGGGAGACATGACGTAATGCGACACCATGCCCACACATACACACTTATATACACAGTGGCTCTGTAATTAGACAGGGGTCAGTGGAAGAGGTCGGTGAAAGGGCAGGGACAGGTCATGGACAGGTGACAGAGGTACACAAGCCTATTTCATTCAAAGTTTGTGTGTGTGTGGCTGGTTTGTCCAACTCTTTACATTTGTTTTGTTTCTCTTTCAGAGTCGAGATAAGAAGAGGGTTTTGACAAGTCAGCGGACATTTGACAGTGAGGGTGAGAAACACCCGTCTCTTTTCTTGTCACCACACTGCATTTTACTCTTCTGGTGTTTGCTCTGTTTGCACTTGTGTCTCTCAATATCTCTATCTTTCTGTCAAAAATACCTGTGTGTTTCAGAGGAGGAGCTGTATCAAAATTACCAGGAGAAGGCCTTACATAATGACTCAGATGAGGATGCAGATTCCCGAGAACCCAAACCTGATAACGGCATCGTGGTGCAGTACAGGCCTATACGTACCTCCTGGAGCCAGCTCAGTGTGGTCAGACATAATTCTTACCCTTTCTGTACATCCAGTATTCAGACAAACATACAGTGTGCTCAGTGGAGTCTTGGAATGCTAGAGCTCTGAAGAATGCCGTCATATCCAGTTTGGCCACAGTGCATAGCCGTCCTCCCACTGCTTCTGCCTTCCTCTGCTCCCCACTCTGTTTATCAGGGAGTACAGGAGCATTTCTTCTGGGACTCGGGTGGGCAGGGAGGCAGACAGTTAGCCAGACCTACAGGAAGTTTTGGAAGCACTGCTGGGCTTAATGCCAGCGTGTTGTCAAACTCACATCAACATAATACATACATACATAACGGGTGTGTCGTATCCTATTGTTCACGGCAATATTGGTTTAATTTCTAATGTGATAAAAAAAAAATAATATAGTGATATCAATAATATTGTGACGTCATACACACAGCAACCACAAGCATGACTGAAAGCAGAACGAAGAGTTTTGAGTAGTTAGTTCCAAAAAGGACCGACCACAGTAGCCTTAGTGGTTTGTTTACAGAAGTTGCAAAAGAAGAAGCTGCTCAACAAATCATGGTAATATAGAAGAAGTGCAAGAAGACTGTAAAACAACAGGAGGCAATACAACAAACTTATTTCACCACCTGTAACAGAAACACTTGGTTGAGTATGAGGAGAGCTCAGCAGCTTTTGTGAGCTCTAAACCAAGCAGGCCAACTGCATTTGGCTCAGCATAGTTTTATTATACACAGTTGTTTTTTGTCAAGAATATAATAATTAAAGAAATACCTTGAAACATTGTAATATTGTATAAGGCCCATCCCTTCACTATAGAGAAGTGTGGTGGCTTTGCATTACATAATATATTGATTGGGATGGAGGGATGAGGAATACAGAGGATGGGAACCTGCTTATTTAGTTTTCTATTTTGGCATCACCATCTGCTTGTTAACTTGCTGAGGAGGGAATGTGCAGAAGCCAAAACAGGACAGGGTATAGATGGAGTCAATTAGAATTAGTTCTCAAATTGCAGGACAGAGAATGACATGCACACAGACTTTAATAAAGAGAAAATGGATTCAAAGTAGAGAACATTCAGAACATTTCCCTGGTTGTTGTTTTTGAATTGAGCTGAGTCTGACAATACCAGACTGACCAGGACTCTCACAAAGTCAGCTCTCTTCTCCCTCCACAGCTGCTTTACAGCTGTGGGTCTGTTAGCGTGGATGTGCTTGGCCAGACGGTACATGATGTAACACTGAAGGATTCTTCCCTCACTTTCAGATTTTGTAGGAAATGCTGGCACCGGCGTGAAACGAAATTAGTTTAGTTCAAGTGTAAGCCAAGAACCAGATTTACAAGTTGTCTCCATGTGATTCTTGCCTTTCCGAAAAGTCTCGTCTCACTCAGCTCCTCCCTTTTCTTTATTGTCCCTGTGGCACCTCTCGTCATTTAAGTTTTGATGAAATGTCACACCCTGGACTTTATGTAATTCCAGGAATCCCCCCTGTAGTTTCAAGAAACCCTACCCTGGAGCTGCCTCCTCCTGTGATGCTAAAGTTGCCTGAAGATTTGTTGGTTTTATTGGGTTTCAAACAATAAAACACGAATTCAAACTTCAGATAATAACTTATAACACACTATTGAGTAATGATACGTAATCGATTGTGATGTGGTTACACCCAGTGAAACTGCAAAACAGGTTAAAGTTCATTTGGCAGGACAGGGTGCATTGGTGCCAGCACACTAAAACCTTACAGCCTTGCCCGATTGCTGATAGAGAGTTGAATGTTTGGCAGAAGGGAAAGTAAGAGAGAGAGAAATAATGAAGAGGGTGTATGTGTGGAAGGAATAGAAAGAGGAGATGTTTGGTCTGCTGCAGGTTTGTTTGCTCTCAGTGTTTGCTGAGGGCTGCCGGACAGATTCTAAAGGAAGGCTCCTCCAGGAGAAGTATCTCTTCCTGGTGCCTTTATACCAAAACAGGATGAGAAGCCAGTGGACGTCAGGAAGGATGGCCTCTCTGGATTTCTGCCTGCATGTGTGATCTGGTTAATTATAATATGAATGTACCCAAGGTTGTATTGGTTCATTTGGTGAAACATGGAGGCATGTTTTTTATTCAACCTTACCTTCAGTTTGACAAAGCCACAAGCTCATTAATTCAAAAGCACTCCACACCCGGGCAGGTCCAAAACATTTCTTTGTTTCAATCTTATTCAAATACCTCTGGACCAAATCTCACCAGCTACATACCGACATGCACACACGCTTTCCTTTTAACCATAAGCTTTCAGCCAAACAACACTTTAAAACAGAGTTGCTTTTGCCCTTAGAGTTTTTTGGATGCAACAAATGTCCTATTTCTACACTGACTCTGTGCCTGTTTATTCGTCGAAGATTTGTCTTTTCCCATTTTCTACAACTACTTCCTTGGCTCTCCATTCAGTGTGGTATGCAAAGTGCTCCTTTATTTGTGTGTGAGGACAACAATTGCACACAAACACACACACACAAGGCCCAAACATGACAAAACCTCAGAGTAGTCAAATAAACAAGTGTGACTTTGTATTTGAAATATTTTCATGACTTTAAAACTGTTCTAATTTTTTTTAAATCACAAATTGTGTTTTCTTTTTAGGTAAAGAAAAGTGGTTTGTCTGACCGGATGAGCCAGGAGGAACGGAAAAGACAAGAGGTAGGAATAATTTTTTATACTTTGTTTGGTTCATAATGAGAATAATCTATTTTTGGGGAGTACTGCTGTCCATTATTATCTAAAGGAACAAAAGAGCGATTGCAGGAGCACAGCAGGAAACATGCTTCATGAGCTTAAGGGGAGGAGAAGCACAGACGTCCCAATAAATATTTACCTGAAACTGTGTCACATTAGGAATGACAGCTGATGAGTGCAAATAAAATTGATTGACAGATTGATGCATGTGCTCGAGTGTGCATGGTCTTGATTTTAATAGCATTCCAAACGTGACCGTAGAGTTCAGGTATGTCAAGCATGTTCATGACGGAGGCCATGTCAGTGTGAGTCAGGACCTGAAGGGGCAACTGAGGCACGCTAAGTCAGAACAGGATGTAATTGTGAAAAACATGAGTGGATCTTCCTCCTAATTGTTTTTTTCTTTTCCTCCAACAGGCCATATTTGAGGTGATCTCATCTGAGCACTCTTACCTGCACAGTCTGGAGATCCTGATCCGCATGTTCAAGAACTCGGCAGAGCTCAGCGAAGCCATGACCAAGACTGAGCACCACCACCTTTTCTCCAACATCACCGACGTCTGTGAGGCAAGCAAAAAGTAAGAAACTCTGCTCTGTGAATTAATACAGTCAGTGTATATTTATAAACCTATAAAACTTACATGCTCCATATAAGTCTCTCAGTGTTTGTGGTTTCTGGTTTTGGTTAATGAGCTGGATAATTTTCTCATTTAACAGCACTTAACAGTTGGTCCACCGCACTCATTCCATGTGAGGTGTGTCTGTAAACACTATTTACTGATGAGGACATCCATTGTTTCAGCCTGACATTCCAGCTTCAGTCAGAGTTGTTTTCAGCGTGTAGAGGATTGTGGGTAGGCAGCGCTAAGCTGTTTTCTGTGTGTACGTGAGGTCGCATGCTAGTAGGCGGAAAACAGAGTAGAGGAAGAAGCGAGGGGCAAATTGAGTGAAACAACAAAGAACAAAAGAACAGTTAAACTTAATTATAGCTGCATTATCAACATGAACATTCCTCGCTGCTTGAGCTCTAACGCAGACTGTGTTAGTTGTTGCCTGTTTTTATAGATGACTGTAAATGCATTGGCCAAAATCTGCTGCTATGAGCCCTCTGAGTTCAGCCGTCCGTCATGATTTATAGTGCATGCATGTGGACTGTTTAATGACATTCATGGCCAGGTAACCGTGAACTTCCAAGGATCCCATAAACTGATGGAAACACTCATGCATGAGAGGCTATGAAAGCTGAGACTGATGAAAAGTGTGCTGCCTCAGCAATTACTGCGTTGCACCAGGCTCCATTATTTCTACAAATGATTGACAGAAGAAGTTTGGACCCCATATGTTCTTTGTTAGGTTCATGTGTGTCATTGCTTTTAACTGTGGTATTACTTTTCATGTTTTTTATGAGACTACAATTCTGATACTGAGTCTGATAATGGCCTCAAGTGCACTATAATATAACTGTTCAATCTGAATATTCTCAGGTCAGTGCTCATTTTGATAACAGTCTTAGATGCTGGTCTCAGACTGCTGATCATGACAGTCATTCTGTGAACTTAAAGCTGCAGTGATGTCTGTCTACAAGCCTGCTATAGGCACCCAAGACTCCGCAGTTAGTCAAAGGTTTAGTCCTTTCACATGTTCCCTCCCCAGGTTTACTGAGCTGACTCTGCCAACAAGTTGCTCCAGAGTTATTCTCAAATGTTAATGTCAAACTGTAAACCTCGGCTAGAACCAAAGCAGTGAAAAATGTCGACGTCCAATCAGATTATTGTGATGTGCAACAGCATGGCCAAGTAAAATGCATTGAGTGCTCTGAATATCCTGAGCTCTAATTTTCAACCGCTTAACCAGGCAACTCGCTGTAAGCTCTGGGTTCATAAATCTATCTTTGAAACGAGGGTAAACTCGCCTTAGCCTTTCTGTTGCCTAGACTGTATTCAGAGCTGAAAAAATGAAGTATGACAAACCTTTTTAAGACCATCTACAGTGTTTTACTTTATCATGTTCGTCTTAGAGAAAAGTGTGTGTGCATGTGTGCAGAGCGTTCACACCCTCCCTTCTGCAACTGTTCATGACATTTGCTGAAGGATTCCATGTCAGGATTGCAGCCCCCTCCTCACACAGAGAGAACCATTTCCCCCCAGTAAACCATCTCCATGTACATTTGACTCATCTCTGCTATCAGGAAGGAAAAACGGCTTCTGTTACTGCTCATTTTCAGCAGCTTATTAGGCATGTGTGGATTACGGGTGGGCTATAAAATTATATTATTAATGACATTATTTCAGGGTATTTCTCTGCTAATGATATTCTCCTCTAAAGTGTAGCTGGCACTAGTGTTATGTTTTGCTTTTTTATCATAATAAAAAATATAATGGTGTTATTGTGAACTGTATGATATGTCAGATCCCTATGGACAGACATGGACAGTATTTGTGCATTTATTTACGCCTTATTCCCACTTTGAGTGACCTTGCACCCAAAGACCCGCACAGCTCCGGGGAGGAGAGATGCAGGGGCAGCAGCTCATCAGATAAAGATTAGCCTGTAGCACGGGTTAAACAAGATGTTTTATGGTGAACAGATAGTCAAGCTGTGAGTTTAGTCTGTCAAAGAAAGTATCTCTCCACCTGCAGGCTCCTGTGTAGTCTGTGTGTGATAGTGAGTGGGAGGACTGTTGAGGAGTTTGAATGCAGGTGTCTTGCAGATTCACTCGCAGCCTCGGGATATGACATTACCATAACATACTGAATGACTGCAACAGCATTCTGTAACACTGAGGCAAACTGTGACAGGGAGCATATCTATGAAGGCTAATAAGTTTTTTCATTTTCATTTATAGTTGATGTTTAGCAGCCTAATTTGGGGCATTTCCCTTTTTTCCATCGCCCTGATTTAACTCCACTCCTTGACCTCTTCCCTCGTGGCTTCCCTCTTATCGGGGTCACCCAATTTTGCTCCGGGGGGGGGGAAGCCTGAACTTGAGCAGCCTTGACTTGTTATCCCTGAATACACCCCCGGGACATGGGTCAGAGGGCAGGGCAGCATGTGTGTGTTATCTGTCATCCTGTGTGCTCCTGCCCTCGTTAGAAAGGGCACAGTTGAAAGAGTAGGGGGTCAGGGATGGACACAAGGCTACACGGTCACAAGAAGCATTGTTTCACATAGATAGTCACAGCCCAGTGAGCAGGGGTGAGGTAGGTAGGGGTGGGGCTGAAGGGGCACTGGAGGTGCTTTTGCAGATGAGCTGAAACTGGGTCCAACTGGTCAAGGTCAGCGTCCTGTGTCTGTGCAACAGCTTCCTGTTTGTCACCTTGGATTGTCCATGCTAAAACACTTATTCTCTTGAAGCTTGCCATGTGGCGTGCCGTTAAACCGGCCATCTGGTGGTTCTCAGGAAGAGGAAAAGCCTCTGTGTTATGGTTAATGGTAGGCTATGTCTATTTTAAGAGGCGGGGAGTTCCTCTTTTGTGATCTTCCAGCGGGTTTAGACCAAAGGTGTTGGCGGCGCTTCCTGCCTTCCTGACTTTGTGTCTGTCATTGTATCGTATATTTTCCCCAGCGTGGGATGACTCACGATTTGACGCGTCTGACTCAAGCTGCTGCCATGTAAAGTATGAATCCCCGGCATACTAACCCTCATTCATCCTGTGGTCAGGTTCTTTAAGGAATTGGAGGAAAGACACCAACAGAACATAGTGATCGATGACATCAGCGACATCATGTCCAAGCATGCCCAGTCCAACTTTGATCCCTACGTCACGTACTGCTCCAACGAGGTCTACCAGCAGAGGACCCTGCAGAGGCTGGTGTGAGTGACCGAGCAAATACACACAAACAGACGCTCTTATCATATCTCTCATGGATTTGATCCAATGTGACTGTCCTGACCTTTTGAAGGGAGTTTCGCTCTTCCCGCTGCTCATTTTATCCTCTTTTCTCTCTCTTTCTGAACACCCAATATCCCTCTCATGCAGATCCAAGAATCCAGTCTTTAAGGAAGTGCTGACCAGGATAGAGGGCCACCCAGACTGCAGGAACCTCCCCATGATCTCCTTCCTCATCCTGCCCATGCAGAGGATCACTCGTCTGCCCCTGCTCATGGATGTTAGTACATTGAGAACGTACAGTAGCATGAGCTTTGGAATTACAAGATGTTCACTCTTACGCAACACTTTGTTTATTCATCCTGCCCTGACTCATTTTTCATGGGATGTGTTCCAGCCCCAACTATGTTTGTGTGACCTTACATCATTCCTTAATAATCTTAACTGATTTAACTTTGCTTTCTTCCTCCTAATGTTTTTTATTCTTCTTGGGTTTCATGCTTCCTTTGGCACCACAATATTTTCCCTACCGTGCCTCCCTCTCTCTCTCTCTCTCTCTTGCTCCACTTTCATCCTCCTCTCTCCCGTCTTCTGTCAGTGTCTCCCTCGGGACTCTGGGGTTTACGCTCGTACACACAGAGGCTTTCGGATCCTGAGAAAGTTTGGTTTCAGTTCACTTCTTCCCACAGCTTTTCGTCAGGCATCAATATTTTATCACGCTTTTGATAGAGTGTAGTGTGAATGGCTGCAGTGGACTGTTGTGGGTTTTCGTGCGTGAATGTGATTTATGTGGGATTTTTGATTTTATAAATTAGCATGACTAACTGATTTGCTCCCTGACTCTCTTTGTTGTAGACAATTTGTCAAAAGACGCCTAAAGACTCAGCACAATATGAGGAGTGTAAGAAGGCTTTACAAGGAGTCAGCAAGGTGCGTGAGTCAACCAGATGTGCTACACACACACTCATTCTGGACTTTGTGTTTCTATGTTTTCATAAATGTTCCCCTTCATGTATATCTATATATAATTTATCTGTATGTTGCTGTGGCAATTCGATGCTTTATGAGACTTGACTTCGACAAAGGAGACTAGGATTAGAAAAGGTACCTGCACATTGTGATTAACAGTCACTGTGTGTATCTATGTTTGTGTGTGTGTGTGTGTGCGCAGGTGGTAAGAAAGTGTAATGAAGGAGCTCGCACGATGGAGCGAACAGAAATGATGTACACCATCAACTCTCAGCTGGAGTTCAAGATCAAGGTATTGACATGACATTAAATACGTCAAATTTTTGCACACTTTGCATCTTGGGTAGTATTTCTTTGCAAATAATGTAATAATGGTTAACAGCTGACATGAACAAGCTTAAAGTAATAGCCCAACAGTTTGGGAAATGCAGTTAAACCGAGCGACTACTGGCTGTAGCTTCATATTCACAGGGAGGTATCAGTCTTTTCATTGAACTCTGCAGTTGTCACATTTGGGATCTACAGATGTCCAACGAACATATTCACAGTCTGCATAGCCAGCTGTTCACACATGAACACACAAATTGTGATTTAGCATTTCCTGACAGCACCAACATTACAGACATTTCCAAATGCTAATTCTGTTAGATTTATTGCCTTTTCCTGTTCATCACAGTCTCTTCCTTCTCTTCCTCCAGCCCTTCCCGCTGGTCTCCTCCTCCAGGTGGATGGTAAAGAGAGGAGAGCTGACTGCGTTCGTGGAGGACAACGGCATCTTCATGAAGCGGACAGCGAGGCAACAGGTCTATTTCTTCCTCTTCAACGACGTCTTCATCGTCACCAGGAAGAAGAGGTGAGTCTGATTGTTGTGTTTGCTTTAGCTGGTGTGAATGTGGCCTTGTTGTGCAGGCTCCGCTCATAACTCACCTGTGCTGACATGTTGAGGGTGAAAGTGTAACCAAAAGCCCTTGCGATGACAACACTGTGTGTGTGAGTGTGTGAACCGCATGTGACCATGTCCCTGAGTACAGGGCGTGTAACATTGTCTCCATCCTCATGTTTTAACTTGTGCTGGAAAATGAGCCTGTTCAGATGAAGAATTACGGAGGTCTTTTCTGAAATGAAAGCAAAGTTGAAATACAGGAAAAGCAACTTTTTTTTCATAGTCCCGGTGTGAAGTCATTATCAGATTAAAGTGGGATTGACACCCACAGTTGCACTGTACAGTCTGACTGATCTTCCCCTCCTGCTTCATGGGTGTGTTTATTGAGCTGAACAGGTGCAGTTACCTGAACCTGCTGCGACTTGGCATTATAAACCCGAGCCTGTTTTTCTGAAAGTTGTCGAGGTTTCAACATGTCCTGGTGCCATGAATCATCTGGAGCGGGTAGATCTGCTTATTGTCGGCCCTGTCATGGACTCTGCTTTCCCTTCCTCTGTTTCCTCTAGTTTTAGGCAAAACCATGAAGCGAGCCATAAAGAGGGCTTCATGAAACGATGTGGTTTTCATTTGCGTGTGTGCAGTGTGGGTGTGCGCGCACAAGTGTGTCTTTTTTCTGCCAAAAAAATCCCTTCCCGTCCATCTCCCTCTGCGTCTGGAACTGATTTTGCCGCCACTCGCAGACTCAGAATTCCTCAGAATCATTAAAAAGAATGAAGAAACATACCGTATGATATTTTTCTGGGAATCTGATCCGGGCCGGCAGACTCCAGCAGTGTGTGGTGTCAGGCCTGTGTTTGGAAGAGGGATTTGGGAAAAGGGTGTGCTCCGGAATCAGAGTGTGTATTTGTGCGTGCGTGTGCGTTTGAATGGGAGAAGCTGTTATAATATTGGTTTGTACTGCGGGGAGCGTTGGAGCCCTACTGTGGCACGCTACTCCACTGCACTCCATCTGCAGTAATCAAAACAAAAACACAACCAGGGGTACACGAGGGCTCGCCAGGCACAGCCAAGTCACCAATGCTCCGAGACATAATGGTATAATAGCTCTTTTCCTTGCCATTATGACCCATAGTATGTGATAGCTTACAAGCAGCTAACCGCACTTTGCTGCCAAACGCAATTATGCTTGAAAGTACGCTTGAATCCTTTTGTCTTCATCTTGTCTCATTTCACGGAAGCCTAAATTTCTAGGAATACCATTAACATCAGAAGGGAGGTGTGTAAAGGTCAAATCCACAGCACTTACACAGCAGAGAGGAAATATGTGACCTTTGACCTTAGGAAGTTTTCTGTTTTGCAGGCTTCTATTTCTCAGTATTCCAGGGAAAGAGACCACAAATATGAGTGTTAGGTTAGTACGCTGTCAGTGACGAGTTCAATAGCAATTCACTTAAAATGAATCTAGTATGGTGTTTACTTATCAAATCTAAATTCTTTTTCAAGTTAATTGGGAACTGTTCTCAATTAATACTCTCTAGTTCTCCATTGTTGCTGCTATTCTCTGTTTTTATATCACTGTGAATCAAATATCTTTGAGTTTTGGACTGTTGGTCGGACAAAACAACACATTTGAAAACTTAGACACTGTGAAAATTCTTTCACTGTTTTCTGACATCTAATAGACCAAACAATTCACCAATTAATCAAGAAGATAAAACTGAGATCAGAAACACAAAATGAAAGTTTGCCATTCAAAGATTAGTTTATTTATTTTGCATTGTTTGTACATTGTCCTTTTTAAAACGAGAGATGTCAATCTCAACAAGTGAATCTTTAGATTCTCATCTGAACATATCTGCTTATTCTATCAACTTGGAACTGGATCCAAAATGGAACCGGTTATTGGAAACCAACCCTATGTCAGTCTGGGCTTTTGTCACGCAGCGAGGAAAGTGTTGATCTGCTGCAGTCTGGCTCACAGGAACACTTACATAACAGTGAGTCCACACCAGCTGGCTGCTCTCTCATCTTCCTTTCCCTCCTTTTTCCTGAGAGATGCTGGGCAGCATCTAAACATTTGGCATTGTTACAGTTCAGATTTCCATCGCTCTCATTTTTTTTCTCTGTCCTTTTCCTTTCTTCATGGTAGTCATGACCTTGTGGGTGTTTTTTATCTTTGTGTGTGTTCGTGCAAGTCTATAATCCCAACACTCTCTGTTCTACTTTTTTTCTCCCTCCCTCTGTTTGTTTGACTATGCCATAGTCTCAACACTGCTTTGCACCAGAACATTATGCTCTTACCGTGTGTGTGTGTGTGTGTGTGTGTGTGTGTGTGTGTGTGTGTGTGTGTGTGTGTGCCGCTCTGTCTTCATGCTTGATGTAGAGTCTTATCTCGACATCTCTTTGAGGACTTGCGTTACATCTGCTTGTGTGTTGAAGAACTGGTTGTGCACCAGTGAGACAGTAGCTGGCACAGATGTGATGATGTGTGGTAGATGCCGGGGCTGTCTCTGCCAGCAGAACGATCTTCATTCCAGCAAGGTTGTGTCTTTCTTTCCGTGGAAGTAGCTCGTGAGATTTCCGCATAGTGGATTGGATTTCTTGCTCTAATTCTTCTCAGTTTCCCATCTCTTACATTTCGACACAGGCACTTTTCAACACACACACACATGAGAAAACTCACCCCACAAACATGCTGATTCCCCACCCATCTCACTCCCCACTGTCATGTAAACGGCATTCCAGGCATTTTACCTGGAGGGCTATCAGGAGCCAAAATGCCAATGACCCTAAAATCCAGATATTTTATCTTCAAATGGTATTTCCCATTATCTGATATTTTCTTTGAAAGAAATCACTTGGGATCATTTGGCTTTAGGTTTACTTGAATGTCAGAAATGGTTCCTGGTCTAAATTAATGATATTTTGAAACTTTCTTCATGTGTTTACTCTTCAAATCGAGGTTGATTTATAGGTATTTTTAAAAAGATAATCTGTACCTTATGTTGCTCATTCAGGTGTAGATTAAGAGGTTCATACCAAATATTTAGATAAATTAATTGATTGTAATATTTTATGGTATTATTAAGGTATTTTTACTGGAATTTTTTACCCCTAAAAACCCCTTACAAATTCACCAAATACTGTTTCCAGCCGTCTGAATTTTCACCTTGATTGGAAAAAAAAATTAAGGCTCCTTCTAATGTATAAATTCAGGGGTCTTTTGAGGGATTTTGATCAACTATAACGTTTTAAAATTCCCTTAAACTGTGAATATAATCCAATCAAAATACCTACATATAATCAATATACAATAATACAACAATAAAAATGGCAAGACAGCTAACACTTCCACAATGTCGACCTTTTCCTTTAAGCTTCAGGTTGGTCTGCATTTTCTACATCTTGCAGTCGCTTTCCTGTTCACCTCCTCAGCTTTTATCTGATATGTTTCTCCCTTTACTTTTTTCCTCCTCTTCCAAGTAAGTGTTTGTGGGCAATGTGCTTTAACTTGATTGATTGGTGGACAGTAGGGTAACAGTTGAACCTTGTTGAGAGCCTCCAAACCGTGACCGTTGATCCCCCAACCAGCTCAGATGCCAGAGTCCAGTTTGTGTGTGCAAGAGACAGTAAGACACGGACAGACACACTCTCGCTACTGTTTGTTTAACTGCTGCCTTTGTACCTGCTGGTGTGTGTGTTCGGCATGACTGTGAACACTAATGGACACGCTGGCTTACGAGAAGCTGGTTCCTCTCCAGTAGCTTGCTGTCTCAGTCTCAGGTTGATGAAACACATGTGAGCTGGACTTAAGCTCCTGTTCTTCAAAGCACGATGAAAACACACACACACACACACACACACACACACACACATACACTTTCACTCCAGGCTCAGCGTAGAGTAGAGATACCAAGTTTCACAATCAGCTCCAGATGTTTCTAACTAACTGTGTACTTCGAGACACAGGGTCATGCTCAGGTAAATGTACTCATGGGAAATGTAGGCATGTACTAAAAAAAAAAACAGGGGGCAGCTGATTTAGTGTAATGACATGTAGACAGCTGAGCGTGTGGACTTTTGACTGGCACAGAATCTGAGATGTAATGACAGCTGATTTATTAACCCAGGTGACTTCGATTAACCACGCAGCCTTTAGCCTCTCTGGGGTTGAATAGCTGAGGTACAATGAAACCAGAGCTTTACTGAAAACAATGAGCTTAAATTTGATGTGTCAGAGCGTGCAGACGGTGTAGTGGATGCATAATAATAGGCAGACATTATATAGTTCAAATGTAATGTTACACTCAGTTGTTATTATTGCAAAAAAAAATTTCAAGCATTGGATGTATTTATATTATATTCAAATGTAAATTCATTAGCCAATAAGAACAAACAATGTCATGACATTCATTCATACGCTTTAAGCAGTATGTTAGCATTTTGATTTAATATAATACTGGAAAAACAAAGTAACAACATCACAGTATATTTTGTTAAAGCTCCAGCTGGTGGTAGGTGTCCATGTCACCAGAAACGGGAATGCAGACTGTAGAATTTGGGGCTAAAGGGCACATGACACCAAATGTGGATTGAAGCTTTTAGCAGAGGAAGCATTTGGGAAAAGAGAAGCACAATTAAATCATTCCAAAAATTCAAACTAAGGAACAACCGTCTGTCAAATGATACTAATGTTTATCTAAATGTTTGTTCAGAAAGTTTGAAGTACCAAGATCCAGATTTTCTGGATATTTAGACCAGGCCTTCATGATATTTATATGGAACTCAAAGTAAACCCAGTTACAGTTTTATCTTGAATTTACATTTTTATTGTTTTGTTTTTGCGGCTGGTTAGGAAATAGTTCCAGGAAAAATGTTTTTGAGTGACTTCATTCGACTGACAAATTTGGTTTACTTCACTTTTCCACTGAAGCAACATTACGTGAGTTTGTGAATGCAAGATGATATTAAGTGTGTTCCTTAAAGAGATAGTTTGGATATTTTTGAAGTTGGCTTGAATGAGGTATTTATCCAGAGTCAGCGTATTACCTGCAGTAGATCGTGGCCAGCACACTCCCAGTTTGGAGAAGCAGAGACTAGTAACAGCACGAAAGCAAAGCAATGTACTGATGTGGAGCAAAACCTATTTCAGCTGCATAAAAGGAGGTCCAGCTAAAAAATTGCATAAGTAAATTACAGTTTCAGTGTACCCCCTATTTAAAACATTTTCAGCACATTACCTTGCCTCAGACAGCACTTTTCTGAAATTGATTTTTTGCTGATTGCGTCCACTGACTATAGTATTATGATATTATAAAAAGCGCGGTCTAGACCTGCTCGATATTAAAGGTGCCTTTAGATAACTTCTGTGCTGATTTGCTTATTATAATCATTATATAAATAAAATGTAATAGATAAAACCTCATTTCAGAAAAATCCAAACTATCCCTTTGATGCATACACTAACTACAGTACATTGATTTAACTGCACATGTTGCATTTCTGTGTAGCAACACACATCTGAATCCTCCTCCAGTTTGTTAAGTTGCTTCCTTCCAATGATGCTGCAGGATGACAGTGAATTCTAACCTCACTGAACTCTCATTAAAGCTCTCTCTCTCTCTGTTTCAGCGAGGAGAGCTATACTGTGATAGACTACGCTCTCAGGGACCAGATCTGGGTGGGCCCCTGTCAGCCCGAGGATCTCAACCTGTCACCGGTCAGGAGCACCTCCAGCATGCTGAGCTCGCGGCAAGCCGGCGCCAACCACCTTTTCCGTCTGCGTTTTCGTAGCAACCACTCGGGCGAGAAGGTGCCCATGGTCCTGGGGACGGAGCTGCTGTGAGTGCTGGTTTTTTTTTTTTTTTTTGCAACCTTTGTCATTTTAATTGTGCTGTTTTTTGTTTCGCTTGCAGTTCAGTTACTGATTTACCAGATGTTGCTGTTAAGTAACTGGTGAATCATGTTTTCCTCTGACATGAACCCTGCTCCTTTTTACATCCATATTAGTCGAGCAGGGTCATCATGAGGTAGATATTGACAGTCAATACAGGAGAGTGAGTCTAATTTATTATTATTTTTTATGGCTGAATGCTCATCTCTATAAAAAAGGTCAGAGAGTTCAACTCCCTTATCTTTTCTTTATGTGCTCTAATATGCTTTTTAACTTGAAGTAAGAAAATCCCATCACCCCTCTCTCCTTACCTCCTACTTCTTAGTCTCTTTTTGGCCCATTACAGGTCACAGGGATATTTGGTTACATCTATTCTCAAGACACATCCTGATCCTGGCTGCTTGTTGTTTATGTGACCTGGGAAGTGAAGTTTATTAGTCCGTCGTACTGTCTGCAGCGGTACTGTTACTCAGACGGGCCGCACCAGATAATTGTTTTGTTGACTGAGCGTCTTCCAACCAAACCATCTATTTTGGGGAAAGTGACTCTCTTTGTTTAAAGTCTGCTGGTCGTAGCTCAAATGTGTTGCATGTGCGGCATGAATGATTACTCACACATCTGACCTAGAAATAGAAGTTCTGAAGTTTCCTTGTCGTTCGTGCCTGTAGTTTGTTGGTGAAGTTCACAGCAAACCCCTGTGATTCCATCTCTCTTTGTACAGTAAACGCAGTGAAAAGCGAGTTTGTTTAGATAGATTATATAACCCGCACTAACAAAGGGGATCTGTCACATATCAGGCTTCATACAGGGTTTATTTGTTCTAGTTAGCGTTAGGAACTGGAGTCCATGCACACACACACATACACACTTGGTTTTCACTGTAATTATTTGCTGTGGTTCTAGGCTTTGTTAAGGAGTGTTTTCATATGCACGGGGCCCGTTCCTCCTCATTCCTGTGTAGCTGGAGAACCTCCCTCTGTATTCTCATTATAGAAGGTGTGGTTTTCAACTCCACTGTCCAAAACAATGCCTTTAAAATGGCTCATTCGTTCTTTTAAAAACTTTTTCTAACGTCTGACATCAGCCAAATGTTCCGCAAGTGCCTCTTGTGTCATTTTGTGACTATGGGTGTAAAGTTATAATCTAGAAGAGTTTTAATTTTAGATTTACTGCAGCTTTAAAATGGAAATTGTTAAAGCTAATAGATGAGATTCAGTTATATATGTAGTTATATGTAGTTCATAAAAAAATTGTTTCATTTAAATAGTTTTTAGAGCCCTGATTGTGTGAAGCTATATATAATTTCACATAGATGAAAGGAACGTCAGAAAAACATAATTATATGTAGCAAAAGTAAGTTTTTATTGTTTTATACTGAGGAAATTCTGCGATCCTTGAAGGGGAACCATTGAATCATTGAATCACTGTAAAACTCCACTGTAAAGTTTTTTATTTTTTTCCTGTCACTACAGAAAATTAAAGCTAAGTTTTATTGTTGAATATCAGCGTGGACCAGTGATATTAGCCCCCACGCTGTTACACAGTGAAACACTGACAAAGCGACTACAGTAATGGTATTAAGTGTGACTGCCATGGTCTTGTGGAGGAGGGCTAACTTAAATATGCCGCCCGCTGAGTTTTATATACTGCCCATGTATACATGAGGGGGTCTCCTCCTCCACTAACTGTCTCGTGTGTGTGCTGTTGTGGAAAGCACCGAGGCTCCCTCTTGGATTTGGGGCCCTCGGATTAGTTGTAAGTGTGTGTGTGTGTGTGTGTGTGTGTGTGTGTGTGTGTGTGTGTGTGTGTGTGTGTATATGTGTGTGTGTATATGTGTGTGTGTGTGTGTGAAGGGTGCAGCGCTCCACTCACTGTATTACTGAATGAGCTGAGGACAGGAGACCCTGGCAACCAGCCATTGTTACAGCGGTTGTGAGGCATTGTTTAAGCTGTTGCCTAGCAGCGGCCCGTTGTAAAGTGGGCTGTTTCCCATGACCCTCCCTCCCCCCCCGCCCCATTTCACCCTCCCCCATTTCGCCCTCCCCGATTTCACCCTCCCCGACTCGTCTTCACAGTCCCGTGTCTCATCTTTTAGACAGTAGCCAGTGTCTGCTCTTTGTTTGTGATGACCAGGGAATAACTTCCTCTTCCTGCGGCCATTCATCCCAATTTAGTGATCTAACCCAACATGACACTTGGAAGTGGTGTTACATTAGTCAGCCTATTTTGGTCTTCTATTGGAGTTAAATGAGGTAGAGAGGACAATGACATGTGATGAGACTTTCTCAGAAAATGCCATCAGAGAGTTATTATTCTGATTACTTGTTACATCTATAAAGTGTTAGAAAATGGTACAAACAAAATTTGTCTAACAAGTGACTCAGAGCTAAGGTTGATGTCTACAAATTACTTATTTTGACAGAGCAACCGTCAGGCAGGTCTAGTGCAGCTTGCTAAAAATATATTATTGTACAAGAACTGATTGTAAAAGTTATGGGCAAAATTATTAAAAAGCAGGATAATTAAATAATTTACTAAGCTAGTTTGGACACTTTAAATGAAAGTGTCTTTGTAGACCATCACAAAGTGGTTGGGAGGGAAGTTGCTGACTGGATAACATAACAATGCATAACAGGACAGTCAGCTGATTAGTCCTTGCTCTTAGTTTAAATGGAAAGCCTATAAAAAGACAGGCCTACTTTATGCATGATATCTCTGTTAATGAGTGTTAGAGCAGGGATATGCATCACTTTGCTCAGGAAAAAATAGAGATACTCTGCTGTATTGGACACAGGCCTATATTGTTCACTTCACTGAATTTAAGTGCAGCTCAAGTCGGGCTCCAACGTGAAATTCCACACATTCTGACCGAAGGCGGGTCTGTGGGTTTTTTTGTAGAAATGAAAGTGTAGGATTGGACTTTTTTCATGGTGGTCAGTGTGGGCGCTTCTGCTTTCACTTCCATTTGATCTCTACCTGCTGACACCAGATCCTCACCTGTGTCTGTGCCTGGCTGTGTGAGGTCTTAAGAAGCAGGAGACTGATCTCCAACCACAGCAGTGACATAACGCATGAGGAATTCAGACAGACTGCTGGATCAGAGATGGCACAAGGACGCCTGTGTGGCTGGTCTCTTGACAGTCTCTCTGCCATCAGTTGTGTTTCTCTTCCTTGTCTCTGTATCCTTTTGTTTGGTGTGCGCATGCCAGCAGGCCTTCCCCCGTGACCTTGTTGTCGTGTCCTGTCCAGAGTCGGTGAATAGTGCTTCTCTATTAGTGGAACAGAGCGGCCACAGAAGTCTGCAGCAAAACAGTTCTGTTAGTCAAATATGCAGCTATAACACAAAGCAGCGCTGGTTATGTAACAGCCCCAACCGGAGGAGGGAGTCTGTACTTCTGGTGCACACTTTGGCTTTGTTTTTGACTTTTTTTTTTTTTTTTACTCTGATTTCATTCTGTTTTTGTTTTTGATTTTTTACTACGTCTGCTTTCATTTAGAAGAGAAACTAGCTGATGGGAATGGTTGCCTCTATCAGGGAGTTTCCCTGAGCAGAGAGATGTCATGTTTTTGTCGGACGAGTAGGAATTGTACCCGAATGGCATTCTGACCTGTGGTTAAGTGGAAACAAGGGAGGGACTTGGTTGAGAGTAAACACGTTGATAGGAGCGAGCAGAAAGGAGCAGAGGAAGAGATGAAAAACAGTGGTCTGGTGGTGATTTGAAGTTGGCAGAGGGAGGAGGGTTAGAAAGAGTCTGTCATCGATCTTTATCTGCTTGTGTGAAAAGAGGTTTTACAGTGCAGCGGCGAGACTTCTAGTCTTTTCAAAGGTGAACTGATGATAATAGATTCATGATTCTTGGCATACTTTTGCAAGCTGGGATGAGCAGTTAAAGGCAGACAGAGCTTTACTTCCATGAATAGACTGATCCTGCACAGGCCTGTAGTTATCAAGAGGGCAAGCACCTGCTGTTTGTGCATATGCAGTGTTCACATGCCTGCATGTAAGCACACACTCTCACAGTTCGAGCACTGCTTTTTTTTTTTTTTTTTTTTTACCTGAACCTCTTTTGGTATGTGTCTCATTCCACAGATAACCATTAGCCACCTCTCAAACACATGTGGCTGCCTGTTTGCGCCTGTGCTCAATATATGGAATATGTGCACATTCACAGCTTTGATGAAGTATTTCAGCTGTTTAGGCAGGAGAAAGCGACCTGTCACGATGGTGCAGTGATGTATGTGCGCATGTATCCAACCGTCGTCATGTGTGTCCAGCTGTCAGAAGCGACCACTAGCAGCTGCCTTTCCCACAGAGCAGTTCGCATGTTAGAAGAACTTGCACATTCAGCTCAAAGAGGCACACATTCACTTATAATCACTATAATTTGTCTCATCTAATTTGTCCTTGTGGGATGTCCAGTCTTTGAGTTGCCAGACGTTCGGCCTGTAAAGCAGGCAGGAAAGACTGGGTAAAGTCACAGTGGCAGAACTGATCAGCGACATTATTTCACATAAAATGTTGTAATAGAATACTAACTTTATAAAAAAAAAAAAATTATCATATCTGTTAAAATATGAGAGTGAAACAGTTAGTATTTGTGTTTCGATTGTTGATGGTACCTTTTTCATTATTTTTTTTTCCATGTTACCAACACAGTTACATTGATGACAATGTCAGACTGAATTTTTTCTTTTTCTTCATGGTTCTAAGAGGATGAATCATAATGACTTGCCGGCAGGTTGGCATTTGGGATTTGGGCTAAAATGTTTCAACTATTGGATGAATTGCCAGGATGAATTGAAATAACTCTTGTGATCCCCTGAAATTTCATCTGGCATCATCAGGTTAGAACTTCTCCAGTACTTGCTAATGACTTCTTCTTATGACATTCCCATGAGTCTCAGCTGTACTTTGTTTGTCCTAATTAGCAAATGTAAAAATAAAAACGATTGGGGTCACTGTACTAGTGAGTCAGGATTTACCACCGTGTTGTCCAACATATTGACAGGTGCCAAAGAGAGGTGATTGACCTGATAGGTGTTGATTAAGACTATAAAATTTGCCTTTCAGTTCCAAAGGTTGCACTTTATCAGTCATAATATCGTGGGTGGACAGTGATGGCATCTAGGTTACAGTTTTTTATTCACATTAATGGTTATAAAGGTTTATGGTCGTGTCATACTGTCCAATTAGTCGTCAGGCGATGACGTGACATTGAATTTTACAGCTTATGTGTCCTGAAAAGAATCAAAACCGCTTGTGTTACAATGGCAATGCTATAATGAGGTCTGACTCATGGGACTTGCCTGTTCTAAGGTCCGATTGAGGCCCTTGTAAGAGTGTCCACACAAATACCGCTTTCAGTCCGTGATCGTCTGTGCATGTTGTGGCCATCTGCATGATGAAGGCAGACAGTGCTTAGTCACACAGGGCCTCAGAAACCCCCTCTGCTTCATTTCCTGAACCCCCCTTTATCTCTCCCTCTGTGGCTCTTTCTAAATCCTTGCCCCCCTTCAGCAGTAGATGAGAACAGGTGAAATGAGAGATAGTTTTCTTGGAATCTGACCTGTGCGACTCCACCCACTGTTTTTTTCCCATGAAACGAGAGAGAGAGAGGAGAGAGAGCAAGAGAGAGAGAGAAAGCAGGTCTGTCCCCTCCTGAGAATCAGCCTTTGTGCTTGTTCTCTTCCACTGAAAACACACCTCTGTTCTCTTACTGACAGGGGACAGAGAGGAGGGAGGGAAGGCAAAAACTCGCTAGGCAACTAAATGATCAATTTGCTTCAGTAGCCTGTTTTGATGTTGCTTGGTTCAAATCAGTTCTGTCCAGCTGTGACTTAGCATGTGCCACATCTGTCAAACAGAATTAAAACCATTAAACTTTTTTGACCACAGTTTAGGAGTTGAGCAACTCCCACAGCACTGGCAAGTTTTGGGATTATGAAAGTTAATAGAACTCTCCATTGTGTTGAGAACTCTTTCAGTGCCACAGAAGTTTAATAACTTGTTTGTTTGCTTTTAGGAATGAGCGTGCTCGATGGATCAGCGCTCTGGGCCAGAATGTCATCAACAAGAAGTGTCAGGACAGAACTAGTGAGTTCCCTCACACACACACTTATTCACATGCACACACTGACCTCAATGTTTAGCCTGTAGCACCACCATGTGGCTGTTTGATGAAACTGCTTCTCTCATGTTGAGTTCTTAACACATGACTTGTTAATTCACATATATTCAAGTAAGGCCAGTGTAACTCATCTGACTGCATCTTACTTGTGTTGTTTTAGACGTCATGCAGGTGGAGGTGATCAGAACATACACGGCGAAGCAGCCAGACGAGTTGTCCCTACAGGTGGCTGATGTGGTGTTGGTCTCTCAGACTGTAGAAGACGGTATGTTAGCTTGAACGCCTCTCCTGCCTTTTCACTCGCCTTCTTTTGTATTCACCTCATTTCCCACCTTCCTGTTTTAACTGTATCCTTTCATCATGCACTTTTATATGCTCTTTCATCATGTAGATGTGCTCTCCTATAATATTTTATTCCTATAACTTCACTTCAGCACAATTTATGTCTAGCTTAGATTCTCTTTCTCTCATGTCTCACTTTGCTTGTATGATTTTATTTTGCACATTTTGTAAGAGCATTGTTCGAAGCAGCCTAAGAGCATGATTTTCATTGCCAACAACTGCTTCACTGTAATTGCTGCGCATATGGAAAAAAGTACTCAACAGGCTTTATACCTTTTTGAAGATGTAGTTTTAAATCTACGCGGAGGCCAAAGGTCGTTTCCCTTTTGGTGGCTATAGCAAAAGGCTTTCATGTTAAAGAACAAAGAGCAGCGAGCATCAAAAGCAGAGAGGGTAATCGCACACATATATCAATACGATTTTCTCTTCTTAGGCTGGTATGAAGGTGAGCGCCTGCGCGACGGAGAGAGGGGGTGGTTCCTCGCCGAGTGTGCCGAACCAATCACGTGCCAGGCCACCATCGAGCGCAACATGCAGAGAATGGATCGCCTGCAGGGGTTGGAGACTAATGTGTGAGCAGGACGAGCCGGTTCCTTAAACCACAGACGGCTTTTCTCAGCTGTTAAAGAGACCCTTTGACACAGCGGTGACCCAGACAAATGAGTTCAGTAACAGCATCAGTGACCTGCCTTCAGGGTCCAAATGGGGCCAGTGTGGGAGCTGAGTGGCTGCTGGACCACAGTGGGATGAAGACGAAGCCATAATTCAGACTTGTGCTCAGCATCTACGAGATATCAGGCATGCTGTCTGAGTTTCAAAGCAAATACTGTGCAGAACAAACACAGCGGAAGAACAGAGATTTCCTTAATAACTGATCGGTCCCTGCGTGGGTGGGATGGCTCGACAGTGGGATCTGTCACATTCATTAATTCCCCGGTTGGTTAGAAAACCTCACACCCACAGCCAGAGTCACTGCTTTCAACGCTCTGCTGCATATCAACTGCTGGTGTGAAATTTGTAAAAAAAAAAAAAATTTAAACATATTTTTTGAGTGTAAGTGATGTGCAATGTAATAACCGAGACTACGATACCACTATAGGAGGTAAAGTAGACCAAATAGTGTGTAGTGTAGCCTGATGCGTGCTCTGCTAATGAGGCTGTGTGATTCGGAGCTTCGCCAGTAACTATGAAGATGCTGATTGTAAAAGTGATGATAAGGCAAGAGGGTGGGATTGGCAGCTTCTTTACAGTGTGTGGGTTAATGTGGAAGCTCGCATAAGTAGCATCATCTCTGTTACAATGACATTCACAAGGAAATACAATAGGGCTGTGCTGCAGAAGAAAAAAATGAATGCTACTTGTCTGAGGCACTTTGTGTAAATAATTCATTAATTGGATAATATAAAAAAATTACAGTCACCTGGGAGGTAAACTCACATATGTCACCCACAGGCTAAGAAGAGTCAAGTGTCTGTTCTTCACTTGCCACCAGTTTGTCACCAGTTAATGTCAGCACCATGAATCAGACTCCGCATTTGTGTCACAAATGCCATTTTTCTTTCTATCCACTCAATAATTTGGACAGCCTGAAACATCACACACACATTTGTTGCCAGCCAGAGGTGTATATATAAAGACCTCCTCAGGATTTATATCTGTGATGTTACAGAGGCAAGCTGAAATTAATTTGTGTGTGCTGCTGATGGGGAGACCGGACGGGAACAGTGGCCCTGCTTTTAATGTGATTGTCCAGTGTGAGTCATCTTTTTAGTGTTGCCATGCCCAGCCCAAAGGAAATAAATGACTCGGTCAGACTGGTGATAACACCATCTATCAAGTCTACTGTTCTGGCCCCAGCCCAAATGACGACCACAACTGTTGTGATATACAAAGCAAGGTATGACGGTAGTGGGCAGCGAACTGAGCAGGGAAGACGCAAGTATCCAGACTCTCAAGAGAATGGACAAAGTTTTTGCATTTGCACTCAGGGAAAATTAGCTATTACCACAAATCTAAGCATGAACTGACCTTTATTTCAATCACTTCCTGTACTTGTAACTATTGTAAATCTCCTGTGTTCATGTAAATATGTAAAACAGCCTGAATTGTAACATGTATGTTTTCCAAAATACAGATTTATATTGCAAAAACTTGCTGAAGTCAACCTTTATATATTTTAATCAGCCACTATGAATAAAAGCGTAATTGCTTGGAGCCTGTCATGTATTCTCAATGATCGAGATAACACCTCTTTTCCCTGAGGACCACCGCTAGACAGACCACTTTTATTCCTCCAGATGAAGCAAAGCGTTTGACGGTACTTCCTTTCTTTATTGCGCAGTTCAGTAAGTGACATTCCTCGTAAGCAAGAGCAAGATTTTTCCAAACCAGAAATGTACAAACTAAACAATGAAACTACTGAGGGTATTTGAACATGGATTGGTCCTCACAAAATAATGACACAGGCAAAAAAAAAAAAAAAATGATGGGAGTCATTCAAGTGCTTAACATTTTCCAGAACTCTTGCGTCCTGGTTTTGGCCTTCAAGAGCACCCAGGGAGCACTAAAATTTCAACCAAGAGGCACCATCAAGAAGGCTAGCTGGATATCATAAATATCCCAACTAACCTCTGTGTCCAGAGATGCAGTCAGTCATTTCCCAGGCCCTTCTCTTCAAGCCAAAAACACGGCCACTTTTAATCGTCGTCATCATCGTCGTCGTCGTCTTTGAAGTGAATGTGTTGTCCTCTCCGGTCCCACGTTCTGCCGAAGCCCTTAGTCCCGCCTGTAGGCTTCTCCTGGGTGGTGATGAGGTCTATGATGGCTGTGATGACAGCGCAGTCTTTGGACTGACGGTTTTCCCAGTCCACAGGGGCAGGGTTACGAATTTTCTCCTCCAGCAAAGAATCCAGTTCTTTCTTTAAACTCTGTCGAAAAAGACAGCAAATGGGAGGTTAGTCAAATTAATCTCACTGTGACTGGAGCTTTGTTGATGTGAGTGTGTTTCGCTTACCTTGACGAGGTGAGCAATGCGTGCTGGGGATCTGAAGACGATCCACTGGTCCACCGCGACGGTCTCCTGGTCCTCGTCCCTCTGGATTGTGATGTCCCCTCCAAAGAACAGCAGCGAGAACGGGGACACCTCGGTGCAGTCGTACAGGAAGATCTGAGGACACGCGGAGACGTCGATAACGCACGCAGACAGGGGTATTACAACAAACACGCTAAGGCACTCAGTGACAGGCAGCGGCATCATAATGACACCGTGGCCGACAGCTATTCTGTGGTGTGGGCTGAAAGTGTCGCATTAGCGAGGAGAGTTTGAAATGTGTTTCCGAGCCTCCAGTGTTAGGAGAAATGTCATCATGCCCTGGCTGTGAAGCTCAGAAATGTGTTATACTGTTTTTTATCCATTTCCCTCCCTGTGCTACACTGACAGCTGCTTATGTAGAGTGGTTTGACTATTGATACCCAAAATGAAAATTGGTAGAGAGTCCAAAAACAAATGACAAACTAAATATTTTTTCACAAATTATTAAAAAGTCTGAATATTAGAAAATAGAAGTGACACTCTCCAATCTGTATGCACAAGCTCACATCCGCTGCCTACACTGAAGGTCAAAAGCCACAGAAACTACATAAGCAGCAGACTGTAGTCAAACAAAAACCTATTTCAGCTTTGAAGGTAACAGACGGAAGTGTTGAACATTAGCATCAGAGAGAGGCAGAGAAAGGTGGAAGGAGTGGGCAGGAGGCAAGGATAAAGAAGCAAGGAGACAACAGGGACAACTGCTTTTGCCCCATGAATGTGTAATGTAATGGACCACCATGAGCAAGTGCGTCAAAGGAGATAAAGTTTAACGTCATCTCTCACTTTCTCTTTTTCTTTTTTTTTTTCCCTTTCTACAGTCCTGGACTTCTGCTTCCTCCTCACTCTCAAAACAAATGACCTTGACAATCTTGCACTCTCAGAATATGTTCTTTTCTAATAGACACACATATCCAGCACTGTGCACAAAAGCATTCACACATTACAAAGAAAAAACATGTAGCGGTGGCAATAGTGACGGTGAAATCCAGAAAAAAAAAAAACCTTCCTTCATAAAGACGAAGGCAGCAAAGTGAGAGACAAAGGTATAGGCAAGTAATCAGACAGGATTATTCTGTAGAATGGTTACATTCACAAAGAGAGACAGCACAGAACAGAAGCAAGAACAAAGACCAACAAGAAAGGAAGGGAAAATGGGAGCGAGAAGAGGGGGCAAAAAAAAAGAGAGAAAAACAGAGGGCGGCAGTCAGGGAGCCGCATTGACCGTTTTGCCCCCCTCTGCAACCACCACCACCTCTTATATTGTGTCTGGAAGCTTTGAAGCACAAGAGCCTTTGAGAGGGAGTTGAAAGGCAGCGTTTTAATCAAATATTCATTCAGTGTAAAGCTGGCGTGGCACCACGGCCAACCTTTAACCACTGGTCCCCTCTTTCCACTCATATACAAAATCAAAAAGATCCAGCAACATGCACTCCAATGTAAAAACAAACGACACTCATACAGCGGTGTTGAAACTCAACGCTTTGTCTACTCACGCTGCTCGTTCTCATCTTGAGGTGGTAGATGAGCCACGTGTAGTTGAATTCCGTCTCTTCAGCGTTGACAGATTTTGGGTGGATACACACCTTTCCATCAGCCTGGGTGTACACCTTAGGCCTGAGAAAGAGAACACGTCAGAAAGAGTGTGTCTGGGTTTTTAGGTTAGGCACACTGCTAAAAGTCACACCCTAAAAACATCACAGTCTTTATTACCACCATCGGCATGTGAAAAAGTTGTATAAAGCTTTTTGAGGCTCGAGAGGGAGCTACTTAGTTTGACTTTCTCAGTTACGTCACTTGAGTCAGTGTCAGTTGTAGCTGAAGAAGTTTGAAAATGACAAAAATCTGGGGGTGTGGCGTTAGAAAGAAAACCTCAGTCCTCAGACCTCTGCAGCCCACCTCTCATTTCTGCTTGAGGGTCGTGGCTCAAGGCTACTTTAACCTCTACCAGCATAACACACCTGAATTTGTACAGTCAAGTGAACTGAGACAAAAAATATATATAATAAGTCTAGTTCTCTTGCATTGATTCTGATATTTTACTGTATTTTTGGTCAACATAATTGCAGGAGTTAATACCCAAATAGTTTGAAAATCACCATCATCACCAGAATACATATTGTTAAAATTAATCAGAAAGTATTTCTTGAAACAACCCATCAGGTGCTTTTGACTTGTTATTCATCACACAAAGAATGACTCCTGTCGTTTTGGCAGGAAGGGTACCAAAGAGAAATGGTGATGCAGCAGGCAAATCAACTCTAACATAAAAGTAACGCTGTGTTCCAAACTCCTGCACATCAGCCAGACAAACTCAACTACTTGACTGCAGGGAACAAGCTGCTTGTACCAGACAGCGGGTCTGACTTAGCAGCAAAACAAACAAAAAGTGCTTCATCCAGCAATGAATTCATTAAATACTGCAGGGCTGTGCAGCGGACATGTGAAAACTTACAAGTTGCTCAGCATCACAACTGTTCAAAATTACTTATGCGGAGGAAATGACCCTGGCAATTTCACTGTTCAACTGGGTCTAAAGCTGTCACTGAGACAGACAAACAAAAGTGACAGCCCTACTGTGAGATTGCACGGCTGTCTCCCTGTTGTGTGCGTCTGTCTTTTGCACACAGGTCACAGCCGCTGCCTATGACAGCTGCCTCAGGGCAGCTTTATGATGCCTGCATTGATGTTCAGCTGTGAAAGCCCCTCTGTTTTTGACCATTTTCCGAACATGGTCTCTGCACAGCCTTGGGTAATTGTCACAGGACCCTTACAGAACTACTGGAGAGGACTGATGAGATATTGTAGTGTGAAGGCCATTTTCCTGTGTAAAGATCAATAAGAATGAATTGTGCGCATCTCTAGCTTGTGCTGTGCAGCCCTTTACTTCTCATCTCCCTCTCTGCATTGGCAGACTCACCCCGGCCTCTTTTTGCTGTGAGATGGTCTGATCATGGCAACCTTTGGGTACAGACCAGCTACAATCACCGCCTTGATTAGCTTCTCATTGTCTGAGGAAGGAAGTGAGAGTTGCTACATTAGCATGTTGCATATTATATGCTCTTACAGCTCCACATCCTGGCTTTAAGAAGAATAAACATTTTCTGGCGTGTTCATTGGGCCCAAAAACACTTCTTCATTACCTGAGTTGACATTAGATTTGGGGTCTTTGGGGTCCTTGCTGCTGACAAAGCCTGCATGCATTAGATGCTCAGCAAACTGACCCTTCATGTTGTGCAGCATCTGAATGATAAAAGGACAAAGTGCTCTTAAAGGGCTGCACATCATCTGCTTGGACCAAACTCAACTTCAAATGCAATCTATTTTCAAAGCAATTCAGTCCAGAGCTCAGCACAGCACTCACAATCAGCCTGGCTCACCTGGAGTGTATTGGCCGACAGGAAGTTGTCCCAGCAGTACTCCCTCTCATACCTGGCACCACGCTGTTTCGCTTCTTCCCAGCCCTGGCCAATCAATGGATGATACATTAAGATGGGATCAATTCATACAGCAGACAGAGGCGAAAGAAAACGGACAGATGAGGGCTGCTGTACCTGGAAGGCATTGACAATAGTGAGGTGGTCACTCTTGGAGTTTCTGGAGAGAATCTTTCTCCTCATGTCTGCCATCTTCTCTTTACCCTGAGAGAGACACATGCATTAAAGAACATTTCTTTAAGACCCTTTTTGCAATTAAAAAAAGTCAGAAGCTAGAATGTAGAAATGTGTGTGTGTGTGTGTGGCTGCAGACATAGGCTTTCATATCTATGAACTGAGTGCCCTACCAGGGGTATGAAGAAAGGGTCTTTGAAGCTGAGTGAAGCAGCAATGGTGAGTACGGGGTCGAGGCAGCCCAGCAGAGCACCAAACAGGATGAGTTTCCCAATGTGAGGCTCCACAGGCAGACGAGCCAGGTGGACACCCAGAGGTGTCAGGTTCTCCTTACGGTCCAGGGCATTCTAACACACAACAGGTACACATCCTCAGTCATCCTGAGCTCCAAACAGGGTTCATTTTTAAAATATCCACATTACAGGGATTGAAACACCCAAAATTCAAGGACTCAAGTGTACAAAATTTAAATGCTTTTATTAACATGGCAACAGGTCAATAAAGGCAAAGTTTTTGAGGAAGGCTATTATAGGTTGTTCTTCACCTATCTGATTTATTTTAATGATCTTTACTCTTACCAGGTCTGTGAGGTTCTTGATGGCTAAGTTGACGGCCTTTTCAGTAGGAGGATCCAGGGCTTTCTCCAGGAATTGAGATATAAACCCGAGCTTCAGTATCTAGGCAGCACAAATCACATTACACATAAGCAAAAGTATGTAATTATTTTCACATCGACTTCTTTTCCCTTTGTCTAAGTGCTTGACATTTGTGGCACGCTATGAATTGTGGGTAGCACATAGCTATAGATGTAGTATAGCGAGGTCTACAGCTGTAAGCTTTATGTGTCTTCTCATGGCTTTCTCATATTGCTGTTTACAAGCTGGACGTGACAAAATTACCAACACTGACAGAGTTAAACACATTAACATTGAGTGCACAGAATTAATGTGACGATAAAAGATGATACAATGAATATCCATATTTTCCAAATGTGTATCCACTTGCACATCAAAAAGAGATTTCTAAATGCACCGAACATCTACCTGTGACAAAAAATAGAGAAGCGACTACATTTCGGTTTCTGACTAATAGAGAATAGAGTGGTGCTGGAGTGTTTGTGCATCAGAGAGTGTGCTCAGGGTTAGCATGCTGACAGGATTTCTCTCACTGTAAGGACAGACTGATGCATTAGTACACCTCTCACACACTAGCTTAAAAAAAAAAAAAAAAAAAAAACATCACACACATACTCGAATATATCGAAATCGTGGAAGACACACTCAAACACATATCCAATAAAACCACTAGTGAGAACAGTCATTGCAAACACTAGATCAGAGTGAACCTTGGCTTAATGTTCCATTAGCATGGGCTGTAATATGTCTGAGTGGAGCGTGAGGATTTAAAAAGAGAATGCAAAAAAAAAAAAAACAAAGACCAGGAAAAAAAAAAATAGTAAGCAACCAAGGAAGAAAGCGACTGCTCATGTAAGAGAACGAGGCCCAGAAGAAGAGTGATTATGTTGTCGGTAAAAAAGAGAGGGAAAGAGCTGGAGAGCAAGAGGCATGAGTCAGCTCAGAACGTTCATCCCAAGTTCTCATTAAGCAACAGAGCCCACTCCTGCACTCACGAAACTCATTCACAGCAATCTTGTCCTCATCTCAACTCCCAAGCAAACATCTATTTGTCTCTCTCTGTCAGTCTGTTTCTCTCTTTCTCTGCACAGACACAACCTTGATCTGCAGGCACAGCTCCTCCAGTGGTGTCCTCATGATCTCAGGTAATTGATAGGCATCCAGCAGGCTGGCTCTGAGACCATTGTACAGATGATAGCACTTCCCTGGGCACACTCTGGACATAGGCACAGAAGAAGAGAGATGGTCAGAGAGGGGGTGAAAAGGGTTATGTGTTATATCAGTCATGTGGCAAGAGCTTGATCTAAAATCAATGGGATGAAACTGCACTCAGTAAGCAGCTCCTGCTAATTAGGCTTTGCTCCACTTTGATGTCAGGGCTTGAGTCACAGACTGGAAACAACCTGGGAGTGAATGCACTTTGCCTTTCTCAGTGTTTACAGATGGGAAGGCAGGAAAGAGTGAGCTGACGGAGAAGACTGACAGAAAGCTGAGATGACAAACAGAAGGAAAAATAATCCTCCCAGATTAGTATCGCACACCCAGAGGCACTAACAAGCAGCATGCCCTCATTATAAAAATATCCATAAATACCACTGCGTGCAGACAAACACACACACACACACATATGCATACCTGCCGGCACGTCCTTTCCTCTGTTTGGCATTGGCCAGGCTAACCCACTCTGCTGTCATAGTGCTGATGTTGTTGTTGGTGTCAAAGTTGGTCTCCTTAATCTTGCCTCCGTCTATCACATAAACGACGTCATCTATGGTGATGCTGTGAGGAGCGGAGAGAGGAAAAAGAGAAAGAGACAAAAAAGAGAGAGAGAGAGAGAAAAGAAGGGCTGGAATAAAGACCAAATCAGATGGAAATAAACACTTCAAAGTAGTCTGTCAAGAATGCTTAGCTAAGACTCACATGCGCACAATCAGTCAGAAGTAAAAATAAAATTTAGCTCTTCGGTAGGTTTAGAGTCTATATTTAGTGGGGTGATGTGAGGGGAGTGCAGGCAGCTTCTTAATGTGCTCGGTTTGTGTGAGGCTCTGCGAATGCATTTACAAATTGCCTGTCAGAGACTTGAGTCTGCTCCATCCAAGCCAATATGACAGTGCTCATTATCAATTCAAGAAATGGATGCTAATTAGCCTCAAATCCACTGTTTGCACTAATGACTTGGACCTACTGCGTTACACTTGTACACAAAAATACACACAAACATGACTGAAAGTGTGATCCCTTTTTCTTTTTCCTAAACTTACCAGAAAGTAACAGCCAAAAACACATTTTCAAAGAGAGTTAAAGAACAGAGGCTGGACAGCCCAAACAAATACAAACCTGGTCTCAGCTATATTGGTAGCAATCACAATCTTCCTAACTCCAGGAGGAGGTCTTTTGAACACCTGAGAGGGATGAGAGAGAAAGATGAGATTGGACTTTTCTGATATTGAAAAGGGACTAAAGGGGCAGACAGACACAGTCAGAGAGAAGGACAAAGAGAGAAACTGAAGAATGCTGACCTGCGTCTGATTAACGGTGGGCATGAGGGAGTGCAAGGGGATGATAATGAATCGGTCTGAAACACAAAGGGACACAAAAGAAAAACTCAAACAAAGCACCATTTGTCAATATTAGAAACTACTTATACTAGTGCTCAAGGCTGCACGATTATGCCTAAAATTATGACCCCGAATATCCATTATATTATTATATGCTAAAGAACACTGACTTCACTTTGACATAGTACTTAATAAAGGCAAGAGGTGGACTCAAACCTAACAATTCAGTTTTCAAATAAATCCAATAGATTTAAAGATCCCCTCCAGTCATATTTTATGGCTTCATAAAAAATATTCTGCTTGGAATAATAATTTCTGCTTGATATGATTTTTCCACGAAAAAGGTTAACTAAAATTACACCTACTCCTTTACCCTCATTGAAAGATTCAGTAACTATGAAAGTGCAATTATTGTTCATTTCAAAAGTTAAACTATTGAATACAAGATGTCTTCTTCACTGAAAAGTCCATTTTCAGTGTACATCTACTGGAGGTTTCTACAGCACGCTTGTTGGGCTGCAACTACAATCAATTCAGTACCGAAATTGTCAATCACAATTTTCTAAAACAGAGTTAACTTTCTGTCCATCAACTAATGGATTAATTAGTTAATTATTAATAGTTTTGTGCTCTGCGCTTTTCTGTAAACTGATGCTTGGTTTGACCCTCGACTGATTGTCTTGACCTTGCCTAAATGTACTGCCATGTGATTGGCTGATTAGATATTTGTGTTGAGGAGCACTTGAACATGTGAACGGTGAGAGTATACTGGACCAGACTTGGCTTCCAAACTAGCTGTGGTCATAAAATGACACTTGTTTGCACAAGTGTTAAATTCAGATTGAAGTTGAGCAAAGAGAAACTTTCTCCCACCAGCAACAGAGTGTGATAACAGACTTGTAGTGTCAAACTCTGCACATGCATCATTGTGTAAAGGTCAAACCTCCAAGTGAAGTAACAATAAGCAAAACACATTTCTGAGCAGAGGAGGACATAATAATCACAAAACAGCACAGCCTGAAGTGAATAAAGATCTCTTGTGCGTGTTGCTGTGTGCGTACCTGATCGGAACATCTGCTGGGCCATGAGAAGGTCGTTGAGATTGCTGATGTTGTCCCAGCCGGGCAGGAAAACCAAGATTGCACCCTCCTGTTAGACAAAGACATGACACCACACTTAGCAGCTGAAAGACACACATAAACCAGCAGGAGCTTCAGAAGGCAAAAAAACACATAACAAACTGCCAGCAGAAATAAACAGTAACAACTGAGCCAAGTGAACAGGTTGTCCATGTTTTTAGAGGAGCTGAGCCGAGGCAGATAGAGATGACTCGCCCTGAACTTCCAACCTCCACATTCAGAGATGCAACAGGCCGCCGACACTGCCTGCCAACATCATTATGACAGCAACATCTTACCACTATAGGACAGCCTCTCACATTACCACAGGAATAGACTTGATTCTCTCAATGCAGCAAAAAAAAGAAAAACCAATTAGTCACCTGGAAAATATACAGACACCCAACTGCAAGCTGAGTAAACATCAGCAGGATAACAGATGATGGTGGCTAATGGAGCTGGAGATATTCCAGCGTGTGCAAATCAGCTGTCTGACAATGGCTGCGAATGGCCCACAGCTTAACGTAGAGTCGGTGTCAGCCAAAAAAACATCATCACATAATGCTGAAATAAGCTAGAGAAACCTTTAATGATTGATGACGAGCAGCTCTGTTACTGTAGCAGCAAAGAACAGGATGCAGAGATTCGTGCAATTAATCAAACTAGACTGCAAGACAGAATATTTAAAAGAGATTTACAGGTTGCAACAGATGCTTGTAGTTTTTAATAGTTTTTTATAGTCAATTACTAAGATCCACATTTTCAGATATACAGAACAGGTATACAAATGTAAATTATTTTGCATTATTCAGTTCACCAATACAACTTTTTTCATTTGATAAAATGTCAATCAATGCCATCAGTGATTAATGACAATGACCTTGACATGACACCCTGACATTACTAAATCTAAATATAAGTTTCCTCATTTTCTGATTGAAAGCAGGAAATACCTGATCAAGAAATAAGTAAACAGACCCTAAACTGGATTTTAATGGCAATGCTATCAGTTTTCAACACTCAATGCAACAAACACATTTCAGTCAGTACTAATAAGGTTTGATAACCGGCTCGAGAATGATTAACTACTCACATAGTCAGAGTTATAAACAATAGCAGCAGGGTGTCTTGAAAGGTGTCATGTTGATATGTGACTAATATCTGACACAAATATGAAGGCTGCAAATTACAAGATACACATGGCAGATCAGATTGTGCAAAGCAGCCCAGAGCAGCTACTAAGTACAATGTTGTATATACCATGCTGACATAGATAATAAGGCACACATATCAAGTAAAGGCTAACAATAATTACAGAGGTGCAAAACTTTGGAAACCTGAGCAAAATCTAACTTTTATGTTTTCATCAATGGGGAAAAGTTTCTGCTATTTACCACATCAAAGACCTACGTACATTTGAACACAAAATATTCTCAGGATAATATTAAGCTGGCATAAAATAACCCACTCTTTAAAAAACAACTCTGCTTGCTATTCATTTCCTGTGAGGGAAGGGAGATGAAGAATAGATATAAAAAGTAGCTTCTGGGCTCTGAGCCCCCCTGCCTTTTAATTAAAGCTAATTATTATTACCAGTGCTCAACCACAGGCACCCACATGGGACTGGATGTGTGTGTTAATGGTCTGTGCATGTGTGTGTGAAAGAGCGAGGAGGAGGAGAGAGGAGCAGGCAGAGTGCCTAGTTACAACCTGTCAGAAACACATGTTCACATGCACGCAGTACAGAGAGAGGCTCTGATTAATTCCAACTAAAAAAATCAAGTAACACTACAGTGCGCTCTGTAATGTTGGCCTACTATTTAGCACGCACACACACCAAACCACCCACATACACACAAAGACATAGCTGCACCCAGCAGGCATTCATTAATGCCTGCATGTCAACCCCCTAGGTGTCTAATCACAGACCCCTGCAACATAATTAACCAATCATCACAGTCGAAAGCCTGGCAGACGGCCCACATCCTCGGTTCAGAACGCCGTCATGGCGAATCAGCCAGTTCCCTCTCGGCCGTTTGACAATGCCACGGCGAATCAGCTGGTCGACTGGCTCAGGGTGGCCATGACTGATAGAGCTACGGCTTCATGTGGGAAGGGATAATTATTCTGTCTATCTGCGTTAGTCACTCCTCATTCTGGTCCTGTCTCTCTCTTCTGCTCTCCTCTGGTATACATTTTTTCACAAACACAGTCACAAACCAAAAAAAATATTAAACTAGTTCCATTTCACTTGGAAAATCAAGTGTGTCAGTCTTTTCCATCCTTAGATTTCCTAAGTTTTCCTCACCCCTATTAGTGTCCTTTAAACTGGGTCAAGGCTACACTGAATGATACTGATTGTGATATTCTATTGCATTGTGCAGCTCTGTTTCACACATATCAGCACTGGTCTACGTGACTGTGACTAAAAACTGTTGAAGAATACTAGAAACGTGCTGCAAATACAAATTTGAACAGGGAAGCTACTGAAATAGTGACTGCGTTTCAAAATATCTGCTCTGCTATCATTTCGCCTGCACTAACAGCTCCTGACATGCGTACTTTTAGGCGATGTGTGACTGGATCGACTGAAAAAGTAAAACATTCATAAAAAATGAGAAGTCTGATCTCACTTAGTTGACATTACACTTCACATTATCAAAGTTTGAACTGAGCACGGAAATGATGCTGACATAAAAACGAAGAAATGCAACAAGAACTGGAATGAAAAAAAGGAAATTGACGTGCGTTGGGAGAGCATCTGTTCGATCACTCATTAGCACAGATCTGCTGCCAGGATATGTGTTATTTCCTCTGATCTAATGTCGCTCTGTGTTTGGAAGCTAGCCCTCCTGTTCCTTCCATCTGCTCTACCTAAGAATATACTGTACTTTCTCCTTTTGTCAGATCCCACATCTGTGTCAACTATTAACTTTTATATGATATGAAACCATCTTCCAAGTGAACCACTGCTCCGTCCACCTATGATCAAAATGTATCAAACCTAAGAAATCATAAAATCCACAAGAAAAGTTTCCGTGACACAAGCACTCAAGGCTTTTAGACTGGCCAGACCCATAGAAAAGGTTCCCTGGAATCCCCATTTTTATCTCTGAGTATTAAAGATCAAATCAAGACTGCAGAGCATAGCCGCTTTCAGAAAGCTGCCCTGAAACCAGACACATAAAGCTAAACTCACCTCATCATTGAGCACAATATGGCGAATCAGTGCCAGGATCAACTCCAGGTCAATCTTCTCATCATTGTCCAACATCTCCAATGCCTCAATGGTGTAGTCAGAGTATCTAAGATGTGGGACACAGACAATGAATAAATAAAAAACTCACCGTCTTCCATGTTTTGATCTTTTCTTGCTGCAATTCCACCTGTTCATACATTAGGAGATCCGTTCCTAATGCACTTTAAGTGATGGGAGACAAAATCAAAATTAATTCAAACACAGAGGGAACTGTGCACTAAAAATACTGTAACTTTGGAACATACACACTTGATTTGTTTAACTCGGATAGCTGAAACCTGAAGAATGATCACTGGAAGAAAAAAAATAACATTAAATTGGGCATCTGACTATTGCTTTAAGACAGACTTAAAAAAGTATGAACTTGTGCTTTAAGTCACAGCCATGAAGCACTAATGGGCCCTAACCATTGCCACTTAAGCCTCCTACCTGCAAACAGTGTAGGAAGGGATCTATGGTTCAGCCTAGAGCTCTGCTCATCGAATGTTGCAGTGCTGTCAGAACAGCACTTGACTATGCGTTCTACAAGGACAGTGGACCAGAAGTCATTATGTTTATATTTGCTCACATTCACTTTGTGACACAAAGAATAATGGTGGCAAGACAAGGGACTACACTGCAAACAGCTGCAGTAAATGAAGACGAATGTTTGCTGAGTGTTATTGAGAAAAGGATGATCTCGTAAGTGGAGCTGGGCCCCTTAAAAATGTTGAGTTACAAGAGGGAAAACTGCACTCAAATAAGCTCAACAAAGCCATTTTTCACACTTTAGGAGACACTGCAGCCTGCTATGGTGCAGATACAACATCTCAATGCAGATGCATATATCAGCATTTACAAAGCTCTCAAATGGGGTCAAGCGTTTCAAAGCACTCCAGCAGCTCTGCATTCAGCTTTCACACACTCAGGTGTCAACTTGAAGTTCAAATTCACAAAGAAAATGGAGTTATTTATTCTAAAATGTGAATGTCACAAAGCCAAATCCTCCAATTTCCCAACTAAACAACACATCTATCAAGCTGGCAGCTGCTCAGCTGATTTATCCACCCTGCCGTTCTCACCAGCTCACCTGCCCTGCAGTGTGCGTGCATAACAAGGCCAGCTCTCCTGGTATTCAGCCTCTTTCGCCTCCTTCTCGGGTCTGGAATTGCGCCCCTGCCAAAAGGATCTCTTCCACGTGGGGCGACGGTCCTGGTTCTGGGGACGATACCTGGCAGACACACAATCAGTTTATATAACATATATTAAAATCAAAGGGATGTAATGGTATCATTTGTGCATTTGCACATGTGCGTGTTTGGGGCATAACCGTCTTTGTATGTGCATTTTTGGGAGCAGTGTCATTCTACCTGGTCATCTCCACAATGTCCTCAAGTAGAAACTCTTGCACTGGGAACGTCAAACCAGGGATGTGGATCATTGGACAGTTGCCTAAAAGAGGTTTGACACAGGGAACGAGGTAGATGAGAAGGAGGAAAAAGTCTACCCACTTAAACTGTAAGATTTATGCCGGACAAAGTTTTGCATGTCATTTCGTGGGCTGCATACCAAAATACGTAGAGAACTTCTCTGCATTGAGCGTGGCACTCATGAGAATGACGCTGAGGTCCTCACGGAGGTTGAGCAGGTCCTTCACAATGACAAGCAACACGTCAGACTGCAGGTTCCTCTCGTGGATTTCGTCCAACACCAGGTGGGTGACGCTGGACAACAATCTGACACGTGCCAAAAACAAACCATAAAAAATGGTGTTAGGTCTGTGCTTAATTTTAGGTCAAGTAATTCTGTGTCCATTATGGCTGTATGTGCTGCCTCTGCAAAGAATTTGATGCTTTTGGTTCAGTTTGTCAAGATGGTTGCAAAACTTTTTCTATTTTTGCATATTTCTGGTTCAAAACTTGGCTATAATTACAGGCCATACAAAGTCCACCAGAAACTTGGGTGTCATGATTGATGGCCAACTAACCTTTAACATCGCTTTGGAAAAAACGTCTGCTAAATGAAATTGTATAATTGGAAAAAAAAAAGAAACTTAGCTTCCAAATTATATATTTTATATACATATTTTTCTGTCAGTCGTCTGACATAATTGATATCTTTAGGATCAAAACTAGACACAAAAATACTGATGATGACAGTGATCTGTATTTAACTCTACAGGACTTGTCCGTAATGATGAGTCAAAAGCTTCTGTGGCACTGAATAGGTTAATGTGTCACTAATGTGGTGGCTAGAGACAAATAGTCACACTAGAATTGACAAGTGTAAACATAGCTGCAGTCCATACACACTGTCAGCTGCTGTGTAAGTATACAGTACTTCAATGCCAAAAAAAGTTACGGCATTTTGTCAGACAGCCGTAGTCCTAAAATGACTCTAATGAGAGTCGTGCCAATTGTGAAGGAGCATGAAACGAGACAACAAGAAAAGCTGGCACTCTCACTTGGTCTCTGTGGGTTTTTTCTGAAGACACTCAGAATGCAAGGATGAGCACGCAGCGATGAGTCAACTAAAGCTGTGTGTGTGTGTGTGTGTGTGTGTGTGTGTGTGTGTGTGTGTGTGTGTGTCTCGTCATTTCTCTGCCTACAAGAATGGGGACCCATACTAATGTTTCTTCCACAGACAGTAGAGTCAACCACAAATCAATGGGGATAAAACAGAGTGACAGAGTGGGAATAGAGAGTGGAGGAAGGACAGCTGGAAGGGAGACGAATAGCAGGGAAGAAAAAAACGCTTGGAGACGATGTGATCAGTATTAGGAAACAGGGATGGTGGTGGTGGTGGTGGACTCACGGGTCTGAGCGAAGCCACTGAAGAATAATGCCTGTTGTACAGTAGAGGATCGAACCTTGTCGACGTGGTAACCGGCTGAAAAGCGGGAGAAGAAAAAGACACAAATTAGACTGGTACATTATACAGTGAAGAGCAGAATGAGCCAGGAGGCCACACATACTTCATGTTATTTTTCTTTTTTTTAGTTAGTTGTTTAAAGGTTACTTTATAGCCGCGTTATCGTGATGCTCAGCACGAACACAGAAGTGCACATAAAGCTGAGATTGATGTTGCTATAAAATGTTGCAGATACAGAAAACGATTTCTCATAAGTAATGTAATTGGTAATAACAGCCACTTGTGCTCACACTATCTTTATTCCATAGTTTGCATAAGCATTATCCAGTGATGAACAGTTTCTCCATTGGAGAGCAGCCATGAATTTACTTCTCATTCATTTTAATCCCAAACAAAGCAGAAACTGCCTTTCTTATGACACGTCTGAAAAATGCATTTCACCGACAACTGAACCTCATTAAAGGCTTTACTGTATAATTGATGAAAGTGTGATATTTAATAAATGTGATATTTCTGGAGAAGCAACATGAACAACAATACAATAAAAACTTTATGAAGCACTTTTGAGACGGGGTTACAAAGTATTTCAACAACACACAATGAAACAAATAAACAGTGGACCTAATTAAAACGTACTGATAAAAAAATGATAGCTCAGCAATCGCAATGATACAACAGCATATAGGTAATAAATAACTGGAAAATAGAGATATGACAGCACACGTATCAAGCATGTGAATTAGAAAATCAAAAGTAAGAACTGAAGGAGAAGCTTATCAGGGGACAGTGGCTTTGGATGATTAACCTGCTAAGGGGCCTCAGGGCAAATAGAAGCAGCTGAGCCTCCATAAACACACAACTCCACACACTCTCTGTGTAATGTGTACAGTTTTCCTATACTGCAATACTACCCGAGGACAGGTTTGCTGTGTGGTGATTTAATTAATCACAGATTAATTTAGTAAAATGCTACATGTAAGCACAGACCCTCTTCCAGTCACAGCCTCAAGGTCAGGTAATAAACCAATACCGACCTTCTCAGCGGGTTAGTTGTTGCTGTATTTTAATGATGCATGTCTTCAAACAAGTTTTCAATAAAATTAGCAGAAAAGAGTAAGCATTGAGCATTCATGCCCCTGGAACCGTTGCCTGGTTGGTAATTCATCTGTGCACATACTGAGAAGGTCCAGTCATCTTTTCATTTTCAAGTGAATAGTGCAATAACTAACCAGACTGTGCCTGAGAATCTCAGGCTCATACAGGATTAAACAGTCGTAGTTAGGTGTGCAGAACAATGCTCCGGGGTGATTAGTAAAACCAAATAAATTCTGAAATTCAACCAGAGTAGAGAAGCTAAAAAAAAGGGATACTGTCATCTATAAAGGTGATGTTCTCCAAACATGCAAAAACAAGTTCTCTGGCTGGTAATGACAGTTTAGAAATTTCAGAGCGAAATAGAGAATCAAATCAATTTTATTTACTCTAAGTTGTTTCTTACTTTATGTTTATTATAACCACCCATCATTTGCTGCACTAGACCAGCACCAGCAGGAACACTTATTTATTCAGCTTCTGTCTGCGCAGACTTCTGTGGAAACTGCTTTCCTGCAAATATAACTGAAACTGACAAACATTAAGATTAAATGTGTTCTGGCCAAGTTGTAATCAGTTTTTAAAGAAGTTGATTACCCACTGAGAGACCAGCATGAAAAAGTAAAAGAGAAGACAAAGTGTGCACTTTTTTACATTAGTTGCTTTGTGGGAGAGCTGGCGCATCAACAGAAGTTAGACAAAGCTTGAGGAACAAATTGCCAGCTCTTGCACAAACCCACTGAGAGACACCTATGGTCTCCATCAATGACAGCCAAGCTTAAAAAGATGTCTTACTAAAGTGTCTGGACTTAATTTAATTTCCTAAGCACAAAACATTGCTTTAGTTACTGCTTAAGGAGAGATATGAATCACAACTGTGGTAACTTCATAAAACTAAAGGAAAAAATAGCAAAGACGTAGAAATGTGGGAAATTGTCATAAATTCACAGTCTAGCACCTTGCTATTGTCCCATTCCTTTGACAGTCTGTAATCATTTTTATGTCCATCTTTTTTACTTCTCATCTCCGGTGCCAGTCTCCCTTTATATCACACCTCACTTACCTCTTTTCCTCCCCTCTAACTGCATCCAACCCGTCCTCTCTCATTGTCTCTACTCTCCTGTATAATTCGCTTTAGATTGCTGCACCCTCTTGTCAACTCTCGTTCGCTCAGTCTGCATACCACTGCCTTTCTCCCCAGCTTTGTCTGTCTCTTTCCATATGATGGCTATTTTCTTCTAAAAGTCCTTACATCTCATCTTCAAATAAAAAATAATTTCATGTTGTGTATCGTCCCATATTTTCCCTTAACCATCTCGACTCTGTTCATCCATTAAGAAGCTTCTTTTTAAAGATCAGGTTCCTGCAATTCACGACAAATGTGATCTCATGTACACAAATAGACAAAAAGAGTCCACAGTTACACGTAAATCTGCTTTTTTGGGAAAATATGAGTCAAACATAATCCTCAGCGATGAAATCTACAGTCTACCAATCTGTGTGACGATAACAAAGCTATGTATCATCATCAACTTCAGTCTAACCCAGACAGCTCCTGGCTCATTTTCTTCATTTGTCATTTTCTCTAACCTTGGAAAAAGCCATGCATAACAGTAACAGCAGACCTTTTAGAATTACTAGTAAACATCTGAGACAATGGAAGATACTCAGAAGTCTGGAACAAAACAGAGTGGAGGAAGGAAAAATGGTCTCTGTGCAAGCTTCCTTCAATAACAGAGCCACTTTACTGAATTAAATGTTATTTTCTTAATGCTGGAGCCAGATTTTTTTTTTTTTTTTTTTTTTTTTTTAAATTGCAAGGCAATTTTTAATGATTGCAATGCACCCTTCACCAATAATGCAATTCAAAGTCAAGGAGATTAAAAAAGACAACAGACACACATAAAATCGCATTTATGGCCAACCAAACCAAGCATGAAAACCACAGTACAGTACAAGACATGATTAAAGAGTTTAAAGTTTAACTTAAGAAAAATGCAGGGATAACCAAAAAGTGTTCAGCCCTGATTTCAGAGAACTGAAAGTTGGACCATATTTCAAGTTTTCAGTTTTAGGTTTGACTCTGGGAAGAGTAAGCAGACAGGTCCCAGTCTGAGAGGTCTGGATGGTTCATCACGGAGCAGCAGATAAGAAATGTACTTCAAACTATTCAGTGCTTTATGAACCAATTCCAGTATTTTGAAATCATTTTTGATTCTCTCCCTCAGGACTCTAGCTGCAGTGTTCTGAATCACCTGCAGCTGTCTTATTGACTTTTGAGAGAACTATTACAGCCATCAAGCTGACTGAAGATAAACATGAATAAGTCCTGCTGGGCCATGACTCCTTTAATTATTGCTATTGATTGGTTCCTTAATTATTAAACCAACTGCTATTTAAACACAATGTGCTTACATTTTCTGCAACATATGTTTGAGGAGACTTTCTTACCTCTGCAGACGGATTTGGTAACCACAAGAATTTCCATTCCCTACACTTTCTGCCCTCTCTGCTGCTACACGCTCTGCTACCTGAGAAGAAGAACACACACACACAAGAACATTGAGGAACACCATCAGCAGCGTGACAACATAGTCATCAAATGCACACAATTGATGCTAGATAACATTTATGCAATTTCTAGATATCCTCAGTATGCACACAGCGCAGCACAGTCAGACCCAAAAAAATCAGTGTACATACCGAGATGGCGCTGATGCGTCGAGGCTGTGTGCAGACCACACGACACATCGAGCCCACTCCTCTATTGATATAGTCATCGAGGATGAATTGGGTGACTTGAGTGGTTTTTCCACACCCTGTTTCTCCGCTCACCACCAGGACACGATTCGAGTTGATCAGGTCCACCAGCTCCTGTGGACACAAACATGGAAGCAGGTGAGAGGAAGTGGAAGGATTTAGAGATGAGAAGGAGGAGGAAAAGAGAAGGATAATAGGATTTCAACCTTGAAAAAGAGAAATTCAGTTATAGCAGAAATAGTGTGATTCATGATGAGGAGGAGAGTGTTTGCTTTAGTGTATGAAGCTAAAAACGTACCTCTTTTTTCCCATAGGATGGTAGTTTCTCTCTGAATTTCTGATGAAGACAAAAATCAGCAAACATTTGTAAACACTGAAGAAATTCAACAAAAAGAAGAGCAGATGTTCTGTCTTTTAGAACTTGACAGTTTTTACATTCAAAGTAAACTCCAATTCTTATAATCACAGACTCTTCCAGACTTCTTTCAACATAATGAATTGTTAGAGAAATACAATCAAGGCACTACCAAGCTGGTCAGGACTATTTTAGCAGCCTAGAAGCCTTAACTTCTACTGTATATATAAAACTTGAGATTAATCATTATACTCACGAGCATTTCTTTGTACTTTAGATCTGATGTCTTGCTCTGCAGATCTCTCTTCAAGCGGTCGTCCAGTGAATCATCTCTGACCACCTCCTGAAATAAGAACTCTAGATCTTTATCTTTACACTTCAGCTTCTCTTTCTCCTCCTGCTGTTCTTCTTCATCCCACTGGTCTGGAGGCTCATCTTTAGTGACTGCTGCAGAGACGCAACTAAACAAAAACATTAAAGTGGGTAAATATTCACCATCAAATACTAAACTATACTTTTGGAATGCGAGTCACATCTTTTTTAGCATGCATCTGATTTGCTTGTAAAGTTACCGTTGTGATTGCTGAGTTTCTTTCTTCGGGTCTGGACAAATATCTTCCTCCTTTACCTCAGATTTGATCTCATTCTTCGGTTCAACCTCTTCAGGCTCATCCCCATCAAAGTAACTGCACACACGGGTCAGAAACATGTCAACTAGATTCACACTGTCTGCTGTCACAGCTGGAAAAATAACTGACACTCCAGGCCCTTTGAAATTACACTGAGCTGTTCTTACCAATGACCACCTCTACTGGCAGCTGTCTGCCAGTTACCAGATGTAGAGGCTCTCGCTGGACCAAGGTGATCGTTCTGGACAGAGTTAAGCAGCTTGGTAATGTGCTCCTCTCTGGCCTCATCCATCTGGACAACTGCCCGCTGCACACAGAGAAGTTCGGCCATAATCTTATAGTTAACCCAACTAAATGTGACACCAAGACTTGTTTGAAATGTTACCAACATGTCCAATGAAAAATCCCGCTGAAACTGTGAAATTCATGTAACAGTATATGTGAAAACGGCATAATTCCAAATTTCATCTTTTTTTTTAAATTTTAATGACAACTGAAGGATTACTTGCTTTTTTAAGTATTTTTTTTAATTCCTAAGCTATATAAATTACACTTGTTTGCTCTAGGGGATGAAAACAGTTCTGAAATAAGGGTTAAATCAACGTCAGCTTCTTCATTTCTGAAAAAGAAACATTTTATTTCTCATCCAAGAATCTTCTTCAGTTTCCTCATCAGAACGTTTTGAACAACCAAGTCCAGCTGCTGTGGATTCAACTCATATTTAAATATCATGTCTTGGATGACTGACAACTCTCACAGACAAACTATTTCACCTCAGACGTAAGGCCTAAGGCATATAATTGTGGAGATTGGCCACTTTGCCTGAAAACGCAGAGAATTCAGAGAATGTGTGTCTCCTGTTTAGGCCATTGTCCATCTTCTAAATTTATCAAGAGAGGCTCATCACCTGTGTTCAAGATTTTGCCCACAAATCAGCAAAATCATGTGCAAAAGATTGTCCTGTTAATCCAGCCTATGACACACACTTTCCAGTTGACACTTGAGTTCAGAGGACAGACCTTTTTCCCCAGCAGAAGCTAAGTATTTACTTCAGTGTCTCCCATATCTCTGCTGAAGGTCCTGATCTATGTTTCTAATAGACTGACACAGTGCAGACATCCCTGCTAAACACAACGTGCAAGGGCCACCAAACACAGTCCATACCGATCTACGGTCAGCTTGCTTCCTCCGCACGGCTCCGTATCTGGCGTACCACAGACCGATCTCACGACCCTTCAGGTGAGGAGGAGGACGGTCCCGTGGTCCACCTCCTCCTCGGTCCTGGTCAAAGTCGGAACTGTGTCCTCTGGAGCCTCCTCTGTCCCACCTTTCTCTGCTTCCATCTCTGTTTCCTCGACCTCCTCTCCTGCCTCTTCTCCCTCCTCCACCGCCATATCCATAGCTCATACCGCCGTCAGAAACAGATGCTAACAGATGTCAGAATAACTGTCCACTGTGGAAACGCTGTTTTGTTGTTACTTGCTAACGTTAGCTTCAAGATGTGTCGGATGGATTTGTGGACCAGAAAACGAAGCTGAAAGTACAAAGTTGCACCCACGTAGCTACTGACAGTTAATTTATTGTTACAGTTTAAATGTTGACGCACTCATTAACTCAAAACATAACATTTAGAAGATGCTGCTAAAATGCAGCTTTCTCGTTTCAATCCGGCAGGTCGCACAGTAACTGCGTCAGAGCTCTCCGTCGCTTGATAACGTCGTCACGCCCTCTGATTGGTTGTTCGCTACCACGACACAAGTGCACCCATAAAGTTTTTAAAATTGAATTATGAAAATTATGCAGTGGTGGAAAAAGTAAACAAATCATTTACTTAAACAAAAGTGTAAATAATAAATAAATAAAATATTTATTTTATACATAAATAAAATAAACAAATAAAAGTGAAATAAAAGTGCTAATACCAGATTGTGAGAAGAAAGTCAAAGTCCTGCATTCAACATTTTACTTAAGTAAAACTGTGTAAGTATCAGTATCAGTTCTCATTCCACAGAAAATGGCAGTGTTTCACTATTATATGTAAGGTTTAATTAATGATTAATATTACTGCAACATTAACGTGTATGTTGCATTTTACTGCTATTGATATTTACTTTATATATTGTTGGGTAGTGTAATCCATTTAAAAGAGCTATTAGGCTGACTCCCTTAATCAGAGGTTTCTCACTGATCACTATTACCATTACTATTAGGACATATTTTTTTCCTTTCATTTTGACATCTTATGTTGGCTGTGGCCAACAATGGTCTGAATCTTCATTCTTTATACAGGACAGAACACTTTAATATCCTGTACAGAATAAGGTGCTGCTCTCAAAATATCATCAACAATAAGTCAAATTAAAATTAATTTCTTTAGAAACTTATTTTGATTTTATCCTGGAGTACCCAATTTGCTCTATTTTATTTTCAGATTTCATTTTCTCCTCATTCAGAATGGATTGTCAGTGATGTTGTGCTAATTTGTTGTGCTACTGTGCCGTGGTGCCTGTTGGATATCTTTACATAATTAATCAGACAAAAAATAATAAAAAATGTGAGGAACTTCTGGAACCTCAGAACCAAACCAACCCCTGACATTCCTGTTTACCCTTGGAAGACCGATCCTGCATATGTCAATAGTCAATGTGAGTCCTTTTGAGTCCCTGAAGAAGCAAGAATTGGGCAAAAAACAATGTCCTCAAGCTTTAATATATGCACTGACAGAGACAGTCTGTGCTGTCAATGTACCTGCTGTAGCCGACTCATCCTGCTCCAGCTGAACATCAGGGAACGACCTGTTGTCTGGGCCTTAAAGGTTACAGCCAAATGAAAAAGATCTACCATGACTGCTATAGACTGTATCACTGTGAGGGTTCTGGCTCTGCTGTATTGTGGTGATTATCATCCATCAGTGGATTCAGCATTTCAGTTACATTGTGTTGTATTCTGTTTTAAAATCTGATGGTGATCTAATGTGTCTACTTCAACAATTTTTAGAGACAATAGCAATCTATCACCCTCTAACTAAAAACACACTGGATTCATTGATCAATAACTTTAATAATTAGTAAGACACTACCTCGCTTTAGCATTTCATTGTAATCTTGGCACTTCATGACTTGTTTCACTTGAATGTTTTTCTGAAAACATCATGGCAATACTTAAGTCGGCAAGACCTAATTAACAGGTAACAGAATTTTTCGAATCAATAATTGGTTCTGCTTTGCTCTTATTTCTAAATTATGTGGTGGTTTGCAATTACGCTGTTTTTTCATTACTGTTCTTCACCCATCACTGATCCTGTTTGTTTCTGAATGTTCACACATAAAGAAAATATCTAATTGGATTGTACTCAGCATTCTCTTGTTTTAAATGAGCTGGAATATTGAATGGGTGAGATGTGTTTGTTCTCTTTCTCTCTCTAATGCTCCCCTCTCTCCTTCTGCATTTGTCTTTAAAAAATAAAAGCAATATACAACGAATAAGTGCCATGAAGCAGCAAGAGAAAAGAAAGAGGGATGAAAGGTGTGAGGGAGTAATTCATGGAGTTTGTGCATGATGCTAATGAGAGGTTGCAGAGGAGATCCAACCCTCAAACTCTGAGCCGCTGTCACCAAATATCATGCATCACCACTTTCAAATGAACTCCTTCTCCTCACCCATCCTCCTGTTCTGCTGTCATCATGGCAGTGATACATTCGAGGATGTGATATGTCTCATTTTATTAACTGTGAAATGAAAATTTGTGCAGCGTGTCCACATTCATGGTGTTGTCAGCCATTTTGCAATTAAGGAAATCCAGCTGTCCAAATAGAGAACCACACAGATAGAGAAGAAAAAAAAATATTAATAAAAAATAATTTCCGGAGCTTTGAAAAATCATTACTTTGGATGGAATGAACTTTTGAAACTTTGTGCGAAACATATAAGCCTAGTTTATGTGAAATTCATTTTCATCAGCTTTCTCACATTAATCCCACATCTGGCTCTGATATTTTTTTTAAAAATTCGGGATTCATTGATGGAAATTTATTCACTCTTGTCTTTGAGCTCAGCTTGAAAAATAAAAACGGAAGCAACTGTGATCAGTTAAACCTTATTTGAATTAGGAGTGGCCCACAGTTTTTCCTCTCAGCTGCCAATACTTTTATCTGTGTCATTATTTTGAAATATGTGAATATTATAAATAACTCTGCAGGTGGGTCTGAAGGGAACAGGTGAGGGATTGAAAATGAGGTTGAGTTAGAGAGTAAGTAATGCAGGAGAATAATGAGAAACAAGTGGAGGAACGAGGCTGAGATGTGTGTGTGTGTGTTATAAAGCCTTTGAACAGGGGAAGGGTTGTGACAACAAAATGATAGGAGGGGAGAAAGGACTGTTCAGAGCCCCCTCCCCCTCCTCCTCTCAGCACTGCTGCAGATGTACTATTCTTCTGCACACCTTGTTTTCATCCCTTCAGGGCTACCTGTGATGCATACAAATGATCTCTGACCTTAATGAATCATTTCACCGAGATGAAAAACCTCAGATGAAAAGCGTCATATTCAAACATGATTGTTTTTTTTTCTCTTCACACACTCTTCAGTAAGGACAGCTGTACCCACTGATGGAGCATGTGTTCAACTAGAGGTCTCAAGCGGCGCCACTGATGCCACATTTTGATGCAGGCTTACCTGTACCTTATTGCTTCGGCATAATCAGAGGTTGTGAGTGGGAAGTGAGAGTCCTTGGATCAGAAAGAAAAGATAAAACATCAGGAATGGCTGCAGGCCACGACCTTTGATAATTATGGGATTTTTTTATATTATTTTGCTTTTTAATTTGCTGCCACATGTCCTTTTCTCAATTTTTCTCTATATCTAAATGTAATGTCTTTACTGCTGATTTTGTGTCAGCTCGACCACTGATAAGACCACAATAAAATATCACAGAGCTGTTGTGGATTAGTCACATTACTGTCATCCTAGGGCTACAAAAACCAATGATGGCTGCTATCTATCTAGGTCAGTCTCTTTAAGTAGTTAATTATTGCGCTTTATTTGCTTTTACTCTACAATGGAGAATCTCATTTGAGTAGTTTGTGCGTTATCAGTCCAGATGGTTAACATGAATGAGTAAACACTTGTACAGCTAATGCGCAATTCCCAGTTTCTCACGAACAGAGCAAATGACAGTTTATTGATCACAATGGTTTATGAGAGTGCTTGACCAGAAGCTGGGTCCTGTTTAAAAGCGAGAACAAGCAGATGATCGAATCACTTCCACTCTGTTAGGCTGCAGAGATGAAACTGTGCTCAGCGCCATTAACAGCTCAAATGGTTGACATTGAATACAATTTTACATTCATTATGATTCATATGCCTGTACATTATTTTTCTTTTACATTTTGCCCAGGAGCACTCAAAATAGAAATGCATTGCAATCCTGTTGGAGGCAATTTTCTGGTATGAATCTTTAATGACAACATTCTTCAGGGGGATGGAACATGTCGCGGCTGATGAAACGAGCGTGCTAAAGGACAAGTCGAAAGCCTGCAAATGAAGTCCACAAAGTGTCAATGTTGTGCTGAAGATCAACCAGCAGCTGACATATAAAAGACATCATCATAAAACCAACATAAATAAATATATAGTTTAAAGCTACTCTGAAATAACGATTTTACAATATTACTGCAAAGGCATACACACACACATGAACATGTAAATGTGCATATAAGGAATGGATATACTGATAATACCTGTGAAAGAGAATAAAGATTTATATGCTTCTGAGTCCATGTAACCATTCAAAAACAGTACTGAAACACAATACTATCTATGTAAATTTTATTCTAGTCCTGAATTTATGCATGTGTCGGATAGAAAGTGAGAGGCCCCGGTGGCTCGCTGATTGGATGGGCAGTGAACTGAGCAGGCAGAGAGATGATCCCCCAAAGTGGCTCTGGATTGTACATTCATATGCTGCCTATACTGTAGTAAAATATGCACAGTGTCACTCATTTCAATTTCACTGAATGTGTACGAGGCGGAAAACTGCTCTGCATAAGTATCCCCTCAACCTCTTCTTCAATGATCACATGCACTCTCCGTCAAATGTTTGTCTCTCCTTCTTCTCCCCACTCAATATGAATAGTGGTTCCTCTCTCTCGTTTGATATCAAATTTGGTTGTGGAATACATGATGGAAATAGCGGCAGGACGCAAAAGAAAACACGCTGCAATTAAAAGAAATCAGAATAAACACTTTCATAAAAGGAAAACATATACGAATACGTTTTGGTGGGTGACATCACAAGCCATTACTCTCATACGTATACCCTCATCTTTATGGGCGAAGCTGCTTCTAACACACAAAAATGCACAACAACACACACTGAGATGAGTCAGACACATGGGTCAGGTGACCCCTCCCCTCCCGGCTGAGTCACTGGTGACGTAGTCAACGGGAGCGGCATCACATCAGACATGTGACCAGACCACGGCTCCTCCTTTTTCACGTCTAAGTGAATTTCTCTCTTGCTGTATCTGTTTTATGATGACAGGCTGCCATATGGTGAAAGTCTTGCATGGAATACAAATGCTCCCCTAGAATACTGTTTCTCTCTCCTACCCTCCCCTTCCTTTGGCTCTGGCTCTCTCTCTCTCTGTCTCTCCCAATGTATGACTATCCCTCTGCCTTCATAGACGAATCCATCTCAATGTACTCTACAGACAGGTGATGCTCTCGTGATGCTATCTGAAGAGGAAGTAAAAGAGACTAACAGACTATTATATCAGTTTTAAGCCTCTATTTAGGTCACCTGTCAGATCTATTAGAGCGGTGATAAGAAAGAAGTAAATGTGGAATGATTAGGAAATTTGTCTTTCATCCTTTGCCGTCACAGGTTCTTTCAACGTCCTCCTGAGAGACACCGTCCTGTTATCCTCCATGTGTGTCACTCTTCCCTCTCCCTAGCTTGCTTTCTGTAGGCCTCATTGAGCAGCTGTATCTCCTCACGATACCCCGAGTTCTCCTGCGTCTGCCGTCGGCTGTTCTGCCGATGAGCCTCCACAGTGTCAGGTATAGTGATATTGATGGTCTCTGCCTCCGGGTTGCCGCCGCTGGGGATGAGGAGAGAGTAGGAAGCCGTCTCGCCCAGGTCGCAGGAGACAAAGCGGTTCTCCCTTCGCGAGTAACGCAGCGATGGAGAGCGGGCGTGAGTGGAGGACTGGCTGATGTTGGAGATGATGGAGACACTGTCCATGGCCTCCTCGTTGTCACAGATCTCCAGAACCTCAAGGTGGATCTTGACGTTGGTGTCCCCCACACCGGCTCCGATACCCATGCCCATTCCGATCTCCATGCCCATCCCTACATTGCTGACATTCACGTCTCCAGTCTGGCCTCCCGATGCTGGGTCGTCTGCACTGGGCTCGTGGCCAACGGACTTGGAGCGATACACTTCCACCTTTGAAGAAGAGAATAGTTTAATTAGTTATTCATAAACCATATGGGGCCAAGATGTAATTCAACATTAGTGTCAATGTTTTCGGAATCCATTAGATCCACAGCGATTGGAATACAGTGTATAACACATATGCCTTATATTACTTTATGTCCCAAACCAAGTCATCCCACAGATTTGTTTTAAGGCTAATACATTTTTTGTAATCCAAAATCATTCAGACTAAATCTTGTGTTAATCCTTTCCCCCCAGATGCCAAAGGGAAATTTAAAGAAAACCAAATAAATTCTACAACATGGATGAAGTTGTAATGAGTCAAAGTTTTTGTTTTTTATAGTAATTCCACAATTATTGTATAAATTGTTGCAAACAGAATTGAGGACAGTTGTTAAGCTGTTAATTTGACATTTTGGGAAATCCACTTATTTGTATTTGTATTTTTGCTGTGGGTTAGACAAGAAGATGAGAAAATCCCATATCTGTCTGTTAAAGATGAAGTTAGAGCCTGGAGATCATCTTAGTTTATCATAAGGACTGGAAGCAGAAGGAGGCACTGGCCTGACTCTGTCAAAATCTCTAAAATTCACCAACCAACATGTATAAAGCTCAGTAATTAACATACGTATCTTGCTCCTTGCTCCTTAATCCATATGTAAATTGTAAATTTCACCACTGAGGGACAAACAAAGGTATATCTTATCTTATCTTATCTTATCTTATCTTATCTTAAATGAAACAAAATGTAAAGACAACCCAAGATGTGTGTGTTTTTATTTATTTATTTATTTTTTGCATATTTCATCCAGACTAACTCTTCCTTCTTACAGTCTTTTTAAGCCAAGCAACAATTTGGAATTTCCTAAAATCAATATGAACTGAAGCCTAAAAAAAGAGAGACTGCACTGAGGGCTTTTACCTTCTTGGCATTGTTGGGGGAGATTTTGAGTCCGTCACTGCTGACCTCGTAGGTGGAGAGAGAAAGGGTCTTCCCTGTGGGGGCTTGCAGAGATACAGTGCCCTGAAAGGCACACAGGGGGATTGACAGACCACCTGATGACCGCTGCATAGGAAAGAGTAAAAAAAAAAAAAAAGTTCAGTGGACATCTAGCACAGAATCTTTATTTGTATATAAACTTGACTTATTACTATTATGCATATCACTAAATTCTATCTTGGCTGCTCATCATGTTATTGACAACAGGTACAAAGCTTACAAGGTCCATTTGCATCTTACTTCTTTTGTTCAAACTAACTGAACCTATGTCGTGTCCATGATGTCAAGGGCAGGGAGATGAATGTGTTGACCAACCATTTCCATCCCAAGTTAATGAGGCTTGCATGCGAGAGCCCTGTCGACAGCACTTTGCTCTTAAAATGAGATGTTAGGGTTTTATGGAGCTGCCAGCAGAGCCTTCAGGTCAAAAGAGAAAGATGGAATCATGATCTATAAACCATATAGCCCCAATTTTTTTTAATTAACTAATTTAATCCAAATAATATAATTTCACTGTTTAAAGCATCAATCAAATTTCTTCTGGTTTAATATCAGTTTCCCATCTTTTTCAATTATTGGACTCATTTATATCACTCACATTTTAATTATATTTCATGTTTTCATATTGTTTTCACTGAGATTCATTCGCCACACAGTACATCAAAGTGAGCTTCTGTCAACATGATGTGTTTGAGAAAATGCATATTGCTGGAAGGGGAAAGGAGAAGCATCCTGCGGTGCGACAGTGGGGAGGCCCCTGCAGGTCTCATTTGGCCTTCTAAATTATTTAGATTAGTTCAATGTAATGATCGGATTGTGACTATGATGCACAATAGAAACAAAGAGGATGTCAATCTCTTGTCCACCCTGACTCTTGTCTGTTTTCCTATTATTGTCTTTGCATCATTGTGAAAGAGAGGAAAAAGGGAGTGAGATCATGATGTTAAGCTGAAAATTCAGTCAAGTCATTTAAATAATGCTCAGGACCCATCAATGTACTTTCAGCATTGATGGACGAGTGTGTGTGGTATATTCACATGACTTGCTTGTTGCATGACATGAATGCAAACATTGCCAGTGCACATTGCTTTTACAGAATTGCTTTATGTATTGTATTATGTATGGCTCTTTGACTATTGGTCCGGCCAAAAATATCCCAGCAACCTTTAAATGGATTGCCATGAGATTTTGTGCAGTCACTCATGTTCCCTAGTGGACAAATCCTACTGAAGTGGGTTACTTGATTCTGGTCATTTTCCTGACCATTCAAAATCAATAGTTTTTTTTTAATCCTCCACCTTGTAGCTTTATTGGTAACATTTATTTATACAGCTTTTTGGATGTGTTCTCAGAAGGGCGAATGAGTTTCTGAGCCAAACATCTGAATGCACATTAGATCTCCAGTTCCCCCTCTGGGAGAGGACCCCAGCTCTGTGCTTGCTAACAGAGAGTATAAAGTCACAGAGAGGGTAAAGATGTCTTTAAGCTCTAATTCCACCTCTCCCTGTGGATGCTGAAGGCCAGGAGGGCTGACAGTAAGGAGGACAGACACTAGGTAATGACATCTGGCCGGCTAATGAGGAACAAAACACAGCCAGGAAATGCTTTAAATCACACATTATTTAGGCTTGACTTTCATTTGCTGTTTACCTTTGTGTGCATATATAGTATGTATATGTGTATTTATATGCTTGTGAGATAATTTGTACTAGGGGGAAGGTTGCTAGATTTGCATAGCACAATTTTGTTATTTTTTTTCTTCGCTGTTTGTTTCCTACATGCAATGTGTGACTGAACATACATCCTGTTATTGTGCTTGTATATAATGACCCCAATCGATGAATAAAAGCTAAAGGAGCAGAGTTTGCTACAAAGAACCCAAGAAGTAGGACATGCACACACACACACACACACACACAAGCAAGCAGTGAGCATCTCAGACTTATACATGATGCAAAGTGAGTGCCAAAGCCAAGCTGTAGATGCATGCTCCATGGATTTTCCGCCCTCTGGTGATTTTCAAACCAAAACATTTCAGACTTATAAGTAGAGCAGAGACAGAGAGGAAGAGAGACAGATTTAAAGTGTATGCATGTGTTTGTGTGTGCACGCACATGTATGCACGCGTGCATCTGCTCCTGTCTCAGTTAGTTTTGTGAGTTTAAAATAAGCTCATAGTGTGATCGCTCTGAAAAGTCACATTTACTGTGCCGTCGGTTTCAAAGGTAACGCCAGTGACTGCTCTGCCGTTTTTCTCTGGAGGCGAGGCTGCTCTCTCATCTGTGTCTGGTGTCTATAAGGCCAGGATGCATTAATCATCAAGCCTTTACTGTTTTGTCCTTGTTTAAGAATTCAATTGGGTCCAACAAAAACGGAGAGAGAATTAAGCTTCTGGTATTACAAGAGCACAGGATGTCAAGCACAAAGAAAGAAATGGATTAAAAATGGATTAGTGGATAGAGGTTCGTGCGCCTGTGGCAAACTGTCTTGAGCTGCATTGTTTACACTTAGTGCTCTTTGATTTTGCATCTACTGAATAGAGCAACTATCGAGTGATAGAACAAAAAATACATTTATGAGTCTTGGCAGACAGACAACACTGCACTATACATAGATATACAGGGTGGGTTGGTGGGTCAAACTTGAACTAAAACATGACAGAAAATGAGATTTGTTGATTTTTTTCATTCCATACCAAATCACAGCGATGCACGAGAACAGACATAAAGGAGCTAACCTTCAGTAGATAAATCTTATTAATACTGATCTTGAAACTGTAAACACTAGCTTTAAACCCACAAAAAGAACCCAAGACTGAATCAATGAATTGGGCTGAACCTTGAGAGCCAGTCTGATTTGAGAAGGTCTGTTGAGCAGCATTGAACCAATATTTGCTTTTGAAAGACAGGCTGATATTTGTTACTGAACTGCTCTGCTGCTGATAGTATCTTGATCAGTTGCTCTATTAATCAGGATCCATTGAGGCTTAGCACAAATACAGATACGCAGAGAGAGCAGAGGAGAGGACAGAGGCTAAGGGAGAGGGGATTTTGACCATTTTATCTAAATGACATGCGCAGCTCCAAGTCTGTCAGCTTGATTATGAAGAGGCATATTCACAGATGTGGAAAAAAAACCCACAGCGACACAGACCAACAAACAGAAAGTCAGACAGCCATTTACACAGTGGAAAACACACACACACTTCTTTGAAGCCTGGCTATGTAAAGAGTGCATCCTAGTCTACCAGCTGTGCGTCTCTATATCTCGGTATAGGTGCACTGCAATAAGACAGCAGTTAATTTCCTTCTGGACAGAATGTAAACACAGAACGGGAGATTGAAAATCCATCCAATTTATGGCCCTGAGACACTAATCACTCCTAAATGACCATCTCTAGAATACACCACCATATGTTGCAGGCAAATGCAGCAGTTGTTTGACCTGTTTCAGAAAGCAATAGAGTCTGAATGTAGAAAATCAATTAATGGCAGCCATAAACCACAGAATGACACATACAATTGACTTAATTTGATGATTCAACATCAGACTAATAAACTGTCCACTCTGGACAGCAGGTACCTGTCTGGGTGTTCTCTCTGATTTACTCCTGCACCACTCCCAGTCCGTCAGCTCGATTTTCCGACACTCCTCGTGCGACAGCCTCCTCTCTGTCCCCTCGAACACGGACGACGTATCGGTGAGGTTGTGATCCTGCTCCCGGTGATGAGAGGGCAGCGACGGGACACAGCGGAAGTCACCACCGTCTCCCTGGTTCTCATGGGGGAGAGAGGGACAGTCGGCCAGAGCTTCTCCTCCGCCGGCCACGGCCTCCAGCAGCAGGTCTGTGTGAGAGGAGCTGTCCACAGGGCAGGTGGTGCTGAAATCAAAAGCTGGGCCCAGGTTGGAGAGACCCCCACTTTCTAGTGCATCAAGGCGGGTGTTGGGGAAGTCACAGTTAAAGAGGCTATGGTAGGCTGGCTTCTCAAGGGGTGGACTGTTATGAGACATGGTGGCATGTGACAACTTGTACACTCCATAGCCTTGTTGGAAGGACAGGCTGAACTCAAATTTTCTTTTCATCACTGTGGAAAAAGCATTTGAGAATCATTTTATTACTCTCCAAAGGAATCTCCAAATCACATAGGGAAACTTGTTTATGGGTTCATTATGTAGAAGCATTCACTGCTGATAAATGTCTATAATGTCTTGGTTTACCTGAGGGTTCCTGTGCTGGATCCCGTTTGCAGTTAATGAAGCAGCCACATGGCATGTGGATCCAGCGCTCAGACAGGACGAATAACGGCGTGACCGCGGGGGCAAGCAGAGTGAGGAAGAAGCTCAGAGTCTCCAGGGAGGAGCTGCGTGCATTCAGTGCGTGGCGCACCAACACCAAAGTCTGTGAATGAAGGGGAAGGGGAAATTAATTCACTGAGGAGCCAGGGATTCAATATGCATGAGGACGTGGGGGGAGGGAGACCCATGAATGGAAAGAAATTACAAAGATCCTTCAACCATACTGGGCTTTTTCCTTTTCATTTTCTTTTGTTCTGTTATTCAAATTTGTGAATGTAGTTTCCGACAAGATGCAACATGATGAGGAGTTGTTCTATTGTACTGTGTATGGAGTAAATTGAAAATAAATCTACAATTTTCTATGGTTCATAAGGAAATGAAAGTGGTCCTTCATAAAAAGTGTTTTTATGACTCAGCCATTGTGGCTCAGCAACAGGTTCATCATTGTGCCAACATTGACCTCTACAGCGTCCCAAAAAATGATAAACCAGTTCAAACACAAATAGCAATAATAAATATATAAAGAGAAATCGTGTTAGGTATGACATGTTACTTTAGATTTATTTGTTTCTCAGAGAACACAACAAAAATCACATCCAGAGAAAGAAACCTGATTGTGAATTGTCAAGGTGTATTTTTAGCATCTGTGAAAAATTGACATTTTCTGCATGAATCATATCAAGAGCGTTTTCAGTTTTCATTTTCAGTGTTGCAAGTCTGAAATATTCTGTTTGCCCATCATTATCAGCCAGTTGCACAACATTTATCACCTGCAAGAACAAATGCTGTAACAGTGGCACTCTGTGTGGCAGTCATGCACGGTATTCTCCAAGATAACCCAGTGAATGCTGCCCTTTAGGTGTTGACTAAAACCAGCCAACTAATGATCTCAAGGCCTTTAGGGGATTAGGGGATTTAAGAGTTTAACAAATTTAATGAGACTGAAACCATAATGAGATGTCTAAATGGTTTTAAACCTTTAAAGGTAACAGATAATTAATGAATCGAATAGCCTATATCCTGCAAAATACTGTTTCCCAAAGTTGCCTCAAGGGATAGTCAGGGTTTCTTTTTTCACACAGGAATGATTTTAAGAGAATAATGCACTTCTATCACGACTTAAGATCCAACACTGTTGCTTTTGTCCACATAATAACCTGTTACAGCCCAGAGCCTGCAGACAAACTACGACAGAAATGATGGTTTAAATTGGACATGAATGACATTAAAATATTTGCTACATTAGAGGCTCACTCATGACTTTCTAGTTGGTTGTTAAACACTTTTCTGGAGCTTGTTTGACATCGTTTCTATTGTCCCATATGGTGAAACAGCTTAGTGCTCTATGATCATTATGGGCTAAATGTATAGTTGACCAAACAGCCATGTTCTGCTTATCTTAAGAGCTCTTTTGCACTAATCTCACACAAACCTCTACCACTTATAGAGTTTAAATTGCAATATATGGTGTTTTAAGTTGTGTTAATTGTTATGTGGTCAATGTGTTGAATTGATACTGCAGCTGCTGCAACACAAGAATTTCCTAGTTTGGGAAATTTAAAGTCTCTCTCTCTCTCTCTCTCTCTCTCTCTCTCTCTCTCTCTATCTATCTATCTATCTATCTATCTATCTTGGCATTTTCTAAGATTCAGTCTTGGAATCTTATTTTTCTTGAAACAGGTGAGAGGTTGTTCTGCACTTTAATGAATTATATGGAAACAGTCAGTGCAAAATAGATCATACATCATGACTAAAACATTATTAAAGCATCATTTAGCACTATAAGAAAGAAGTTGGAAACAGGTACAAACACGGGTTAGCTGGTGGATGTGAACTGGAGGGGAGCTGCTCACCATCATTGGCATCCACAGTATAACTCGGACCACAGCCAGGATCATGGAGAAGCGCTTTTGCGCGAACACCACCGGCGTGTCCTCCACGGCCGCTGTCCTCTGCCCGTTCACAGACACCGGGGACACACAGCTGTCCTCCTTCTCCCTCAGCTCCGTCCCGCACGAACTGGGGCTCAGCTCGTTGTAGGCACCGAAACTTTTGTTCAGGCTGGAGTCCCTGGAGAAGGACTGGAGGTCGCTCAGCCCCCTCACCACCTCCAGACAGCCCGGGTACAGCAGGGTCCTCTGGGGCTCTCTGGAGCACAGCAGCTGGTAGGTGAGGGGGGTGAAGAAGAACAACAAGCCGCAGAAACACAGGGAGTATAAGGAGAAAAGCAGGAGGATGTAGAAGCTGTCGCTCTCTGGGAAACAGCCCAGAGAGGCCTGCGTAAAGCTGCCCCATCCGCACAGAGGCAGCACGCTGACGGCCAGGCTGAGCGCCCACACACCGGCGATGGCCCACATGACCCTGAGGGGCCGGCGGGCAGACTGCAGCACCCCGAACCTCTTGGTGACATAAAAAGTGTAAGCTGCTATGAGACAAGCCTTCATGTTGCTGGACACCCCTTGGAACACGTAGAGGAGTCCGGACAAAGTGCACAGGCTGCCCGAGCGCGCGCCCCCGTCCGCCGCCTCCAGCTGCAGGAGCATGAAGAGGGACAGGGGCACCACGCTGAGCAGGTCGTCCACGGACATGGACGCCACGATGAGACACAGGGAGGTTTTTCTCCTCATCCGCAGGAGGGAGAGGAGCGAATACACACCTCCGATGAAGGTGGCGGCCGCGATGGTTACGCACAAGCCGAAGAGCAGCAGGCGGATCTGCCTCTCCACCCCCGCCGGGTCGCCCGACTCGGAGGCGGCCGTGGACAGGTGGCTCTGGTTGGGCGCAGGGGAGCTCAGGTGCGTCGTGGACATCTTCAGTGGATCAACTTTCTTGTTCCCTCGCTTGAAAAGTTTACCGAGCTGCGGAGGTGTGAGGATGGCACAGAACGCTCCATCACACAGTGGATGCACACAGCTCCATCCTCCTCTCATCCAAGTGGAAGGAACCAAAGCGTCCAGGTGTGTCTGGATGTGGAGGCTCCGGGTGCCGAGCTGGCTGCGGCTTGTGTCCGCTGATCAGAGCGCGCAGCCGGGCCACCTCCTGGCTCCAGCTGTCGATTTACGCGCTGTCGTCACCATCGTCCTCTCATTTGGGGTTGGGCCAAACGCACCAGGCTTCCTCTCTCATCCGTGGCTCGACCCTTTTCCTCAGGTCAGGACAAACACTAACCCCCTCCCCTTTCACTCCACTGCCCCACCCCCTTCCAACGAGAGACGTTTAATCACAGTTGAATAAGGGGGAAAAAGGAGATTTTAAAGATTGTTTTTTTCTTGCCAATGCAAGATTCAGATTTCCCCAGCATTTTGTGGTTTATTCCATTTGGAAGCCAAAACATCTGTACAGACAGGATGTGTCTCCAGCAGATTGATTGTTCCATTTTCAAAAACCATTTTGGCTTAATGGTGTCAGGAAACTCAATGCAAAGGCTGTTATAATAATATTGATAGTAGTAGTAATAATAATAATAATAATAATAATAATAATAATAATAATAATAATANATAGTAGTAGTAATAATAATAATAATAATAATAATAATAATAATAATAATAATAATAAATGAGACCAGATTTGAGTGGTGTCTTGTGAATGCTCTCTGAGTCAGACTGAAAAGAGACTAAGGCCAGTTTACTGTAAGTGCATGGGTGTCTCTTTGTATTTAGTCCTGTGTGCTGTAATACTGTCTGAGAGGAGCAGCCCTCATGAGGAAAAAGGGCAAAGGACACATTCAAGGCAATGAGGTACTCTGAAGAAAGTTGTCCTTGCCTGACTCATCCGAATGGACACCGTGTTACAGGAAAACACATTAATCCTGTTTGTCACCGGAGGCCTGAGTTTTAAATGACAATTTAATGAGTGATTAAGTTGTAATTAAAACAGTCTGATAGTTTTATTAGATATAACATTAAAGCAGGTTAGAGGGGCCAAGATTGTTAGATGCATCCAGGTGGAAAAAAAGAAAATCACAAACAGTGTGTGGCCCCCGTGGCTGGACAGAGGCAGATTAGTTTGTGTGCAAGTGGAGCCTGTGTGTGTCCATGTCTTTATCTGTGCGCAAATCCTATACCCTGGTGTGGAACTGGCCTTGTCTCGTCCTTCCCTGTGGTGTTCAAGGATTTTCAGGCTGAAGGACTCGTCAGATTGTTTAGATGGTTCATGGGTGATCATTTATCCTCACGGCTGTCCATACATAGAAATAATAGTCTACGTGCAGCTCTCGGTTTATCACTGGAGATAGATTTTTGGACTCATTCCCTTTATGTAAATGAACACATGAATCTGCATGATGACAGAAGGTTGCTTATTTATTAACTCACCCCCATCATGTTCTCACTTACTGTATGATATACAAGATATGTGGATGCTCAGCTTCTTCAGTCTCGTGCAATGTTATGTCAATGTGAATGCAAACGTTACTGTAAGTGCATCTGACTTTAGGTCTTGCAATTGAATTAGAGTCTGGGCTAAGTGACTTACATCCAGTCTAATGACTGAACTCTCTGGGGCCGCGAGGACACAGAGAAGAACATAAGAGGACAAAACACAATGCAAAAAGGTGCATCAACACACACACACACACACACACACACACACACACACACACACACACACACACACAGATAGACCAGCTGAGCTCAGCGTCACACATCAAGGTGACCTACTTTGTGTGTGTGTTTGTGCAGACTGCACGCAGTAGTTTGTTCATGTGTGCATGTGGAAAGGCAGAAGGTGAGAGTGCAGCTCTGTGAAGGTTTCCAGAGACAAGTGCACTGGTGAGGAACAGAGCCAGTGTAATGAAACAGGATTCGTTAGAAAATATGAAAATCTACCATTCTGTCAAAACGCATCCCATCATCTATTCATGGAGGAAAGACAGAGTGAAAATAAATTTTATATCAAGGCAGATAGTTGAAGAGTGGGAAAAAGAGGAGACACAAAATCACAGGAAGAATATGAAAAATGAAGATTGTTAAGTTTTATGTGAGATATTAAAATCCTCATTTATGCAGAAAGTGCCAGAGCAGTATTGCAGTGTCAAAACAAAGCTGTATATCTTATCAAATGTTTTAATATTTGACATAAACAGTCAAGCAAATGTAGACAAAAATATGCACTTTGTTTTGTTAAAGCTATGGCAAATTTTCAAGAAAATCTAAGTCCTCGAGGTAGTTCATAGTAAAATTCCAGACTTTGATCGAATGTCACCAGCAGAATCACAAACAGAAGCACGGCAGCACGACGTTTGGATGTTCAAGCTGTAATATCCATGTTGATCAAAGAAATATCTTTATCTACCTGCAGACTGACACGCATCCAGATGCTCCTGCCTGCGGATACACGACGCTCTAACAGAGCTTTCCCTGTGCAAACCTGTTTGGCAAACACTGACAGAATTGTCCATTCCTTATAGATTGTTAGAGCCCTTTGTGGACAGTCATGGCACATTAAATCAGTGAAACGAGGCCTGTTATGATGACCGATACTGTTCTTGTGTTAACACAGAAAAGGTGCTTGCTAAAACCTGACATTTTCATTACCGTGTCTACTTTCATTGCTGTGTCTACTTCAATAAACATTTAATGGACTCTCGTGGAGCCAAACGAAATTACATTCAAACTAATGAAGCGAGAGTTTGATTTGAGAATAACAGCCATCATCTAATAAATCATTCATCTGTAATATTGGCTGGGAAATGAAAATGAAACCACAGGAATGCTGTGAAGTAAAGCCTCGTTGTGTCTCTGCTGCAATTCATCTGGACCATGAAATGGAAGCTAATCAATGATAGATGACTGTAATAGGTTGTCTAAATACCCTTCGAGTACATTAATAATGCACTGTGTTGTACATACTGTATGCTCGTACATCTGCATACATGCTTGCACAAACACCACTCTGTCATTGCTCTGTTGCTTACTGGCCTCTGGTGGTGCATCCTAAATTCAGCACAGCACAGTTTGTAACTTTAAATTGTAGAACTGCTGGAGTAACCCTCCCCCCCCCCCAACAACCTCCTCCACTTGCCATTCTCCCACCAAACCTGCAGACACGAATCCACCCACACCTGCATGCACACGCTCACAAAACACACATACACACACACACAAACACACACACACACACACACACACACACACACACAAAGCGAATACACACAGCGTCTAAGTGCATCATTATCCTAAGTCACATCAAATATTAATGAAGCAGCACTTGACACAGACACAACAGCTGAATGGAAGATTATATTTGCATAAAAGAAGAGAAGTAAAACTGAATGAGGAAAGGTGGAGGAATAGTTAGTGCCATGAATTCATAATGACTCAAGCCTTAACTCACTGCTGGCTGCTCTTTGGGGTGAAGCACAATACAACACATCTTACATTATATCAAACGACTCTTTGTGAGAAAGGTGCTGCGATCATAGGATCACAGGCTCTTATCAAAAGCTCTGATAAATCCACTGTACAATACATGTCCAGGATCAAAAAATGCTGGATCATGCTGGATCATCTGTCAAAACATAGCTTAAGCAATACATGTTTTCTTTGAACAGGTGGAGACCAAAACAGAGTTTAAAGGACTTAAATTCATGAGGTGAACATAAACCTCACAATGACTCCTCATGTGCCTCTGGGTCTGCTGGATATTAAAGTAAGCAGCTGTTTGCAAATGCATCAGCCATAACAACTACAAGCCATGGATATGATGTCTGATGGCTTGTTTTGATCTTTTCTGCCCTCTAGTGGCCAAAAGTGGATTAATGCATTGAAGTTGGTATTTTCTCTCTCTGGGACAGGGAATGGATATTGTATTGAATATATGGTCTGCTGAGTCAGTGTCAGGCTGTGCGACAAATTGTGTTTTACTCTGGGGAAACAGAAACAGGAGACTTTAATTATTCCTGGGGAAAGGTTATATAATTTATTAAAGAAAAAAAATCAGTTCAGAGCACATTTTCGCAGCATGTCAATAACTTTATTTCTTACAAACTCTTGCAGGACATTTTCAAATATCGTGCATATGCAGTATATAAAAATGGTCAGTCTTTCATAAATAAACGTGAATTAGAAGTATGAATAAAACTTAACTTAAAGTAATGAACAAGAACTTTCCCTTAAACAGACAGTTCAAGATTGCTATGACAGTGAAAATGTGGCACTGAATGGCACAATTCACATTTAATGCTGTCTCCAACTTAATAAACTGTGGAATTTGACCTTGATTCTGAAATAGTGTTTGAAGTCCTTGTACATTATTCAAACAGAACTTTAAAACACCTTTTTAAAAAGATTATTATTTTAGTACATTATGCCTTATTTTTGTTTTAGCCCCAGGGAGGGTTGGCATGCAGCTCAGGCTCCCATCTGGAATCTAACCTGGGGACATGGCAGTCAGGTATGCATCTTAACCAACTGAGCCAGCGGGACACCCTCATTTTAAAAAAATCTCAATTACAAATAAGTCAAAAACATATTTATATTTTCTCAAACTGAAATAATCAAAACATTCGATTTGCAAGATGTGCAAACAAATTCCAAATGCATACTTCAATTTCAGAGCACAAAATTCAAAGTCGTTTCACTTAAGTGCACAGGTGTGTGTCCACAAACATGCACCTCTAGCTTTAGTAAAAGATGATGTCTGTGAAAGTGCTTGTGTGAGTAAACGCACATCTTTGTGCACATCAAGGACAATCATTTATAATGGACGAGGCAGTGTGTTTCAGGGCATTACTTCTGAGCACCTCCATTATTTACTGATGCATTCGTTATATATATATATATATATATATATATATAAAGCACAGCAGGAGCAGAAAAAGTTAAGAAAATGATGTTGAGTGTAGGAGTTTGTTTCTTTGTGTGTGTGTATGTGTGCATGTGTCAGTCTAAGTCAGGCCGAGCTGACTGTCAGAAAGTCATGTCAGACTCTGTATAATTCATAGCACCTGTTTCTGCAGAAACACTGACTGGAATTTTATGGTCATACACAAACACCTTTTGCCTTCTGCTCTCGTTCTCTCTCACACATAAATACACATACTTACTAATGGTCAGCTTCATTATTCATGTGATATCTTTTGCAAAAGAGTTGCAAAAGTGACAAATGGTTTACTATGAGATGGTTTAGAGAAGGTAACATACTCATCAGTGAACCAAACTGCATCACACATGCCTCTTGGTAACAATGATTTTTTGGTGAAACGAATGGGGAAATATCCAGCAGCCACACGACATGACAGCACCCACAGAAATGACCAAGCACAAACAATTATATGCAAATTCACCTAAGGTGAAGTTATAACAGGTAACACTTTACAAGTAAGGAATAACATATGTGAGTTATATAGATTGTCAGAGATTTAGTTTTGTGCAGAGTTAAGCTGATTTGCATTTGCAAAAGCCCTCATCTCATTTTTGAGCTGGAATAACTGTCATGCAGCTTTTGCAGCAGAGAAGCTGGTGAAAACAAGGAAGAAGCTGACAGATCATTTGTGAGCCATGGTTACCTGGCTACTGACACGTTTTTAACTTAGAAAAGTGACAAATAAAAAATGATCAAATGAGGGGATAAATATAACAAATGCATTTGCATAGGACACAAGAGGTCAATGTGTGGTTTAATGGTTATGAAAAATGATAAAGTCTGCTTCGGCTACATTGTGCCATTTATTAACAAAAGGTACATCACCAGTAAAACCTTACAGCTGGTTGTCAGATGGGTTCTGTACAAGGTGACCGTAGCAGAGGGGCCACAAAAATGACCAGTAATGTCAAATGAGTCATTAAGAAATTTTACATTTTCAGAAACAACTGAGACACAAATATTAAAAACAGTATTTTCAGTTGTTTTTTGTGACATATGCACATATTTTACATATAATGATGATGATGCTTTTTAAAAACAAACAAACAAAAATACACTGGTTTGGTTTAAGGGCTCATATAAGCTAAAAAACAAAAACAAAAACAAAAACAAAACAAAACAAAAAACCTGGTGACAGTTTCACATTCCAAAAGGATAGTTTCACATTCCTCTTAAGACAGACTTGAAAATTTGTGAAAGTACCCTTTAAGCATTACCAGGTCAGGCATGTGATTTGTCCACCAGATGGACCTATTGCACTGTGGAAAAACTGGCCCAATGGACCAGAGTCAAACATGTGGATGCAGGTGTCCAAAATGTTGCCTAAAGCCACTACAAACTCAACATACCTGGACGACACCATATTTCTCTTCTAAGCTCATACCTGCTTTCCTGCAGGTTTGTAACCCTGTTTCTGTTCTGGTGTTGCTCTGCGGGTCCTGACGATCCAGTGTAGCTTCAGGTGGGTCACTGCCACAGTCCTGCGGGGACAGAAATCATCAAGGCATCTGACTGTGAAGAAATGTGACAAATTAGCCCTCTGTTTTTTTTACTGTCTCCCTCCATGACTCCGAGCCTCCATCCTGACAACCTGCATCACACTAATCAGTATAATGAATTCCTCCAGCATGCCTGGCTTAATGTAATCAATTACTTGTAGAAGACGAAAAGATGTGGCAAGAAAACAACCAGCCCAGACTAATTTACCTGGATGGTTACAGAGAGAAAATCACGGCACGTTGTATAGCTTGTCTGAGTATTAATGCAGAAAAACAGATGATGATAAAGTCTAATTTGTTTTCTTTGTTATTAGAATGAAAGCTGGCATTAAGTGGCAGGAGACAGAGGAGATAAAAGGAGAGCGTAATAAGGAGGTGCTGTGACAAAACCATCTGTTTTTGGGTGGATGTGTGTGTGTGTGCAAGCGCTGAGTCTTGTTTCCCTTTCCTGCCCATGTGCATGATGTGTGTATATTTCTACATTAATGAGCAGAGTAGAGATTTTCATTAAGGCCCCATTAGTGCCTGTTTTTCCCTCTGGGGCCCATCTCACTACTGCGCTCTCATTCATTCCTCTAATGCAATAACCATAGAGAAGCAGACAGAGAGTGGCAGCGTACATGGCTCACTGTCACAGGGATTAAGCAAAATGCAATATGTCTGGCACCACTTTCAGAATAAATGGACTCTTTTGAACTCAACCATCAAATGGGGTTTTCAGAACAAGACGTCGGCTTGAAATGAGGCAGAAAGGCAAAGTGGCGCGAAATAAATTATGAAATACAATTGTTCATTAAATAAACATTTGTGCATGAGGCATGTAACGTTAAGAGCTAAATGTCTGAATTATCCAAAACAAACAGATCATGTGGGATTGAGCCCTGGTCTAAGGGTTTTTGACTGACATGTGTGAGCCAGCTCGGCTATCATCCAAACACTGCTGACAAACATGGCTGGGCAAAGTTAAAAAAAAAAACGTTTCAAGCAGGCATGCTATCAAACCAGAGCGCCTTCAAAACACTGTGGAAGTGTAGCGACTCCCCGGCAAGTCAACTGGCAGCGGATTTTATCTTGGGCAAGTATGTCTTCAATCTTGGTCTTTCCAATTCACTGCGCAGCTCAGACAGAGATGAGTTTGAAAAATTTGGCTGGCGTAAAAAAAATCTTTCTTTTGAACATGACTAAAAATAACAAGCGTGTTTCACCACAGGGGTTTACAGCATCTTGTGGATGTCGCTGCGCTTTCATTACAGAACATTAGAGGGCAGTGGCTTTACATAAAGCACCAAAGCCACTTCCAGATCAATCAGAGTCCTTTAAGATACATCGGAGAAGGGGACAGCTCTCAGTGCTTAGTGTTAACAAGTCTCTCTGTGCAGCCTGCTGTGTGTTTCACCTTCATGCTGCCTTGACCCTATTTGCTGTATAATTCCCACCTCTCATCATATGCTCCCTCTCTGCTCCAACTTTGAGAAAATGGAAAATACAAATAGCAGTTGTCCCCTGGTGCAGTGAGAGTGAAAGAAACCAAAAAAAAAGAAAAAGAAAGATGGACAATTTGTCTGTGTCTGTGCTGCTCAAAGTCAAATAGAGTGAAACATTTCCTGTCAGAGAATTTAGGACAGAGGGGAAGACGAGAGAGCGGGAGGAAACGGAGTGTGTAAACTGAAATAGAGGTGTAGAAATGTCAGCGCTGTGTTAAGACAAATATTGCTTGAAACAGTGCGAGCTCACGGAACGCCACACACAGGTAAGCACATGAGGATGTATGTCATAAAGTACAGTACTTAGCCACACAGGAATTGTGGTGTGTTGGAAATCCGTCCAGACACGCCTTACATTATGATCATTCAAATCCACCTTCAGTATCCGGATTAGGGTGAATCCCACAGTTGCATCTGCATTGTTATGCGCCCACATGATGCCGTGCCCTGATTCCTGCTGAAACATGCGGCGTGATGACGCTGCATGATGATCAACGAATAAAAAAGGTCCAAGAAAAACAGAACCTGTGTTGAAAGCAGTTCATTGCTACCAACCTGCGCATGTTGTGAAATGTCAGGTGAAACCTCATTGCTTGTATTTTATTGTATTCTCATTGCTGGAGCTGAACACATTTTTGCACATATTTGCTTATTCTAAAATCATAGATAATTGAAAAGACAAGAATTACTGTGTAGCCTTCTATGCTGTTATGTCTAAATCAGGAAGTTTTTTCCATTTCAACTTGCTCTTATCACCTTTTCTTGTGAGAGAAGGTGAAAAGAGAATTCTTAAAGGAAACACAGTAATCACTTTAGACAGCATCGTGGAATTGGGAAGGTGAAAATTCAATGAAATGGTTCTAGTCAGGATGTCACATTGGCCCATTCACAAAGCCCATATGTACAGTAACTATATGGTTTGAGCACCATGTTATTTATATATTATTTATTGTCAATTCTTTAAATTAATAAACCATTTACTAATGTTTTAGAGTAAAAAAAAATAGAGCATTAATAAGAACACATATTGAGTTGCCAGGTTGTGAAAAATCCCTTCCGCTGGTGTTTTCCATTTCTAAAAAAGCTGTTATAAATGTTGGTAATGATTTTTAATGGGTGTCATTTCAAAAGCAGTACTGCTACTTTTTAACAGAAGCAATTTTGTCTTTAACTGAGTCAATTATTTCAGTACTTCTATTTGACAGTTTGCTCTTTTTTAAACCACTGCTTGTAGAGCATTTCCATAGATGCTGAGATGAAGATAAAGTCTCACACACACACATACACCAACCTTTGTCACGTCATCTGTGTACTAATACAAACTGTGCAGTAGTGGGACACAGCGTTATGGTCTTTGAGAGCCTGGTGCAAAGATCCAAGGGGGTAAGAGAACACGCTGAGGAGACGGCATGCTAAGTGGCCATGACAGATGAGAGCTATCTTCTATCTTCAATTGGAACTGGGGAATTCTTCATAGCAGAGCAGTTTCATCCCTGGTACGGCGAGGAACCAAAGCACAGAGAACAACACACACTGTACTGGACTCTGAAAACAAGTCGACCTCAGTCCAGGACAAATTATCACTCTAAGTCTGAGATCAAAGGAAGCAACTTGACCTACTTAACCTTCAGCTGTGCTTAGCATGTGAGGGTCTTTGGAGGGCTGGGGATATGTGTGTAAGTGTGTGTATGTGTGTGTGTGTGTGTGTGTGTTTGTGTGTGTGTGTGTGTGTGTGTGTGTGCATGCATGTGGATGTGTGTGCGTGAAAGTGAGAAAAAAAAAACTAAACAAGGACAGATAACTGTCATTGATGTGAAGCACCTGTCCATCCATTATCATGCAAATAGAAGAGCAGCAGTTTGTGAAATGAAAGTCCAAATCTAGTCCCATTTGCGCCACCTATCAGCAAGAATAGTAACACCAGCAGCAGCAGTTTGGAACTACGGCTCCACATGTGTGAAACTGGTTTGGCCAAACAGCGCCTCCTGTGGACAATGTGCAGACTGCTACATGTGAATGAGTATGTTTGTGAGGCCAGGTTATGTTATGACCTGCATCTAATTTTCAAAAAGAAGGAGAGTTATAGCCACTGTATGTAGAATTATTGGTTGATTATGGTTCGTGTTTGAAATGACTATGACGGGATGAGTTTTCAGTGGCGGAAAAATTAGACATTCCTCAGCTCATTCCTCTCAGCCATCCTTGGGTTGAATCCATTGGGGGTCTAAAGGGACACGTATTGCTGTCTGCCAGAGCTTTCTTTTGATATGACCACTTGGGGGAGCCAAAGCAGAACGTGTTAAAATTCTACACAGAGTGGCTTTACCGTTGCAATAATTGAATGTTTGACACTTAATGGCAGCAGAACAAAACTGAGATTTTATCACCATATAAAGCTGCTATGCCTAATGTGTTGGCTATTTAGACATAGAACAGCCACAAAGGAACAATAGCATTCATATTCATTTTTATGGCCACCTCAAGTCCTTCCCTTTCTTTTAGCTCTGTTTTGGTCATCACCAACAGGCTTTTTAGCTGCTAAATGCCCCATTATACTCACCTGCCAGTCGCTAACTTTATCTGTCTGCTGTTCGGTGCTGGGCAGGTGGCATGCAATGGGCTTATCAGAGCTTTTTCACTGAAAACAGCTGCCTGCTGAGGCTGGAAATAAGGTTGATGAGTGCACAGAGTGTGAACTCAACTCTGTAGAGTTGAGTGGGTGATGATTCTCTGTGCGTTCGTCATTACATGTGACCCCTTTCGCATCCCTCATAGTCATTTGATCCATTGTAAATGTAAAAACATCCATTAGTGCAGTTTAAATAAACTAAACTTGCAGTATTTTTCGTGCATCTACAAAGTGTTTTGCTGCTTTTGCTCAGTGGACACACACACACACACACGACATGAGAACTTCACACTGAAAAAAGATATTGATTGTCTTTGGCATCTGATTGAATTCTACACGTCCTGCATGCATAATACAAATGAAAAGGGCAGAGGAGAAGACTGTGAGGGGAAACAAAGACAAAGCAAGAGAATGGGGAAGCGTGTGACACAGCACAATGAGCCTGATGAGGGCAAAGCACTGCTACCCGTTTATGTGTTTTGTGTGTATCAGATTTTTTGTCAAAGTGAAACTGCAGAGACTTTAGTATAATGATTTTATCTGATCGACGTGGGAGGTTGATGAAACAGGCGATCTAAGTCACCTGTCATTCCTTTCCACATCAGCAGATTCCTACAGATACAAGCTCACTATGGCAAAGCAAGTGCGGGCAGGTGAAGACAGTTAGTGATGAAAGCTGATGCCTCTTCAAATGTGACTTTGTTCATGACAGCTACTAAAGTGATGATCATAAAAGCAATGACGCAGGTGAACACACAGGATGATGCAGAAAAGAGAGGAAGAAAAGAGTCTCCTCCTGCTTATGCATTTCACATGAAATCATAAAAACCTTGGCAACGTTACCCTTAAAACAATTTGAGGACAAATAATGTGAGTGTGAAAAAACATTTTATATTTATATGTGTGAGTGCGTCTGCGGAAATCTATTAATTACGCTGTTGGGACGAAGCGCTACAGAGACACAATACGAGGACTCGGCTCCCATGTGGGGACAAAAAGCTTGTCTTTAGAGTTAGGGTAATGCTTTTGATTAGACATGTAGTGATTATGGTTAACGTACCGTGAGTCTCTGGCAAATTAAAGTCGGTAAATACAGTGTCCTCCCAAGTGACACAAACGGATTTGTGTGTGTATGTGTGCTAAAAAAGAGAACATTTGATCATCCAGCTTTGCTTCAATATTGCAACCGCTTCCCATGTGTACACTTAGCTAATGTTTTATCACAGATTGTATTTCATACTGAGGCTCATAAATCACTGAAGCGACCACAAAGAACAATAATTTCCAGTAACACATAGTTGTAAAAAGCAACAAAAGACTTCTGTTATCATTATGGAATTCTGTGTTTGGACATGCTCAAAACATTATTTTCCTACATGCAATTCATCATAGATAACAAAAACAAACAAAAAAAATCCCTGAACTGTCTGTGCCAACCTGGAAATATTTGGTAAGTTGGCGCTTTTAACGATTTTCCTCTTCTTATCTGTGTGTCTGTCTTCTCTGTTCCTCTTCTTGCTGCCTCATGACCGGCACAAACCTCAGTCTGAAAGCCCCTATTTCTGAGTGACAGCAGTGAGGTTATTAATGCGAGAGCAGCACATCCGAGTCCTTGCCTGTGTGCGCGCGCTTGTGTACTTCTGTACTTTAGTGCTAGATTGTGTATGTGTGTGTGTGTGTGTGTATGTTTGTGTGCACTGATAGCAGACTTTAAGCGTAACTGGACAGCCCGTCTGTGGCTGATAGGAGAGTCACTCCCTTGACAGTTCCTAGATAGAACAACCCATCTGAGTGACCTTGATCCAACCAAAGAACCTTCAACCACCTAACAATTACACATCAGTTGAATATAGTGTAAAAGATTACTTCTTGAAATTGTGACAAACTTGCTGCCCAGTGTGATTCACAAGCATATGTGGACCAATTGCAGGACTGATTATTAGTCATGGTGTCTGTTTCATTGTGGTACCAGTTCCTTGGAACACATGAGTCACGTCCTGGAAGGTGGCAGTAAACAGTTGATGTTATCACAAGATTGTCACTCAAAACTGATGGTGAATCATATCTAAAGTAAGCACAGGGATGTTTGATATTTTAGGAAGTAAATCTCACCAAGGTACCATTTAAACCACATCTTTCACTCACCTGGTAAAGCATGTAGCATGAATTAAGGCTGAGTCCTTACTACAGTGGACAGGGTTCGATTCCTGTCAGGACCTTTGCTGCACGCTATCCTGTCTCTCTCCTGCCTTACCCGTCTCACTCCAGCTGTCACAATCTAAAAAAGACAGAAATGCCAAAGAAAAAATATTAAAAAAAACATCTTTCAAGTCACAGGTGAAAGATTTGCATCCAAACGCTACTGATGCAATGTGCATGTTATGACTTGATGCGTCTGTGTGAAGGTGTGTAGCTCTGGTTGTTTCCTTAAAAAAAATGAGAGCTAAAGAGTAACACAGAGTGCGTGTGAGTCTCTGGAGCTGTGCCTGTGTTTGCACACATGCGCCTATTTTTGTTAAACACCTGTGTCACCCTGGGCACAGCGCAATTAAAATCCAATACTCTCCAGGAGTCCATAACATGCAGGGTTTACTGACAGCGAACAGAGCTCAAACGGCCAACAGAGAAGGGGCATGAGGTTTTATTTGAAGAGCGGAGCTACAAATGATGGAAAATATGATCACAGAGGTTGCACTGCCGGCAAATGTGAACGTCCTTTAGATGCACTGACAGGCAGCTACTGTGAAAACTGCTGTCAGTTCAGCTTCACAGATATTCAAAAGATATACACACAGATGGAAATCCCTCGGAGGGAAATCAAGCTGTTCATTATCAGAAGCAATGAAACGTGGTTGGTATGATGGTGTGACACTAAAATAGGCTTGTATAAGCATTTATCTTTTAAGTTTCGAGCAGATAATTGGCAATGGAGCGGTAATGAGAGCGTATGCAGACATGGAGTCTAACGGCCACATCACATCACATTGTTTGGGTGGAGTAAAAGTAGTTTGGAATGCAGTTTTCCAGTCAAATGATATACATCAAAGAAATGTCTCTTTCACCAACTTATTTAAAAGATAACCATACGGTAAAATGTTCTGTACCTAAATTTAAAAATGCAGATGTGCAACAGTAGCGTAACACAAATTGCATGAATACGATCAGCCGCTGATAACAATGATGACAAGTTCCCATCCGGTAAATTCCCTTGCTTCCACTGAAATTAGGTCATTTATTCTCTGCAGCGACATACTCTCTTTGCTTTCTTCTCACTTTAATGCTACTGTCCCTTTTGGACCCAACATCCTCGTGTGTTTGCAGAGTTAATTGCTCTTACAGTGGTGACCCCCTGATGACCTTTAGTGTTCAACATTAAAGAGGGCACGAGCTAAAGGCCACATGCAACCAAACAGTGACAAAAGAGAGTAAATGGATGGAAAGTTTAAATGTAAATAGAAAGTTGGTTTTTTATTAGGTGAGATATTGAGCTGTACAGTGAAAATGTATATAGGCCTATGAAGCCCTGGTGGTTTAGTCAAACAAAGATCACAGAGCAGGCAAGGTTTTAGCTACTGGAGTAGAATCAAATGTCTTATATGACGCTGGTGATGGCTTTATTCTCTCTCCATATGGAGTCCCAATTGTCTCGCTTCAAGCCCTGCTGTATCACAATACATGTGCTGCACTTAACTGCTTCTGTGATTGACATGTGCGGCTGTGTGAATGTGATTGTGTACAGCGGCGAAGGAAGCCATAAGTGTGGTGATTTGCATGTCAAAAGAGTGCATGTATGGGCGTCTGCAGGTTAAAACCAGGCTGCGTTTGAATGTTGTTTGATGCATAAGCCTTGTTCGAACAGTTCAGCGACTGTATTTCAGTGTGAACCGGGCCCTGTCAAAACACTGAAATATATACACGCTGAAACTTTAGTGCAACAGCAGTTATTTGTATTCAAAGCCCCCCCCCCATCACACACACACACACACACACACACACACACACACACACACACACACACACACACACACAAACACACACACACAAATGCATACTCTGGCTTAAAGGATGTGTTTACCACTATTAAGTACAACCTATGTTAATGAGTTAATATTCTGTATAACCACATCAAACCTTCAACATGCAAATGTAGAGTTAATGTTTAAAATCATTCAAACACACTAATCTCACTTCATAGTATTGCAATGACAGTGTGCAGCACCATCAGATGTGTTTATTATTATTATTATTATTTCTTTTTTTTTTATGCGATACAGTATAATTTCTTAAAGAGGGGTCCAGGGACCTGCAGGGGACCCCCACCACAAAAAAGACTATCTTGCATTGTGTGGACCATAGATACTACCTCAAAGTGCAACTACACTCATTAGAACTGGCAATATTATAATAATTGTTTTTTTTTTTTTTTTTTTTAGAAACAATCATTATATTATATGCAAATTAGATGCAATTTTGCAGGCAATAAAAAAGCTGTTGGTCACTATTAACTCACTCTCACTCAACAGGGGTGTTGCTGGATGCACTTTGCAATCATGAGGTGCTTTGGATTAGAAGCTGCTGAGAGTGAGTAAGACAGAAATCCACCCCCCCATCACCTCATCAGCGTTCACCTGAACCTGCGCCCTGGAGCCTCTGACGGCAGCAAGTGCGGCTGACAGGGTCACTTCTAAACGGCGCCCTGACGGAGGAGGCGACGGCTGGGTGGACAGGGGAACTTCACAGAGCTGCCTCTCCGCCTCACTGTGCTTCATAGGCTCTATAAACGTGGGACTCCCCCCACCACCACCACCTTCCTCCCTCCTCCTCCTCCTCCTCCTGTGGATCCCACACTTGACCAACTGCGCCGCGCAAGAGTCTGATGGCTCATTTGGATTCAGCCATCCTCTGTGGGCAGATACAGTACAGTAGGTAGTTGTGGTGCGTGTGCGCGTGCATGTGCGCTCCTAGAATAGAAAAAGCCAAAGGAAGAAGGAGAAGAAGGAGGAGAAGGAGAGAGGCGGGATCGGGTCTGTGCCGGGTTGGGATCCGGGGTTGGAGCGAGCAGAGAGTGTGGAACCGATCGATCAGCGCCCTTTGAGGATTTGATGGACGTCTGATCAGTGGATGTGATGCCCATATATATCATCGACCGAAAATTTCCCGACACATCTGGTAAGTCGCTCACGCACCAGGAGCGCAGTGCCATCTCTGTGCGCCTCTTTGCGCGCGCGTCTCCGTCTGTGCACGTGTGTGTGTGTGTGTGCGCGAGAGAGCGTGCATCTCTCTCTGCCTGTGTGTGTATCCCTATCTGTGTGTGTTTGTGTGTGTGTGTGTGTGCATGCATGTCTGTGTGTGTGTGTATGTGCGCGCGCATGCATGTGCGTGTTTGTGATTGTGACATGGGGCGGCATGAGTGCACCAGTTGATCATTTGGTAGGTGCAACAGGAGATGAGGACCTGGCACACATGTAACTGTGCCTGCTCTGTTGAGAATCAGTGTGTGTGCTGCAGCTGAATATTTATATCACAGGAGTTTTAACACCTAACTGCATTTGATCACACAGAAAACACTTTGATCTTCATATTTTGTGATATTCCAACTAATGTCCTAAACTCACTTTGGGCTTTTGGTTCCAGTATTCCAGCTGTATGTTTGATAAGTTGTTAGATCCCTCTAAAAGTTATTTTTCCTGTGCTGCTCATACTGCTGTTAAAGAAAAAAAAATAAGAAAGCAATTTGAGAAGTAGGCTTCATTTCAGCTATAACAGCAGCTTTGCTTATCATATCTGTTCCCTCAAAAACGATTTTAAAGTGATTTTCATCTTCAGTGTTCAGCTATAGGCCCAGAGCTGAAAATCATATCCCAGGGAAGGTGTTATTTTAAGTTCAAGTAGGCCACATTCCTGCACTTATTCAAACTCAATTAGGTACACGACATGTTCACGGCTCACATTGATGTCGGCTGTAAAAAAAAAGTAACTGTGCAAGTAGTCTCTTGTTGACTTGTGTGTGTGCAGACACATGGGTGTTTTTCAGGCGTCTCAGTGAATGATGGGTTTAATTTTGAGGGGGTTTGTAAGGTCTCGCAAGACATGGGAACTTTTTATGTTTAAGATATATCATGACAGACGGACAGACAGAGAGCGGAGAAAAAGGGGGAAGAGAGAGTTTTGACTTTTGCTGCTCCTTATCTTAAGAAATGCAGACACGGCAGCTCGTACCTTTCAGAACGCACTCAGGGAAAAAAAAAGAAACATCAGAGCGAGCGGTGAGCAGAAAACAGTGACTGTGTCCTGCAACAGGGGCAATAACATCAGACACAGAAATGACAGCTCACCTCACACAAATAATTCACACATATATCAGGACTTCCTCACAGAGCCAACATCCTCAAAGGCATCAGTGTCTTGCACGTACTGAGATGACAGGTTCCTTAACTGACGCAGAAGCAATTAAGGAATTCCTTCTGAATCATACAATGAAACACAGTGAGCATGATCTATGATAATGCATGACAGGCACATACAGTAAGTCTTATACATAACAGATTTCTTCACACCAAGAGAGGGTTCAACATGATTTAGGACCTCTTCGTGTCCCACTTGTTTTACGGCCCCCCCACCCCCCTTTTCTCTTTTTTGCACATTCCTTCACCCCGTCTTTGTGTCCCTTATCCTCCTAAATAAATTTCTCAGGCGTCTCATTTCTTGGTGCATCAGGATTAGAGCGAATGAATATAATGTAAAGCCATTCCAGTGCTCACATTGTTTTATTGGAGCTTGGAGATTGCTGTCACGTTGGTGTGTTTGTTTGCAGGAAAAAAAAAAGAGCTGTTTTTGCAGCCGGAGAGAGGTTGACAGGAAGTTCTGATTAACAGATCAACTCGTGTCATCCTCCTGCCTCATCTCCTATTTTTACACCTTTGGTCATGTTCCTCCTGTGTTTTCAGTCGCCTTTGCGCCTGCTGTACGTTTCTTCAATCTCAAACCCTGCAAAAGGAAAGGTGTCCAATACCTCTCTCCTGCCCTGAATCTCATGACCTATAATGAAGTCATGCATGCCGTAGTGCTGGTGTGTGAGAGCAGCTGTGGTTGGTGTATACAGTAATGGCCAATTACCAGGCTGGATAATGACTGTAACCTGGGGAGTTTACTGTACATTGGGCTCTTGTTTAGTCATTAAGAAGAATGATAGGGGATCTGACATTCAGCAGGACTGTGGCTACGTGCTGGAGTGATGCATGTGGATGTGCATGCACAGCGGGCAAAGTTGTGCGTCTGTCTACTTGTTCAAAGGCAGCTGAGAGGCTTTGGTCGGGGCTGCGCTCTCATCTCAGCCGGCACGCAGAGAGACCCACCCATCTGCCCAGGCCCTTCATGACACCAGCCCGTAAAAGTGTGTGCAAGAGCATGGATGTGGACGAGTGCGTGTCTGTGCAGAGATTGCATGAGTGAGTGTGTGTGTTTGCAGCTTCGGTGAGGGATTAAGGATTAATTGCCCTCAGAGATAGACTTAACTGCTTGTTACATGAACTTTGTAAAGTTCCCAGTTTGCCCCAGAGAGGAAAACAACACTGTATAGGGAGGAGCGGAGGAAAGGTCTCTCTTGTTTTCCGTTCTTCAGAAGTGTGTGTTTCTTGTTTTTTTTGTTTTTGTCTGGAGTGTACTGCCACCAGAGGGTAAGAACTTCCATTGTTCTCACCTTTTGCTCCAAGACTGGTTTTAAAAAATACTGTAAGTCTTTTTTTTTCTCATTTGGTTTCTTATCACTGCCATGTGTCTTTTATCTCCCTTTCACTCTTTGTGTTTTCTCTCTTTAGCTCAGGTCTCAAAAATCTGGAGACTTAACAGAGTGTTTACTTTATTGATGTCAAAATTTATGTCTTTTCGATTGAAACTGCTGCCAAAGAGCCTCGCATTTGAGAAGCTGCAACCCGCGAGTGTTTGCCATTTTCGCTTGCTGACTTCAAAGATTATTTGATTGTCAGAATTGGATTTTTAAATGATGCTGTCATGAAGCAAATTGATCTTTTGAAGTCATATTTGTGGATGAAATGTCAAATGTAGAAACTCTTTAGTTCACATATGAATTATACGTTAACTTCTATGTCATCTAAGTCCCCCCTATCTGCCCAATTATCAAAGTTGTTCCTGATTACTGTCTTTTGTTTCAGCTCTTCCTCTGTGGTTCTCCCTCTGTCCTCAGGTGAGTTGATACAGCCGGCAGCTGAAGGAGGAGACTTAAGAATGACAGAGACCAACCCCCCCAAGTCGGCTAAGAAGCCTCGCTGGACCTCCCTGGAGATCGGCCTCATTACGATTGTCTCCTTGCTCTTCATCGTCATTGTCGCCCTCATCATCCTCTTTGCCACACAGAAGACTGGTGAGTGATGAGGAGAGGACAGGGGACTAATGCTGATAAGGACAAGTGAGATACATCTGAAAGTCTGAGTGACTCCTAAAAAACATTTTTTGCAGATCTCTGACAAAAAGCAGAGTGAAAAAAAGTGCATCATGTAATTGAAAACCATTTTCAGTTGGATTCTGTTTTTTCACAATAATAAGTGAACCTTTTAGAACTTTTGGTGCTCGCCTCCTTTAAATTGTGAGCATGCACTGACCATCGCTTCCAGCTGTCTACACGGTTAATGGTAAGCACGGCGGAGCGTGCCGAAGAAGAGCATTTTGTTAAGGTGAATAGAAGACAGTTGAGCGGTGTGCTTTTAAAGCAGAGTGCAGAAGTACAACCACTGAGCCAGAAAGAAGAATGCAGTGTGCAAAGGTCCTTTTTAGAGCTTCCCTCATGTTCTCTGGTATTTTTATACAACACTGTGTTTTCCTCAAACCATTATGCTATTTCGCATTTCATGCTTTTGTGTAAATGATGAAGAATTGTAATCAATTCACATTATGAAAAATAGATAAAATAGACACAGTGAAATTGAACAGACACCCCCTCCCCCCTTAGTTCGCCATGGGGAAACCAACCGAATCTGCTTCAAATCAATGTCACAATATGAGTATCACATGGATTTTCTAATCATTAATATTCTGACTTTTGCTTTGCTTGCTCTTTGTACTTGCATATCAAAATTTATTAAACTTGTATATAGAGTTTGCACAAAGTCTTTGTCAGGCAACATGGTGAGAAGTTTTATTCATCACTTGGTAAGCTCAAGGACGACAGATCACTGTGATGTGGTAAAAGAAAAGCCACCTGCCAGTCTGACATTAACATGGATAATGAATAGCTTATTCATAGACCTATAGATTAGGTATTGACAATGGAACAAATGTGAAGTTCAGCTGGTTAGGAATGCAAAAACCTGAGAGAAAAGTCCGTCTAATTAATGATGACACATACAAAAGTGCTTGTGTTGGCATATGTGTGTGTGTGCGGAGCTATTATTATCTTTCCCCATCCTGTGACTGATAAATGTGTAAACTGCCGTGTCAGGGAAATGACAGAATTTAATGCCTATGTCTAAGTTTGCACCTGTGTGTGCACTCACCTGTGTGCACACTGTGCGCAGTCGCTCATGAAGCATGACACAGTGTATTTAAGGTCATATGACAGTTCAGTGATGTGTTTGTGCTTGTGTCAGTATATGTCAGATTGAGTTTGTTTAACAGTTTTGCACCTCAATTATTCCTGACAGAGAGAAATCAACACTTCCAAGCAGTTTAGGCTTATGTGTGCTTGAAGGATGAGATGGAGATGAAAAGAAATGAAGGAAAATGGAAAGAGGAAGGAGAGAATGAGCGTTTGACATAATGACTGATGACTGCAAAAATCCCACTGAGTGATGATTTGTTTTGCGTTTTTTCCTGTAGATGAAATCTGCACCACAGCTGACTGCACGCAGTCAGGTAAGCACTGTGTCTTTGTTTGTTTGTGCTCTGCCTTTATTGTCTCATTCTAAAGGCTTTGATTCTTCACAGAGGCGGACAGAATGAGAAAATTGAGGCTGCTACTGAAGCCCAGGGATTTCAGACATACTTAGAGAGAAAATGGCCTCTTCAACTGTGAATATGTTTCCTCAAAGTCAAAACAGTGATTAAACAAAGAGAAACAGCCATGATCAGCAGAAACATGATGCAAATGGTTATTGCTCTTGAATCACCTCTGAACAACTGTACAAGAAAGTGGCAGCAGGTATGAGCATGTACACTATCTGTAGATTATGTGGATCTAGGTTTGCAAGTATGTCCAAAGCTTTTAACATAAAACTATAGGCTCTTTGTATCGCAAAGAGATCCTTTCTATAATTGCATCATTCCTTCCAACATACAACTGATTTAGACCTGTGTGCTCACATTTCTTTTATCAACACTTCACCCCCCCCCCCCCCCCCCAAGCCCCCAGCCTCTTAAACGTAACATACATTATTTGCTCACTTTAGTGTAAACTGTTCATGGGAGAACAGTTTGTTTCTCATGAAAACACGGCCATAGCAAATTAAAGATTTATAACTCCTCCTCCAGTTTCCAGCAACAGATGCCAATTCATTTCCGATGCAATTTTGGGGAGCCAATGTCCCAGTTCAGTCAGATTTGACAGACAGCCTTGTCACAAGAGATGTCTCAGCTGCCTCGTGTAATTTAACTGCAGCTCAAAAAAAAAAAGTTTCCAGTACTGGCGCAGAACTGAACCTCATTACCGCCATTATACAAATATACTTTTTTCATCTGTCTTTGCATGATATTTTTATGAATAGTTTTATATAAAATGCCCTTTTGCGTTACAGCATATTATCCCCCTCTACTTGAAAATCATGTTGTGCTTGATAATAGTTTGATGAGTAGATCAATTCTGTTATTTATGCTTCAGCCAGCAGACAGTTAGCTTAGCTTAACACAAAGGTCAGCAACAGGTGATAACCGCTAACCTGGATCTCTCTGAAGTCCAGTCCTCTTAATGCAACACAGTTTGTTCAATGCATATAAAAATTGAAATGTAAAACTGACACATTATGGTTTTTACAGGTAGTTATGTGCTGGAGTATATCTTGGCCAGGTGCAGTGACTTCCTGGTGTCTCCTGTCCACTAGTTGCCACTGCCACCACATATATCCTGCATCAATTTTACACTTGCTCTGATATGATGTTGGTGATGTAAAAAGTAATCTTAGTGAGCTTTAGAGGTGCTGGTTGGTTTTGTTACCAGAGCCTGTTGGCTGTTTCCCTGTTTCCAGTGTTTATGCTAAGCTAAGCTAACGGACTGCTGGATGTAGACTTAGACTGAACAGGCAGGTATGTGAGTGGTATCGATTTTCTTGTCAAAGCAAGAAAGCAATGTTGAACTATTAAATGGTGAAATGGTATCTGACCTTCAAGCGCTTGTTAAAGAGGCTGTATAGCTGTGCGCGAAACTGGTTAGAAGAAAAGATAAGATAAGAGAAGATAAGATCGTCCTTTATTCATCCCACAATGGGGGAATTTGCAGTTTACAGCAGCAAAGATAAGTAGGAAGTAAGCAATATAAACAGAGAAGTATAAAAAGTATCAACAAATTAACATGAGAAATCTAAACATGAGAAAAATATTTGCACTATAGACAGATACAGTTAAAAACGATGAGGTGAGATGAAATGAAATGCAATGAAAAGAAATGAAATATTGCACAGTGTAATGACATAAGCTGCTGACATTATAATTCACATGCATAATGTTAAACGGTTAAAAGGGTTTTTATAGCATTAGTCATGCTCCTATGTCCTGCCGTGTATTTTAGCTTCTTTAGTTCTCAGAGCATTTTCACCTCTCCATCCGTGCAGCGTCTCGTCTCATTGAGAACATGGACGCTAGCGTGGACCCGTGCGACAACTTCTACCAGTACGCCTGTGGAGGCTGGCTGAAAAAGAACATCATACCCGAGACCAGCTCCAGATACAGCACCTTTGACATCTTACGAGACGAACTGGAGGTCATTCTCAAAGGTCTGACACCTACACACACACACACACACACACACCCACACATGCAAACAAAGATCTACATACAGCAATAAAGCACAACACAGATAGACCCCTCATATGTGAAAGATGTGGAGACCATTATAATCACAATAATGTATTTAATCCACGATTAAGAGGTGTAGGGCAACTAGAACAGTAAGTCTTTTTCAGTCTCCTTGCTCTCTAAGAGGGCTGCAAACAGCTTGATTCAGTTGCTCAAGAATATGAGGACTGTCCTTCAGGGAGTGCTGCTCTATAGATATCACAGATACCATGGGAGTTTGGCTTCAGTACTACCATGTGAGCTGAGACTGTCAACAGAGCTGACATTATCAATGTGTGTGTGTGCGTGCATGGACATTGCTTTCAAGCTTATTTTCAAAAGACGTCAACACATGGTAGAGAGAAAAATCCTAATAGTGAGTTTGTTTGTGTGTGTGCATGTCAGCTTTTATCCAGCATTAAAGTCCTGCTAGTGTCCTTGCAGCATGGCCGACACACAGAGGGTCAAGTTACGCTGCGTATGTGTGAGTGCTCGTGGATTTGTGTGTGCGAGAGGGCCCATACTTCACCTCAAGTTGTCTGTGAGAAGGCCAGTCGGGTCCCGGGTGCTAAATCTTAAAGGGGCTAAAACTTTCCATGGACAACCGAAACTCTTCATCTGCCATAAATTTTCAATTTATTTGCCGGTTCCTTCCACTATAATGAAGACACTGCAGATTGGGTGCAGGAGAAACAGAGGGGTGAGAGAGATTGATCTTAGCAGGAAAGGAAAACCAGGGTTTAAAGTGCAGCCTGTCTCGTGGACTCAGATAATTTGCACTGGGCTAGAACACTTTATCTGCCCAGTCCTGATGGAAAAACACACAGTCTTGTGTCTTGGGGGACAGCCCTTGTGTTGTCCATTAACATGACACGACATGTAGATTAGTTTCCACAAAGATAAACCTGAACATGAGTGATAATGAATATTTATTCATTGCATAATTAAATATGCAATCATTTTACAATATATAACACATTATAGTTTGAAAGGACAAAGCGTTAACTTTCTGTCTTGAACCTTTTCTTTTTGTGTTCTGGAAAACAAATGTCTTTAATCTTGTTCTTCATGCACTGACAGTTCTCACTGTCCTCGCTTTCTTTTTACTTCTTGATAAACACCTTTTTACAGATCAATTTAACATTCATTAGGCTTCTGAGATTGCTTGTGATGTAGTCAGCGTTCATTTCTATACCTTTTCTCTCGAGGGTGCTTGTAGTTGGTTAAAGTGCATCTTCATTCGCTCTGTGTAGCACAAGTGCGTTATTGAAATTCTGGCTCTTATTCCTTTCTAATGATTCGCTTGAAGACGATTCGCAAGTAATGCGAGATTTCTAATGAGATTTCTAACAAACAGGATTTGTTGGTACGGAATTGTAGGAAAAAGCAAAGACAGCTGTTTGAATTATCAGAAAAATTATGCATATTAACTTTTTGTTGCGTTGCTCATGACTTTATAACTTCTGCTGCTCCATCTGCTCTGTTCTCCCCTTTGCTCCACGGCGGTCTTAACACCCATAAAAATCACACACAGGGGGGAAAAGGGAAAATAAACATTGCTCAACAAGGGCTCATTTTAGGCATTTTGTTACTGTATGTGCAATTACGTACATGGCATGTCTGTGTGTGAGTGTGTGGCGTCATTTCACACTTTGTTCTACTTTTACTACTTGAGCAGATTTATTAGTGGTGATATTACTGCCTATAGAGAGAGAGAGAAAAAAAATAGGAAAAATACACGCCTGGAGGATGAAATACTGGGCAAAGTGTAAAAATTGATGTTTTAGAATCATTGACTTATTTGCTCTAAATGCGGCAGTCACCACATGAAGGAACGGAGCAGCCAAAGAACTGGTCCTGATCATTCAGCAGCTTAAATCCCTTCCAACCGTCAGTGTTTTGTGCTCATTCCTTCAGGGTGTCTGGATTACCAGTCAGAGCTGGAATGTCTCCGACTGTACCATACACACACACACATGTTCAGGTTTGCTTTGTCTGCAGGTCTGTTTATATATTTTAGGGGGAAATAAAAAAAAAAAAGAGTGAGGGAGTGCTGTGTATTTAAGATTGCGTTTTTAACATTCTAAACTGAGGCATGTGCGCAATCTGCTTTCCATGAACGTCTACAGTAGCAACTAGGGTTTCATTTTTGTCTTAACCACTCATGCATGTGGAAATGTAAGCCCTGGCAGCGTGAGGCCTCAGCAGAGTTGTGACCTCTACTCTGGAGGTGACATCAAACATGCAACCTCTGATCCCGGGGGCTGGCTGCTGCCGCCTGCTTGGATACCGCCGCCCGCTGATGGACAGATCCTTTTCCTGTCAACAGCTTCAGGGGCCTGGAAACACCTGGACAGTGCGGCGCTCTAGGCTGCATGACAGCAATAAAAAAGACGGCTGCGTGCATGTACAGTATATGTGTGAAAAGCTGTGTAGATTTGTGGCTGCTTGTAAATGCCTGGGATTATTCTCCGCTGCTGTAAAAAGCCATAAATGATTCATAATGAGGATCTGCACTGTGATTGTGACTGCAGCTTGGCGTGTAAATGTGTGTGTGTACGCATTTGTGTGAGTGTTGTTTCCACCTCCCCCTACTCAGGTGTGGCATACTGTGCAATAATTTGCTCAATTGAACATGAGTGTTTTAATTACTAACTAGTTGGTGTCAGGAAGAGGAAGGGGAGAAGTAAAACAGGCAGAGGCAGATGACAGAAAAAAAGACAACGAACACAGAGGTGAAATGAGAAAAGTGAAATGGAAAGTGATACAGAAGAGGTGAGCTGCACATGAACCGGGAGCCTTGAGGTGGAGTGAGGAAGAGCTTTGAGGATAGGTAAGGAAATATGAAACAGCATGAGGCCGCCATCTCCATACACTTGCGTCCATCTGAGTGTGTGCGTGACTTTTATGAGCATGAGCAAACTGCTGCTCTTCTGTATGTACATGAGGTGTTTCTGGCATGACTCCTCCCATGCACAGAGATAATTCTAGTTGGAGGCCTGCTACACACAAATCAGCTTATGTTTCATGTAGAATTTATCATCACCTGGAGCGTCAAATCATGAGAAGCGTTCAGATGTGAGATGTTTGTCGGGCACGCTGCCAGCAGTCTACGACACACAGTAGGCTTACTGCATACGAAGAGACTGAATGTCTCTGTTTGTCCTGCGATAACAATAATTGAAACAGAACGTATGTCAAACAATACTGACTACAATGAGACTTTTGGGAGACATGGTTTGTTTCGGGACCTCCCTGATATCAAGATTCCAGGCAGAACCATTGCACAACACCATAAATACTGTATTTTTCATAAGCATATCAAATAAAGATAGCAGACCAGAGATTTGTAGCCAAGTAAAATAATATGAATATTAATACAGAAATTCATGGCCAACAATAATATATTTAATAAAAATCCTGAATTTAATATGTTTTTCCCAGCTAGAATGCTCATGAATAACAGGAAAGAGTTTAGACCTCCACCAAGGTAATAATCTCCCCTGTTAGCTGTCTCACAGCCAGCGCTGTGTTGGGTACATGACAGACCTTTTATACACAGAAAGACTGGCCAAGGGGCATTACTTTGACTGACAACATGGCTCTGAGTAAATGACAGAATTGGTACATGTCCAAAGTCTGGCTTGATGACAGGGCTAGTGGAAAAGACAGGATCTCATCAAAATCAATCAATTTTATACTTATATATATTCTAGCTGTACATTAAAGGACACTGTTGCATTGGATAAAGAGTAATGATTTTTTTTTTCACACTATAGTTGCAAAGTGGAAAAAACTCTGGGTTTGGACGTATTGTTTCCCACTCTTCTCTTCTTTTAATATTACATTCAGTTTTCCTCAACAGAGACACACAGGAGTCTAATAAATCTTCTAACAATACTATAGTTTTATGTCATGACTGTGTTATGAAGATCTGAGGAATCATGTTTTTCCTGGCCGTTTGGTGTGGCAGATGGCTCTAAGATACCCATGGGTCTAAGGCGCCAGTGCAACGGAGAAGAAGCCAGTTAGAGGTGTAGATGAAAGCTTGAGCAAATTCCAACTGCTTTGTCAGTGCCGCTGGGAACAAAATTACATGCAATTGTTGTCAAATTCATTGAACATGACTCAGAATCTTAAGAAAGAATTTAAAGAGTAGATTTTGGCTATAGCAGCACCAGGATCATGATTTTAAATGCAGCAATTGGTTGTTTAAATGAAACTTGGAGGTTGTAGCTGACTTCTCTTCTCACATTTTTTTTCTAGACATGCCTTTATCTTTTTTTTTTCTTTTTTTTTTACCAAAGAAAAACATTTTATCTATCACACTCGCTCATCTTTTGAAGCAATGATTCAACCAGGTGAGTTTCATGCTCATCCAAGCTTTGAAAGTGAATAGACACCAAACATGTCTATGGTGGAAATTTTTGTCTCCAGAACTGGGGATGCCTTAAACAGTTCCAACTCCAAAATATGCACTATATCTCCAACACAATACCAACACACACACACAATGACCTTAATATAAAAAGAAACATAAATCAATGCCTGTATTGCAAACGAAACAAAACTCGATATTATAATCAATAACTACAACAATGAAGCTATTTACAGCTTCATTAACGTAGCTAATTGAGCTCCTAATTGGTCGTTGTACTGTTTTGCACGGCATTTTAAAGTTGATATTGTCAGATTTCTTTGAGTGGGTTTATAACCACTGCAAAAAGTGAAAGCATTGACCGTGGAAAAATTAGTCTTTTATGCTTTTATAACACATGCAGACCAGTGCACAATTCATTTACTCCTGATTTAGACTCATCGCTCTCATAAAGTGTCATCTCATTTTGGTTTCAACTTCATTTAGAGCTGCTGCGTAATATACCCTAAAGAAATGCTTCATAATGATAAATTGGAAGCAAAACTCTCACTGAAAACACTGCGAGTGAAATGCCGAGTGGAACGAGAGGCAGCCAAGGATAAAATGGCAAGGCAGCGAGGAGAAACTCAAAATTCAGTTTCTGTATCATGCTGAGTGGTTTGGTTCAAATTGACATGATGTCTCAAACAAACATCAGGTGGCACAAAATCCATTCTGAAATAAATCCAAACACGCACACACACGGGGCGAGAGAGAGGGAGTGTGTGTGTGTGTGTGTGTGAGAGAGAGAGAGAGAGAGTGAGAGGGTAAGCCTTTGCTGTGGTTAAACATTAGCACCAGGCAGTCAGTAATCCAATCACACACACATGATCTGTGCCCTTTTGCAGGAAGCGCCCTGTGAAGTGTCCCTATCTCAGGACTTCATTAAGATTAAATGAGCACATAAATAGTGCACACATGGTAATGAGAAAACGGGAGGATTAGAAAAATGAAAGGGTAGAAAGAGTCTGAAGTGAAACGCAGTCATGCGAGGAGAGGAACAAGTAGAAATAAGGGAAATAAATGACACGCAAAGCACTGAACAAATGAAAGTGATATTGAATTGAATTGAGAATATTTGGTGAAACGATAGGAGGGTGCAAAAACAGAAAAGGACAAGACACGATGATCTGATGTGACACTAAATGAAACTAGATATTAGAGAAAGGGATAAACTTTGTCATAAGTATGCAAACTGCTTCATCTAACTTTATTGTGATTGGTCTGTTAGTAAGACCCGAAAATTACAAAGAAAGGAAAAAAATCTGTAATTTTCTTCCTCTTTATCTTTTGATCCCAACTCACGCTGATGTGAGTGACGTCTGGTTGGACTCAGGGGAAAGCTTCCTGTCAGTTCGCTGTGTAATTTAAGATCCATCCTCTCTCCTGTATTGATCCTGTAGTTGCATTGGGATGTGCGGTATGATCTGTGGATCCCGATGCAACTTATATAAGAGATAACTTTTTAAGTGACAGGCAATACTGAAGTACAGTTCCTTTAAATTTAGTAATGATATTTAAAGTTCACGATTTTGGCTTGTTCACTTTCTTGCCAAGAGTTAGTGAATGAGAAGATGGATGCTACAAAAAAATCTGCCACTTTGGATCTTGTTTGTTTAATCGTACTGTGAGAAGGTGTCAAAATGAATTTACCATCTTTTGGGGAGATGGACTCTTTCTTGGCTGGAACCTGTAACTTTCTCTGCTGGTTGCCTGGCAAGAAATAGTCCAACAGGCAAGATAACATAGAGAGTTTAAAAGGTGCTGGCAGGTGGATTCTGTTATTTATTATTTTTTCAGTATAACTCTTGACAAGAAAACAAACAAGTGTTGAAATAACTGACTCTTATTCTTAGTTGGGGTAGGTTCATTTAGATCGATGATGATGATGATGATGATGATGTTGATGATGATGATGATGATAATGAACTTGCATCTGGACAAATATATTTTTAAGCGTCATCATTTATTGTGTCACATTTTATTGCAAAAGAGGCCGGATTAGATTGGGGCATCTTGACTCAGGATTTGTCTGGGGAGGTGAGAGCCGTATGCAAATTTACCTTAATCCAGGTTTTTGTATCGGTTAAAGAACAAGAGAGTTTGAGCTGCTTTCAACTGCTACAGTCACTGTGACCGATACATGCATTGCGCTGAAGCACAGTGTTTGCACAGCTTGACTTGGCTGGCTCGCCGATGATGTCAACAAGTGGCAGCTTTGTGAATGCAAAGAGACACGTTCTCTCCAGTTTCAACAGCCCATTTATGCCTTTCTTCTCAATTACCATAAACAATAGTGACAGCAATCATGTGGTCAACCATTTACATGCATTTTGCATGTACAGGAAGTTTAGCACATGCACTTATACTTTAAAGAGATTTCCATCATCCATTATTCATGATGTAGTCTTTATAAAACAAACAACACATCATGAATCCTACGCTCTCCACATAACAACCCACGGGCTTTTGGAGAATTAACTGTTACATATATTTTTATATGGAAAGAAACGTTGAAGCAGGCAAAAAAATGACAAAACACTAATTTTCCACAGCCAAGAACAAACTGTCAGAAGGGAGAAGACATAACACATCTTACATAATAGTATATGATTATGCTCTTTTGTTATACATAATGGTTTGTTTTTCCACTCAAGCAGTTCTGTGCCACTGAACCGTGACCAGGTGTTATGGATTTCAAAGGATCACGTTATAACCCTTCTAAATCTCTCCAGACAGAAACAACCAGGCGCCGCAGATCATGATAGCTGGAGCTAACCCGCTGAAGCTCCCAGTTTCTGACAGGAACCCTTTCTAAAAATGTACTATATATAGGGCTCTGTGCCACCTTGACATACTAGTTCACACATGCATACATGAGGTGTTAGTAGTTATATGGTAGTGCACAGTTAAGTTTTTTATGTTTGGTACTGAATGACAAATCATCAGCCAGTTTAAGTTGAGCTAAAGTTTGAGATGCCTGCTGAGTAGGTGTGAGGTTTTCTTATTTTGAAGGACAGAGGGCACAAAGTTTCTAACACTATCACAACAAAACACTTGCATTCACCATAGTGGTTTTCAGATGAAAAAAAAAAACACCAAAATTACCATGTGGGTGTGAGGTTGAACCTCGATGATCTGAATATTTATTTAAGCTCCTTCTCCAGTTCGATGCTGCTGAAGAGCGACAACGGATCCTGAAGGAACAGTTACACTTTAAAGCAGCAATATGCAACTCAGCGCCTCGAGGCATCTCAGGAAATGTGCACTGTTGGTCCCATTCTCCTCCCCCTCAGTTGAGCAAGTTGACGCCACAGCACTTATCACTCATTTTGATTAGCTGTCTACCTAGAAACGCTATCTAGCCCGAGGCTGAGCTAACTGGCGTCCATATGCCCACAACAGGTGTTGAAGAGGCAATGAACGCAGGCAATAAAACAAGCAATGGTGTTCACTCTTGTTTTCAAATGGCCCTTTACTGCCACACCTTCAGCTTTACTGCTCCTTGATTTCTCTCCACCGTTTTGCACCTTTTTTTTCTCCCCCTCCTCACAGCTTCACCTTGATTACAGCTGCCATGCTGAAAATCCAATTTCTAGCAACCAGAGATTAAAATATGCATTGCGCAGCGTCGCTCTAATTTGTGGTTTATATGACGGAGCTGACCTCTGGAACAAATGACCCGAATAATCTTAATCACCCAAATGAAATGATTAATTGTGCTGCGACTAATAAATAGTTTGTGTGCAATTATTTGTTCAATCAAAGCAAAGACTGGCCCTGCAGAGCACAAGGGAGCATTCTGTGATGGTGCATTGTTGTACTAGCTGTTGTTATGCTTTTGATGATGTAGCTTTTGATCTTTTCAAAGTTAGAAATCGGACTTGATATGATGTTGAAGAATTGCCCGAAGAGTAAAAGTGAGTGTGTGTTTGAAAGTCAGCAATAAAGCTTCACTTGTTCTCTGAGCATAATATTCCGTTTAATTATTATACAGTTTTGAAATTTTTGCAAACTTGACAACAGCTGTCAACTAAAAAAAACTTCTTCATTAGTTATTCAGGTACTTTACATACTATGAAAAAATAGAATTCAGTTGACTTTTGTTTCAGTTTCACAGCATTTGTTCGCGCATGACAGATCCCCCCCTCCTTTAAATGCATCCATAGGATCTTTTCTTTTTTCCTTCTTTGAATGATGTCATATCGTCTGTATTGTGACTGGTGGCTTTGCACTGCGGTGTTTTGCAGCCATTTATTTTTTCTTGCCGCTTTCTGACAGGGACAGACAACACAGCTTAATTAAAATGATTAAATGCATCTGGACGACAGCTGGATTCTATTTTGAATCCGCAAAGATGAAAAAAACTCTACACTGTACCTGAGGTTATTTACACCCCTCTCTCTTTCCCCTTCCCTCCATCCACATGTACACTCATTCCTTTGTCTTCTTATCTTCCCGTCTTTGTTTCCTTCCTTCATGCTTGCTCTGTTTTCTCTGCTCTATTTGTAGGTGTTCTTGAGAAAACGGTGGAGGGTGAAGCCGCTGCTCTCACCAAGGCTAAGACCCTGTACAAGTCCTGCACCAATGAGAGTACGTCCGCAGGCATCACATGTCAACACACATTACTCCTTTTTGTATCTGTCCTAAAGTTTCCATTTTTCTTGTTATGTTATGTTATGTGTCTCTTATTCAGTTCATGGCATTGTCAAACTATTTAATTAAATAACAACTGTAATAACAATTCTTATTAATTACTGGTTTTAAAAGTTAAAAGGAATTACTGTACTTCAGCTTTACAGCATTGTACGATGCAAATAAATGCTTTCTTCAAAGGCAATTTGGCTTAGAAGTCACATCAATTAACTCCTCAAATGTGCCCAAATTTGCATAGATTACTTATGTTTGAAAAGAAGTACAATATATGAATAAAAGCAAGGTTTCTTTCTTTCCTTTTTTTTAAATGAATTCTTGGACGTTTGATGGCTGTAAAGTAAATGTTTGCACCATTAAAAGCAGATTTTCACTTGTTTGTATCTATGCTCAATTTAAAGGTTTAATTGAGCTCAGAAGGGGGGATCCTTTGCTCGACATGCTGCCTGATGTGTTCGAGTGGCCCATAGCTGTGGACAACTGGGAGGCCGATTATGGTCGAGTATTATTATCCAATATCACACAGCAAATGACGTGTAGAGGCAATTCTTTCTTTCTTACTGTCCCATCCTTCTGCAGGCAAAACGTGGCGGTTGGAGGACGTCATCGCCAAGCTGAATGAGAAATACGGAACTCAGCTCTTGGTTAACTTTTTTGTCGGCACCGATGACAGAGACTCCAATTCACACATCATTCATGTAGGTGTGCAACTGTGGCGAGAAAGCCCTCGCCGCTCTGTGTCCCATAAACACACACATCATAACCATCCAGCTTGAAAATTAAACAGCCACCGGTCTCTTCAAATCTGATTTCTTTTGCATATATAATTAAACTCTTGCTTTCCCCTTTCCCAGTTTGACCAGCAGACCAGCCTCGGCCTCTTGTCCAGAGATTACTATGCCTGCAACGGACCCTATGCAGAGGTAGGCTCATTGTTCACATGTACACACACACAGATGCGCACACACTTGTAACTTAATTAAGGCTTTCAACCGATGCACGACGAAAACAACTCCATGTGTTCATTTGGGCCATTTCCACTGGGCCCTGAGTTCCATGTCCCCGGGAGTTTGTTCCCGGAAACATGATGCTCAACAAATGACGAGGGCATCAGTTGAAACATCAAACCTTAATTAACTTTGCTTTTATTTGTTCGCTTACATGCTCTCGCAAGCATGTGTGCACGCCATAAATAAAAATGCACTCTTAGGCGAGCAAGGGATAATTAAGCTCAAAGCGGCAACATGGAGCAGATTTGGTAGTGTCTCAATCCAGCAGAGTTGAAACAAATAGAACCGCACACACGAGGAGCTCCCGTGAGAAGGACTTTAATGGTTGAGGAAGAGCCTGGTGCTGAAACGTTAAACAGCATTAAAATCCTCCTCACGGGAGCCGCTTGGTGTGCAGATCTATTTGTTTCAACTCTGCTGGTGATGTCTTTGATCCAGTACCCATCCTATTGGGCACCGGGGTTGTGTGTGTGTGTGTGTGTCTTTTTTTATCGTTCCTTGTGTGTCTCAATCCGGACCAGATGTGTGTGATTAGTGCAGACATCCTCTGTTCTGGTTTTACTTTACAGTTTACTATGGTATTTTGATTGATATGGAGAAAGCGGCATTCAACCGCACTTAGCTCGGGGCAGGCTGAGTGTGTGTGTGTGTGTGTATCTGTACCTCCTTTTATGGTCATTCTTTAAATTCAAACCATCCTTTCCACCCTGTTACAGTAAAGTCACAATACAAATATCATATACGAGTGTGTGTGTTTCACAGGCGTGTCGGGCCTACGAGCAGTTCATGATTGACCTGGCCAAGCTGATCCGCTCTGACCGGGATCTGGCCATCAATGAGACCCGCATCAGAGAGGAGGTGGCACGAGTTATGGACCTGGAGAGGGACATAGCCAATGTGAGCGTGCATTCACACTTTGTATTTCCCAAACAGACGCCTAGATAGTTGATCACATCTGAGAACTTCTTGTCTCTAAAAACACTGTTTTATTCTGAAACTGAAGTAAGATCACGCTTTCCCTGCAGTAATGCATACCTTCTTTTTTTTTTTTAACTTAGCTTCACACAACAGGAAGATGTTGTGAGCAAAATGACTTCTGACAGAATGACCTTCCACTCTTCCATTTGTAGCCTAAACCTCTCTCCTCTCTGTGGGTTTGCGGCTCCAGTCGGGGAGCAGCTGCAGTGTAAAACAAAACGTTAACCAGCGTGAACCCTATGCAACAACTTTTCCCAGACATCAACAGGTTTCCACAGTCCACGTTTGTCATTCGTTGCTGCTGTGCCCCGCTCACCGCCATGCTTCACTTCCCCTCCACTCGGCTGCTGGCTTTTACAAGGCCGTCACCGTTCCAGCTCTGACATTTACAGACCTAAAGCCTCCCGCGACTCCAAATATGTTTGTTGCTGCTGGACCGACCCTGCAAATTGTATGCAGGTGTGAGGAAACGGGAGGTTTATGTTGTGACAGCGCTCTTGATTTTCAGCTTCTCTGTGTTGCACTCTCAAGGCTACTGATACTCCAGAGGACCGTAACAACCCGGTGTTGCTTTACAACAAGATGGAACTGGGCGATCTGAACGCCAACTTCACCCTTGAAGTTGCATCGCAGGTAAAATCTTTATCTGTCAGAATTTGTTGTATCGTTCCGTGCTTCCTCTTTCTCAAGATCTATTTCTGTGCTCTGTCTGTGCTTTTGGACTTGTACTGAAGGTATTTAACTGGAGCTACTTCACCGCTAAGATAATGGATACAGTCAACATCAGCATTCCTGACACAGAGAAGGTCATAAACTACTCCCCCAACTATTACAGAAGACTCAACCTCATCTTGGCCAGATACACCAAGAGGTCTGTTTCTATGAGTCTGTAGTTGTGTTTGTGTATAAAAGCCTGATTGTGAGTTTGTGTTTGTGGGGGCGAGAGCGTGCTGCATGCAATGGAAACAGCTGCTGTATCGTTGCTTTGTGCGAGCCAGAGAGCTTCTTTGAACATCCTTCCTCTCCTCACAGGGATCTGCAGAACTACATGGTGTGGCGTTTCGCTATGAACATGGTGGTGGGCCTGAGCAGAGCTTACAGAGACACCAGGAAAGCCTTCCGCAAGGTACGCCACCGGGATCCTGACCGACCCTGTGTAGATAAACACAGGAGCTAATTAATGCTGAATTTTAGAGGTGGATACCAAAGATCAAAATTTGAGTGTTAAAAAGAAATAATGATGTATTGCAGGTATGTTGTCTTGAACCAAAACAAAAATAGTGGGTAAAGTCAAACTTGCTGGTAGCACTAGATGAAAAGGGATCACCAAAGTAATTAATTCTAGGGGGACATGAATGCCTGTACAGAATTTCATGTATTTCATCCAATAGCAGTCAAGATATTTCACTCAGACAAAAATATCAAACTGATTGTGGAGCTAGATGAAAAGTCAAGGTATCACTATAATCAGTATGATTCATCTTTCAGGGGACGATGAATGTCTGCACAATATTACGTGGCAATCCATCAGTAGTTGAGAGATTTTAATTTGGAGTGACGCTGCCAGCCTTGGATTGATGCTACTAGCGTGGCTAAAAATAAACTTGTTGGTCCCTTGATGGACAAAAAAACTGCATTTTACTGCCTTGTCATTTACATATACGTCAATATGAGGTATCACTTGGGCTCTATTAAACACTAGATGTCCACACTCAGCTCCATTCATATTCTTCTTCCACATTTATAACTCTTTCCACACTGCTCTTAATTTAAACATATTCCCTCTGCCCTATTTCTTACAGTACTAAGTGCACGGTAATGCATAATGGAGGCGCATATAAAGAATTGCCTTGAGCCTCTTTATCCAATATGCTGAGTGGTTTATCCCGCATCTCTAATTGATCTCCGAACTTTCCCTGCAGGCTCTGTCTGGGACGACGTCAGAGGCAGCGGTGTGGCGGCAGTGTGCACTTTACGTCAACAACAACATGGACAACGCCGTGGGACGACTGTACGTGCAGGAGGCCTTCTCTGAGAAGAGCAAGGAACTGGTCAGTAGGGGATGAATTATTCTTTATATTATTTGATTTGATTTGATTTATTGCAGGATGAAAAGCTATTACAAATTTAATCAAGAGAAATTCCATTCTAAACATTCTGTGTAATTCATAATTGAATACAATCCCTTTCTTCTACACTGTCTCTTGGAGCTGGCACTGAATCATTGAAATGAATCAGCAGAGCATGTGTTTTCACAAAAACACTGTTTATCTATTCCTACATACAGCATGAGAACATGTGTTCAGACTCATCCCATCACAGCGTGTCTTTGTCGAACCTGTCTTCTCTCACCTGCCTTTTTGTCACCCTTGTTTCTTGCGTCTGCACCACAGCACTGCAGTTTTTACATTAACCCATTGAAAGCAGCTGAACAAGGTGTCCTTGTTATCATGCCCACACCACCCACACTGTAAATCTCAACTCTGGGCATGTGCGTATGTGCGTGCTGTGGGACATGACTGCGTGTGTGTGTGAGTCAGATTGTGTGTGTGACCGTGTATATCTGTTGTAATACTGAGTCTCTCACACACCGTAAATCTCTTCTGGATTGTTGCCCGCTTTAGCATGTGGATGTGTCTGTGTGGGCAAGTGTGTCTGTGTGTGTGTGTGTTTGTGTGTGTTGTACAACAACATATCAACACCCCTTTACTCAAATACATAACCACACATATGCTGCATGTGTGTAACTGTGCTGAGTTGACCCGCAGCTGACACACACACTGCACTCCTAACATACCAACCCCGTCTCAGCCACAGGATTGTATTTCAGATATGTTCATCAGCGGAATGAAACTAAGTAAATTTACACGACTAGTGGACTAGATTTTAGAGGTACTTATACTCTACTTGTGCACTTCAATTTATGCTTCTTATACTACTTTACTATGTTTCAGGGCCACATTTTAGTCCATTACAACTATTTGACAGCTATAGTTACTAATAAAGATTTCACACACTAATATAATCAGCTTTTACAATATGGTCTTTTCTTACAGATGAAACTCCCCATAGTAAATAAAGTAGTTAAAATTAGACCAATGACCAACTACAACAGTGAAACTCTACTTACACATTAATGGAACTATGACAATAATCCACAAACATAATATATCCCTCTAATTATCTGCATAATTACGATTTTAATCTTTCATTCTTAGAGTATAGTATGCTGCTGTGTCTCTATGTTTAGTCAAGGATTTTGTATGCAAGACTTGTGCTTGTTTATTATTTGGAGACAGGCTGAATTAAATCTAATTTAATTGCAGTGGATAAGTGCCCATAATGAGGAACCATTACATTTCTAAAGCAAACTATCATGATACATACTGATTTAATAGGCTTACCATTGTGTAGAAACCCAGGCCAATTATATTAAAGGATGTCACATGCAAACGGACATGCATGCATGCAACCATAGAACGTACATGCACACACAACACACACACACACACGCTGTATGTTTCAGAAAAGCCTCGTCAGTAGTGGTCCCTGCTGGTTTGTGGCGAACCGCGGCGCGTTGTCCGAGCGGTCGTGCAGAGTGTTAGCGAGGAGTCCACTGATATGATGAGACACTGGAATGCCTCCGTCAGCTCGCTGTGGTCTCAAGTGTGGTTCGAGGAATCTCAATGGCCTCAGCTGTCCCTGTAGTTTTAGATTTTTCTCCTTCCTACTTTGCTTTCATTCCGTTATTGCTTCAGGTACTTATTTGTGAATTATTCTGGTTCTTTTTTGGTTTTGTTTGTGGACAAAATTTAGCTTTTAACTGTCTGAAAGCCGTGGGACAGTTCATGGTTTGTGCAACATTGTGCCATCGTGGTGGCGTCAGTCTGTCTGTCTCTGTCTGTAGGCACATTCTTGTAAACACTGTAACTTAAGAGCAATACATTACAGAAACATTAAACTTACACCACAGGTTCCCACTGAAAACTGAGCTTTCGATGTGAATTTTAGAACATCTTGCTGTGTGAATTTGTACAGCAACAGAAAATCTCTTTGTCTGAAAACCACTACAGCTGTGCATGTGTTGTGTGAGAGCAAGTATGCTGACATAGAAATATCTTTTTAGTTACACACATGTATTTGCTTACTGTTTATAGCAAAATGACTTTGTTCACTTTATTGTAATGCTGGTAAAACAACAAAGCTCAAGCATCTCTTTATAATTTAGAGTTAAAAGGTTCTGGATTAATTCAGCAGGACAAATATATAGACGCTGCGTGCATCTATAAGTAAATTTAAATATTTAAAGGTCTTAGTACCCAGAATGTAAATTGGCAGCATTATCAATAATGCATCTGCAAATTTGCAGCCAGTACAACCAGATCTCTTCTGTAGAGACAAAAACTTTTGACTTTTGTAAAGAAATCGAAATGTCCTCATAACTATTTTGCATGCCATAATTTTAATAGTAGCATTTAGTCATCAAACATGATGTAATCCTGTCATTGCTTCACTTCCCTTTATTGATACATAAAATTAATTGAAGATCTTTTTGTTATTTTTCCATCTGTCAAAATAATCACGCAAACATTATGACACTGGTAATATTACCCAAGGTCCTCGAACTCCTACACAGAGGGAGTGAAACCCTGAGTGTTTCTACATTGATGTGTAACTATGCAATGACGAGGGATGTGTGGTTTTTATGACCGTGTTGCACAATATGTTGCAAGATTTTTTTTATTTATTCATTTTGTGTGTGTGTGTGCTTTCCACTGGATCCTGTCTGCAGATCTTATGAGAAAAAAAAAAAAACTCCCACGCCACGGACAATTTGTGCTAACTGACAGTTAGTGTTGAGGTTTTTTTCTTCATGATATACATCTGATTGTTCTATATCGGTGACATATTTGTGGCTATTTCTCTCATTGTGTGTGTGCGTGTGGGCTTCAGATGGAGGAGATGATTAAAGACATTCGGGAAGTGTTCATTAGTAACCTTGATGACCTGACCTGGATGGATGCAGAGACCAAGAAAGCGGCTGAGGAGAAGGTATTGCTTGTAATAACCTGTCTCTTTTATTGCACTGTGTTATGTCTTGTTCTTTGAGATATGTGACGACTAAGACGTTTGTTTGTCAAATTTTCTCTGCTTTTTTTCCTGTAGGCCCGAGCTATTCGGGAACGAATCGGCTATTCTGACAACATCATGGATGATGAATACCTTAACAATGAGTACAAAGATGTGAGTGTCTGAAAAGATACGATTATGAATGTGTTTCTTCTCCGCTGAAGAGTGGGCTCATTGAAGCCGCATATCAGCTCTATGAAAACATCTCGGTGAATTCTTGGCTTTATGAGTTTTGCTGGAGAATATATGACCATGTGTTGATAGCTCTCATCACGGCTAATCCCCCTGTTTTTCTGGCTGTGTGTCGGTGTTAGCTGCTCTACAGTGCAGAGGAGTACTTTGAAAACATCTTACAGAACCTGGAGTATGTGCAGAAGAAACGCCTGCGGAAACTCAGAGTCAAAGTCAACAAAGAGGAGTAAGATTCCCAGAGGGAGCAAAATTAATCAATGCTCGGCAAACAGGCTTAATCCGAATGTGTATTAATTTAAAAATACAAATTTAAAAATAAAAGTAAATCACTAATAATAAATGACTTATTGCTTATAGTACTTTGGTGTGACACGCTATCTTGCATTTAGCACAGTGCATTCACATTCTCCCACTCAAACTCCCACTCACACATACAGTTCAACCTTCCACTCAGCACAGCAGGAACGCTAATATTAGTTTGTTGCTATTAACCACAGGTTAATTTTAATATCTTTTAGTACTCCTCACTGTACCATTATTTAATCTTACCTTCCTTGTTTTCTCCAGGTGGGTCACTGGTGCTGCTGTTGTCAATGCCTTCTACTCATCCAGCAAAAACCAAATAGGTATTTCCACATATGCACGTGCACAAACGCATGCAGTCACAATACTGTGTGCAATTAGTCAAAATTTGCAAAGACAAACCTATTTAGTCTTTTTGGTTTCCCCTGGTGTCAGTGTTTCCTGCAGGTATCCTCCAGCCACCTTTCTTCAGCAAAGGCCAGACTAAATCTCTCAACTATGGCGGCATCGGCATGGTAATCGGTCACGAGATCACACATGGCTTCGATGACAACGGTATGAGTTCTCACTCTCTTGCTCTCAGCCAAAGACTGCTCTGGTATATAATAATAGCATTTGGATAGAAATATTTTCTTGTCTGTAACTGGTACCACTTCAGAAAAAATAGTTCTGAAATGCCATTTCTGCTTGCCGCCTCATCGCACTCATTTTCATTGGGTTATGCAGAGTTATTATGTTCAATCTCAAAGACATCAGGATTCTTTCATACTGATATCCACAACTGAAGCCACTCAGAAACCCATTGGAAATGACTGAAATGGAACCATAACTGGCATCACTTGCAGCATTTCAGCAGTGTCTCAGATAACAAGATAATTTTTCTGCTCTTGTTGGGTAAATCCAAACCAGCCACCCATTCATGCATGTGGCCTCTCGTTTTAGGTCGTAACTATGATAAAGATGGAGATCTGAAGGACTGGTGGACCCCAGACTCCACTCACAGGTTCCTGGAGCTGTCGAAGTGCATTGTTAATCAGTACGGCAACTTCTCCTGGGACCTGGCCAATGGACTTCATGTATGTCCTGGTAGATCTAAAGTCTTTCCTTCCTTTTCCCTCCTTTTTAAAACCTTTTATATAATTAGTAAATACAGCAGTGTTTTCTCAAATATTTTCCCAAACCTTACATTTTTCATTTGCCTACCTCCCTCTTACCTTGGCCAGTCCATCCATTTCCATCTTTCCCTTGCATTTGCAGGCTCATCTCTTCTCTGCTTCAGGTGTCTTTAATATTTTGTGTTGACATATCAATTCTTCTCTCTCTCTCTTTGTCTCCCCTCATCTGCCCCATTGCTTTGAACAATGCTTCTTTTATCTCCTGAGAAGATGATTTCACATATTCCAAAAAGAGTGATATCTGTGATTTGCTGAAATACGGAGGAAAAAAAAAATATTACCGTCTCCCTCAATCCTTTTTTCCCTGCCAGTCTTTGTGTTCTCTCTCCTTATGTCCCCTCTCTAGTTAAATGGTAACAACACCCTCGGGGAGAACATTGCTGACAATGGAGGGATACGGCAGGCTTATCAGGTAATGAGCCTGAAAACAAAGGAGGAAACTCGGTTTAAGAGGCCTGGTTTAAAGATGACGGAGGATGGCATTCAGTGTGCAGTTTGTTATTTTCGTCTCCTCGCTAACGTTAAAAGATGTGTCATTTCGCCAGGTCACTGACTGGCTCATTAGCTCTTGCAAACAGTGAGCGACATGATGTTGCAGCTGGTTTCAGCAGTGTTGGCCAGAGGTGAAGAGAGAAAGGGCATTTGAAATATGCAATAAGAGATGAAAAATATTCTTATTTTAGATCAATCTTAATGTCATGCAAGTATTTATTTTGTGCACATTTATATTGACATCGTCAATTTTGATGCTCTTTTGAGGCCAAATGCTCATTTGTGATTCTTGGACAAATAAGATTTCTGGCAACATACCTGTGTACTATAATTTAAGTTTCATGCTGGACAGGAAATGTGACATTATTATTATTATTTTTTTAAAGTGACAGCACTTAAATGCTAATTTAATGGCTGAAATTGTAGAAAGTGCAGATAAGTTGCTGCAGCAACAAAGTTCCTGCCCAGTCAGATAGGCAGAGGGAGTAGCATCCTCAGAAATTAGACATTTACTTTACACATGGCGGGATAATAATCAAAACTGGAAGTAAAATTTAACTTACTTCAAATTGCAATTTGAAGTGAAAGTGCCATTTAGTTTATCATTGAGTCCGAAATGATATTATTAGACTCATTAAGCACATTTACTAATAGGAACATTGTCATGAAATTATCAGAGGTATAAAGTGGAATGAATTTTGGCTAAATATATAACAATTAGATCATTTTGAGCATTTTTTGATAGTTGTCATGTAAGTGGTCATGTAAGATGAGAACATGTGTCTTCTATTGTTACTGCAGGCCTATAAGAACTATGTGAAGGAGCATGGAGAGGAGCCACCACTGCCTGGCATTGAGCTTTCCCACGACCAACTCTTCTTCCTAAACTTTGCTCAGGTAGCTGATGAATGGTTGGATTGACTGGTTGTGTTGCAGTGTGCAAGCAAGGTAGCAGGAACACAGGGAATAGGACCCAAATGCAGTAAAAATACAAGGAGAAAATGAGGAGCAGACACTAGGACAGACTGGACTGCTTGATTCGAGGCAGAAGGACAAACAGAGTGAAGGGAACAGACACACACTAAATACAGAAGGAAGGAGGGATCACAGGTGACACTAATCAGCAATCCCAAAGGCGGGAAACACACAAACAAAGAAAGGAAGTAAAATGAACTAAAAACACCTGAGCAAAGACTCAACACAAAACAGGAAATAACTAAACTGAAATCTAAAACCCTGACAACTTGATTGGTTGATTGATGGATATACAGATAGATGATAAATTAATGGATTGATGATTACAGTCAGTGATGAATGACAGATAGATAAATGGATGGATGAATGGATGGATAATTTTATTCATGGATGGATGGAATGAAAGACTGGGTAAATGGATGATGGCTAGTTGGATGAATAGTTGGAAATGGATTGCCAGATTTAGTGATATATTAAGCAATATATTTGATCTAATGCAGTTCATCCAGAGATTCGCCCCGAGTATCTCAATTCTCTGGATGTGCAGGGACTGTCGTGGTTGACACGTCTCTGTAACATCGCGTGGCAGTCGGGGACAGTGCCCCTGGACTGGCAGACCGGGGTGGTGGTCCCTCTTTTCAAGAAGGGGGACCAGAGGGTGTGTTCCAACTACAGGGGGATCACACTCCTCAGCCTCCCCGGGAAAGTCTACTCCAGGGTACTGGAGAGGAGGATCCGGCCGATAGTCGAACCTCGGATCCAGGAGGAACAATGCGGTTTCCGTCCTGGTCGTGGAACACTGGACCAGCTCTACACCCTCCGTCGGGTGCTCGAGGGTTCATGGGAGTTCGCCCAACCAGTCCACATGTGTTTTGTGGATTTGGAGAAGGCGTTCGACCGTGTCCCTCGTGGCATCTTGTGGAGGGTGCTCTGGGAGTATGGGGTCTGGGGCCCTCTGCTAAGGGCAGTCCGGTCCCTGTACGCCCGGAGCAGGAGTCTGGTCCGCATTGCCGGCAGTAAGTCAGACCTGTTTCCAGTGCATGTTGGACTCCGGCAGGGCTGCCCTTTGTCACCGGTTCTGTTCGTAGTTTTTATGGACAGAATTTCTAGGTGCAGCCGGGGGCCGGAAGGGGTCCAGTTCGGGGACCACAGGATCTCGTCTCTGCTTTTTGCAGATGATGTGGTCCTGTTGGCTTCTTCGAGCCTGGACCTTCAGCGTGCACTGGAGCAGTTTGCAGCCGAGTGCAAAGCGACTGGGATGAAAATCAGCACCTCCAAATCCGAGGCCATGGTTCTCGACCAGAAAAAGGTGGCTTCCCCCCTCCAGGTCGGTGGAGAGGTACTGCCTCAAGTGGAGGAGTTTAAGTATCTCGGGGTCTTGTTCACGAGTGAGGGGAGGATGGAGCGTGAGATTGACAGGCGGATTGGTGCAGCGTCTGCAGTCATGCGGACGCTGTATCGGTCCGTCGTGGTGAAGAAGGAGCTAAGCCGAAAGGCGAAGCTCTCTATTTACCAGTCAATCTACGTTCCAACCCTCACCTATGGTCATGAGCTTTGGGTCATGACCGAAAGAACGAGATCCCGGATACAAGCGGCCGAAATGAGTTTCCTCCGCAGGGTGGCTGGGCGCTCCCTTAGAGATAGGGTGAGGAGCTCAGTCACCAGGGAGGAGCTCGGAGTAGAGCCGCTACTCCTCCATGTCGAGAGGGGTCAGTTGAGGTGGCTTGGACATCTGTTCCGTATGCCTTTGGGACGCCTCCCTGGGGAGGTGTTCCGGGCATGTCCCACCGGGAGGAGGCCTCGGGGTAGACCTAGGACACGTTGGAGGGACTATGTCTCTCGGCTGGCCTGGGAACGCCTCGGGGTCCCACCGGAAGGGAGGACTGGGCCTCTTTGCTTAGATTGCTGCCCCCGCAACCCGGCCCCGGATAAGCGGTAGATGATGGATGGATGGATGGATGGATGGCAGTTCATCCAAATCTCTGTCTTTTCGACTCGCCATCCTAAACTTTGCTCAGACAATGTATGGATGGATGGATGGTTGGTTGGATAGAAGACTGGTTGGGCTGAGTGATGAATTGATGGATCAATGTATGACTCAAGCATGAATGGATAAGTCATACTTATTGGTCTAATGCAGCATGTCCTACACTTGTCTTCTTCAGGTGTGGTGTGGAACACACCGACCGGAGCAAGCCGTTAATTCCATCAAAGTAGATGTTCACAGTCCAGGGAAATTCAGGTAAACTCACATCCATCAGCCACATGCTTGGGGCAAAGTGCAGGAAACCAATTACAGCTGTAGCCAACATTTTAAATCCTTGACAAGATGACATGTAAATTACAAGTTCAAGTAAGCTTCTAATACAGCAACTGGAACTCCAACCAACAACCTCCCTCTGTGTGTGTTGCAGGGTACTGGGCTCCCTTCAAAATTTCCCAGAATTTGCCAAAGCATTCAGCTGCAACAAGAGCAGCAACATGGTCCCGGACAACACCTGCCGTGTGTGGTGACCCACAGATCTCCGGGATGGGGACTGTTCTGAAGTGGGTCATCCCTGTCCCTCTATGGTACCTCTCCCCTCTGACTGTTGGAGCACTCGTGGGGGGCTACAGGGAAGTGGAAGCTCCCCTTAGCCCTTTACCGGATGGACCAGGGCTGGAGGACTGACGCTGCAGTATGCACTTCCTTTGAGGAAAGCAGTGGACTGTGCCCTCGCGGACAGACGGAGCGCCGTCTCTCCGACTCTGATACTGTAGTTCATTCAATCAGCCTGATTATTCTGCTACTCACTGGATACAATCACTCCTTGTGTTTTTATTTTTCCTTCTCTGCATTTTCAGCTTGTTTTATCCGTCATTTGCGAGTCTGCCAATGTGTACGAGAGTGTGAGTGTGTTTCAGTCAAAATACTCTACAAGTAGTTGGCGAGAGATGGGCAGACAGACAAATGTGCTCAAACCCACTGGCATATGAATACACCACACCACCGCTCACACTTATATACATCTAACAGGGCTGAACCACTGTACTGTATGTGGGACTGAGCTGTATGCCTCTCATAAAACCTCAGCTGGTTTTAGCCTTCATCTACATGCTGATACACTCTACAATGTACTCCTATTGTACTCTTTGTTAATACGTACTACTTAGATTAGGTAAATTATTACAGAAAATCAAAATTTATTTTGTTGACTAGACCAGTAATATTTAACCGTAATCACATATTACACAATACTGTTCTATATTTAATGTTGATGACCTAACTGCAGTTGACAGGCGGCTGCTGTTAATTAGCAGTATGTCAAATAAACCAAATGAAGTTTTTCGCCTTTGAGATAACAGCTGATCATTAATCACCGAGCTGACAATCGACAGACACCAGAACCTTTTTATACCTTCACTGAGCCTCCTGTGTGTTTCTGTGCGGATGTGCGTCTCTATGTGTTTTCCAGTCTCTGTAAGTCATTATCACCATCGCCGTTTGTCAAGCAGACTGGTATGCCTTATATGATCTGTTGTTGCTCCTGCGAGTGAGAGCGTGAATGTGTGTTTTGGCGGAAGAACAAAGGATAAGAAAATGTAACAATAAAGCGAAAGTTTGACTTTTTCACAAACATGCCTATTTTCTTGTGTTGCAGAGAGTTAGATGAACAGATCGATACGACTCTCATATCTGTATGCTACAGCCGGCAGCGGGTTCACTCAGCTTAGCATAAAGACCAGAGACAGGCAGACTGGCTCTGTTCAAAGGTAAAATGCAAGCACCTTGATCACTCACTCACTTCCATGTTACTTCTTGATAGTTCAAAAAACATTTTAAAACAAGTTGTGGTGTTTATGGGGTGTTAAGTTTTGGACTATTTCTTGGTTGGGAGCAGTGATTTCTGAGTTTCCTCTAGCTGCCTGGCAAACTAATGGTGATAACGAGACTTCTGGACTCGGAGTCCTCACCTTTCATTTTTCTATGGATTAGACAAACAAACTCAGCAAAGTAAATGGAAGCTTACAACCTCACAGCCTGATTGACCTCTACGTTTCCAGCCAGACTGTGGCAGTTGTATTTGCAGATGTGTGGATTCTGACTTTGTGACAATGAGACCAGAGAGTTGTCGAAGAAATAACTTTTCATCGTGGATCACAGCGACATGTTGAAGGTCGTCCTCTGTCAGACTGTGACGTGCCACGATCCATCCAATCCATCCACTTTCTCTGATCCAGACCAGGACACTCTCAATCTCAAAGGTTACCGACCTGCAGGATTTTGAGTCAGACATCGTTGATCATGTAAAGTGTTAATTGAACTTTCACTGTACTGTTTCCCGTTAAGAGTTTTCATGCTAGGCTAACCACCTCCTGGCTGATATGAGAGTGGTATCGATATTCTCAACTAACTTGAAAGCAAATAGGAGTGTTTCACAAAAACTATTTTGTAGAAAGGTTATTGATTTCTCAGTTCAATCCTGGTTTAATCACACAAAGTGCACCATAGTACCCATCTTTTTTAAATGGATCCTTTTACACATTGAAGTGAATGTCAAGTGACAGACAATATAATTAGGCTTTTGAAAAGGAATGTTTATATTACCTGTTTGAAACCGAGTGTTTGCTGGATTCTAAAGAGCTTTTGTGCATGCATGTTTCTGAATGTGGAAGGTTGCGTCGAGTCAGCGGATCCCAGTTTAGGATTCATCGTTTTTGTACGGCTTTGTTTTCTACGTTAAAATGTAACTGAGGCCGTGATGCAAGGTCATTAATTGTTCAAATGTTTGCCTTTGCCTTTTATATAGAAATTAGTGCAATTAATGATGTGCCATAAACATGTAAACCACCTCTTTAGACCGTACACAACGCACTTCGTGTCAGGCATTTATACAATGTTGTTTCCCCGTGTATTGTTCTTGCTATTATTTGTGCAAGCTTTCTGTCTCTCTGTCACTGTCACTCACTCCCTCAGGCTTTCTTTCTTTCTCTCTGCCTCTCTCTCTCTCTCTCTCTCTCTCTGTCACACACACTCCACCTATAGAAAGACAGATATACCTCAGTTGCCTGTATTTAGATACTTTATAATAATGACTGATAATCATCTTGAGGAGCATTTTTTTTTTCTTTCAAAATAAATCTTTAAATAACACGCTGAGCCTGAGCTGCAGGCGAGAAATCCTGAAAGGTTTGTGTGTGTGTGCATGTGTTGTTTTATCATCTGAATCAGGCTTCCATATGAATGCAAGCTCTTAAATCTGATACAAAGAAATTTTACAATGCATCTTAAACACTGGCGGTTATTTTTGGCAGAGCCTCAAAACGAGAAAGGTTTTTTTAATGTTGGACTTAAACTGTGCACTGCATAAGAATGTGAGCGTGCAGAATATCTTTGTTCTGCTGACTTGACTTAATGGGCTTTTTCTGGACTTCAGAGACTTACATACAGAAAACTGAAAAATGCTGTACATCAAAAAGCAGAAATTCTGCAGCTGTTTCCTTTTTCGTCCTTACTAGGAGCGCAGCCTGCAATATTCTTAAATAAGTTTAAACCATAGACACATATTCCTCCAGTCTCTTTCACTCATACAGTATTGACTTGAGGAGAGTATTAGGAATATGGGGGTTTAGTTTCATTTTGTAATTTCCACAGAGACGTGGGAAAAAAAAAGTTAATTTCAATGCAGCATTAGGCTAAATGCTTTTCCCACTAATTGGACCTATAAGCACCGGAGGCTAATGTGTGAAGTTATTCAAAGGCACGATGCAAACAAATGAATGTGCAATATCTTTATGGCTGCTCCCAAGCTGCCGACTGGTAAATGTACCCCACGCTGCAATGAACCAGCTCACACATATCCTGGCATGCCTTGTACCCAGGCTGAACCTGGAGCGGCAAAGAGTCTCGGATGAACAGGGAATAAGAAAAAAATGCTGCAAGAAGTTCAGAGGTAAAAGAAAGAGGCAAAGAGAATTACAATGTACAGGATGTATAGGACAGAGGTGGCGAACTTTTGAAGCTGGATGTCAAGAATATCTGAAAGTATGGAGGAATAGGCTGGGGGGTGCAAGAGAGGCCAGAACAAATACACACTCGTGCAAATACACAAACATGAAGTTGGGAAGTTCATGACCTTCGTTTTATTTGTTTCTTCACTTTTACAAATGTTTTAACCACATGATACATTTGAGCCTATTAGTGGCTTTTGCCACAGATTGTTTCAGTTACAGAACAACTCGAATGTTCACGAAATGTCGCCAGTGTGGCAGTCGAGCAGTTTGGCTTCAACGCAACACTATGCAACTATTTCAAGTTAAAATGTCAAAATATTTTGATGCTCCACTGATTTGTAATAAGGAGACTGGTGCCTCTTTCATTCCCACTCAGTGCCCTGAATGCCTCTTCTCGCTCTCCGGTTGAGTGGGTAGGAGCCCCTGCACTTTACAGCGCTACGTCACACACCACCAAGTATGCAGTGTTTGAATTACACTGTGGCTTGGTGGTAGCCCTATTTGTCTGGGGTGGGGGTGGGAGGTATTTCACTGCCCCTGCCTTCAATTCAATAACAAAGACACAGAAAAAATTACTCACCATTGCACTGTTTTTTTATGAATTGCTGTCCGCCAAGCAACCATAAAAATGCCAATGAACAGTAGTTAGTCAGTTGAAGTTCACTTGAAAGCCCCCACGCATGGATGCCCCCACGCATGGAGGCACAGCACTAACAGACAGCATTGTGTTTATTAGACACAAATCATCAGAGATTCCTACACACACACATTTACTACTATGCTATTATTTATTCCAGGAAACTCAATAAACAGGAAAATATACATTTTTACAGAGTAAAAAACATGGCACCAAAAATAGTTTAGAGCTCCCCTGAAATTTCTCAAATGCAGCTTTCAGTGAAGTCGAGCTCCTCCTCTGTTTTTCAAACCCTGCAACCATGAGTCTTCAGCGAGTTATGAGAAGAAGCTGCCTTAGCATTGTCAGTATGGACATCACGTCAGAGGCAAAGAGACTGAAGAGGACGTTGATGGAGGAAGCTAAGAAGAGAAAAAGAGAGAGTGACCGAGCAAGAGAGTTATACTCCGAAGCTGCAGGGCTGCCAAAAAAAATGCAGATTCTTGCATAATATAGCTTTAAAAAGCAACTACAAAGTGCTTTTCTTACACCTTTTTCTAAATGTTGATTCGGTCACTTATTCCTATACTTTCTTTCATGCATGGTAAAAGTCTAAAAATAAGCCTGTGTGCTTGTGTATGAATGCATTTCCACCTCTCTATGACTCATTCAAGTTTGGTTTTCAGGTGTATTTCAGTTGCAATAGCTTATTTACTGCCTGGCCTCCCCTCTCGCTCTCACTGGCTGGTAGCGTTCGAGCAGATAGCCGGTTCACACCACCCACTTTCCTCGTGCTCTCACCCTCCCCATCATTAGCAGCTACTGTATGCTTGCTAACATCACAGCTAACATTACAGCACCTCAGCATGTTCCTGGGAGCTGAACTGTTTGCAGCTTTTAAACTTAAGAAGGCTGAGAAGCAAGCCAAAAACAAAATTAACACCTGTCGACTTTAAACCTCCGATCTTGAAAGCAGCTTTTAAAAAGTCACCCACGTTAGATCTTCTTTTGTTTTTGCTCACAATAAACGTTCTGCTCCCCTCTGTTGCCCTCGAGTCATAAAACGACTCAGTTTTCCTTCATGTGCCCTTTGGCCGACCCTGACTGTGGGTCCAGTAGTGTGTGTGTGTGTGTGTGTGTGTGTGTGTGTGTGTGTGTGTGTGTGTGTGTGTGTGTGTGTGTGTGTTGGGAGGGGCAATGCATGCGGCCTCTGGAATGCCTGGGGGCAGTGTACGGTGTGTGGTGACTGAGGTGTGTGAAAGGGGACTCTAAACACCACATGCACACCTGCAAATAACACGTGCACAAAAGCAGGCATGTGCACACACACACATACATGTGCAAATATGTATTAGGATCATAAGTGAGAGTGTGTTTCAGGTAGGCAATTAGAGTGGGCACCGAGCTATTGCACACTTGATTTGAAAGGAGCTCGTTTTGTGAAGTGCGCTCTCGCTGTGCCCTCATTGTTAAAGGCCACTGTTAACCAGCCATTCTGATTTTCAAGAGGCACAATTTTCTGTGAAAAGTTTTAATTGCCATGGTTTTAATACCGACACTCTTTCAGGCAAAGGAAAAGATATTCTGTCCCATGTTCACATGAAAGTCTCACTGTTATCGGTGCTCCTGATTTAACACATGAATTAAGTGACTTCTTCCATTTAAGAACACAATGCTTTTACTGACAAGCAGCAAAATAAAACAGTGCAACTTTTAAAGTGTTTGATTTTAAGCTTGTCGAGGATTTGTGTATTTGAAGTTAGTGGCCCACTTAATGTTATAACTGTCAGACATACAGTATATTACAAATGTGGATATAACCACAAGCAATTGATATTTACACTTAAAATGATTGAATTTACCTGTAAGCATTCAAAGAACACACACAGATTCAAAATATAAACTTTACACTCCGGACTAATGAAGGACCCTTTCAACATGTTTTCTATTAATTGATTCAACAGATGCTTCAGTGGTTCTGTCTCAATACACACTTATATCTCCAGCTTGAGCCTTCACTAGCGTATATGTGCTCGCTGGATAATTAATATAAAACAGTGACATCCTGTGGTTGTTAAACATATCTTTGCTGTTCAGATGAGCCTGTGGTGATTGACTCAATGCAAAAGTTAAATTACATGAAAAGTATAAGATATGGTTTTTTTACAGGTTACTTTTTCCAAATAGCAAGATCGTCTGTTAGTTCCTACATCGGATCTAATTTCTTTTTCACACGTTAACCTGTATTTTAACACACTCAGCAACACAGACACTGGTACTGACAGCACACTGGCGCCATTGGTGTAATTTAACAACCTGAAGAAAGTCATTCATGCTTTTTTTCTTTCTCCTCACGTTGTGACCAGGCCACATTTTTCCTTTTCTTATTTAATCATGCAGCAGTTCAACCACACCCCCAGAAATAGCAGCATTAATCACTCAAATGAAATAATTGCAGCCATCTTCGAAGAATTTCAGAAGTTGTTTCAAAGCGGCAAATAGCTTTAATCAATCAAAACAACATTTATCTGGAAGGCCTCTTCTATTCAGCGTATTGTACAGTTACAGAGACCGTGGCCATTAAAGTAACCATTGATCCTCTTTTAGCAGCCGACAGGTGAAAGATCAGTTTCATTACTTTTACATCTTAGTGCAGTCGGTGACAGTGTAGACTATGCAATTCTAATTAACTGCTTCAAGTTTGGGACTGGCATGAAGGTCACAGCACTTAATTGGTTCGGCTGATGCAACACGCTTTCTGTCACAATGGGAAATGCCACTTCTTTGACATGCGCTACTCTGCAGGGCTTCTCCAGGTTACAGGATTCGTTTTGCTTTCAATTTCCAATGCTCTTGTTAGGCCGAATAATCCATAAGCACAGCAGCTGTAGTTTCTCGTCTTGGCGATGCACAGATGCCGTTGACTGAAAACGATGAGTCACTCGTAAAGAATATCGCAGAGGCATGAACGGGCAGATGTTTGAAAAAGATGGGGCCTTTTTAAAGAGAGACTTTCATCTCCATCGTTTAATTATCAGAAAAAAGTCTTTTGTGCTTTAATCTTGTGACTCTGGAGTGATTTCAATACTTGCAGCAAAATGGATCAGCTCTGGAGTTACACAACAAAATCACATTACTCCAATTGTGGCTTTCGCTATCTGAATTTATTTTAAGGTTTTATTGATTTTTTTTTTCTTTTTTGTATCTGGCCTAAAGCTGCTGTTATTATCAACTTGAAAATTTACTGTGAGTCAGGGAAGAGCATCAAATTCACATGCAGAACCCAAAAACAACTGGAACACAGACCAAATGAGACCTGGCTTTGCCCTCAACACTGCTGAGCTTTGAAATGACCTGCCTTCTACCAGGTTCTTCAAAGGCCATGTCTACAAACACCACTGCTGGTACTGTTAAAACTGCTGCTACTACCAATATTACTACAATTATTTTCTACAGAAATATGCACAAAAAAATTTATTTATTTATTTATTTATTTTTAGGACATTTTAGTAGCATGTGTTTTATTATTTTATTTAATAATGTGTAATTGTGCACACCTTGCTTCCAAAGAAGCAAAACATAAATAAAAGCAGAACGCAATCATTTCACAAAGTATTGAACCTCTCTCCATCCTCACTTGTGAATGACTGAGTCTTTCCAGGATGAACCTTTCATACCCAATCATGATACTATCACCTGTTTTCACAGTCCTTTGTTGCTCCTCTCCCAGCTTATTTGAAACATGTTGCTGCCATCAGATGTCACTTTATGTCAAAAAGGATTAAGAAGTTATTATGTTTCTGTGTTATGCATCCCAACTTTTATGGAATCAGTGTTCTACGTTTATTAATATAACTATAATTAATTTGATTGTTGTTTATTGTTTGTTTAGAGTTAAATATTTTTGTTACACCCATTAGCCATTAGGCTCATTTATTTTCCATTTGTTCACCAAATAAACACTTTCCACCAGCCGAGCAGCACAGCAATGAACATAAAATCTAACCAGTAAACAGGCAGAGTTTTGGAACCACACCTGGTAGACATCTTAGTACACAGCACCATGTCGTGTACCTGACTAATTATCTATTTGAGGACAAAAATGTCAAACTGAGGCTAGCTGTGAGGGCAATGACTGTTTTGTTGTTACTGAAGTAAACACATAATTATTCTGCCCGTTACGAACGACGTGATGCAATAGAATTACCATGAGGTAGTGTGTGTGTTCAGTCCAGGCTTATTATGTGGATGTTTATAAATGAGACTGTTTGTCAGGTCACATGTGTTCCTCATAACCTTATTGCATTGCTGTGGTACAGAAGGTTTCATCTGAGGATTTCATAATGATTATTTATAACAAGAGACAAGAGAAGACGCATCACGTTACAGACAAAACAAAATGAAATGAAAATGAGAAAAAAAGATCAGATTCTAACTTATAATGACACCAAATCAGTAAATAGTGGAGTTACTGAATTAGGTGTATATAAGTTAATGTAACTATAACATTATACAATATTGCAAGTGTTCAGTGAAGCATTACTTTAGTCAGCACCAGTGTAATGAACCTTCACATACAGAATCTCATAAACTGATTTCTGTCTGGCTAATGAAAAATCCATGTCAACCTCATCACCCTGTCGAACCGATGTTTGCATCTGGTGCGCATGTTGGGCACAACACCAAGCGTACGGGCTTACCAGGCTTACACCTCCCGCTTACTGGAAAGTGATACAGCATAACCTGCAGTAACAACCAGACAATCTAATTCCCTGTTATTAAACGCAGACTTGAAAATGCTCTTTAAAGCTGACAGGGCTACGATTACAGATTTGGAGGCTGAGCTGTAATGGCAAGTTATGAGCTGACATGTCGGGCAAACATTAGTTGTTTGATTTGCTTTGAGCTCAAATCCAAATATTGGATGAAATCCTTGAGGTTGTGCTTAATTCAGCTTTAATCTTAAGTTCAGTAATGTGCCAAAAGTAAAACAGTTCATCAAGTGCTTACATTTTTAAAAAAGCCAAATTATTAGCAAACACACACACACACACACACGCGCACACACACACACACACTCCCACACACTGGTCCATCTCTGCACATAACAAAGCGTTGAAGAAAGTGCAGCTCCCCACCCAATTTTCTTTCCATTGTTTTTTGTCTTCACATCCTATGAGAGTGCGGGACGAGTCAAGGAAAAAAAAAAAGACAGACGTGTGGTAACCATGGCAACGACATTGCCAGTCCTTACACCCAATATTTTTGATGCCCAATAGTGTGACATGAATACACAGAGGACATACATACACAAACACAAGCGCACCTACACACACACACACACACACACACACACACACAAAATAAGGCATCCATTCCTCATTTCATTACCTCTTGGATACAAAACACTCTTTGTCTTTGCTTTACTCGTGAGGACTGAAGTGCTGAACTGTATCACATCTGACATTGTTCACAGAAAAAGCTGAGTCTTCTCATTAGGACGTCTATTTGATGGTAATGGATTTCAATCCAATATGCCTAAAAGAGTTATAATTCACAGAAGATTATGTGATGCATAAACTGAAGGGGCAAAACATGCAGGAACATGTTTATTTGATTAATCTATAACAGTACAGGCAATTATTCATGTCGAAGGAAACTTTCTTCAGAGTGAAGCATCGTTAAAACTGGACCATGGCAGAGATCCACCGCTCACTTTTATGCCAGCATTTCCACATGTCTGAAAACAGCTGAAAGAATCTATCTAATAGAAAATTAATATCAAAACATAATGTTGATCTTTTCTTCCCCATGTCCCCTGGAAGGAGAACCTTTTTTCTGTGTTGAATTCAATTTCTTCCTCGCACACCTCTTTTCTGCCAAAGAAAGAAAGAAAGAAAAATCTTTCAGTATAACAAACACACTTGGTGCAGCTGCAGTCCAACTGGTAAGTTTTGAAAAATGAGCCATTATTTACTAGCTTTTCCTATTTTTTTTTTACACGCTCCTATATGCTGACTACTGACCGCTGAATGAATGGTGCTTAAAGTGGATTACAAAGACTGTACATGCAGCCTTAGACATCGGAGGTACTTTGTGTTTGCATTTTTTTCCTCACCAAGGCCTACGCAATGGGCCTTAAAGAAAAACCAAAAACAAAATATTTCCAATGATGCATACATGCATACTACTTCTTCTTTCAACAAGAGTAAGACTCTGCAGCTGTATTAGCAGCTCTTTGAGGCTGTACTTAGGAACAGTGATGTTTGAGTTCAGTGCCAATGTCACCATGCTGACATTTAGCAACTATAATGTTAATTATTTTTGCACATTCCCTTCACCATCCTAGAGATCCCCAAAGGTATTAGAATAAATCTAGATAGAGACTGTGTGTGTTTGTACTGAAGTTATTGGCAAAGCGAAAAAGCTTGCAGAGGCGCTCGAGGAAAGGTCAGCTGATTACCAAAGACAATAGTAATTTATACTCATACTAGGGTGCTCATAAATGTCTATATAAGGTTTCATGTCAATCCATCTAGTAGTTGTTGAGATATGTGTTGCATTAGTCTGGTAGCGTGGTTAAAACAATACATCCATTTCGGTATATACAATCACAGCTTTATATGTGAAGGACACATGCGCTGCATTGTTCTTGTATATAAGCTTATGTTATACTTCATAGATGGAAGGAGATACCCAAGCGAAAAAGAAGACAAAGTAGACAACAGCTGTGCAGGCAGTGATCCATCCTATGATCATCAGAACAGGGAAGAGTTTGTGGGATGAAGCTGTGGGACCCACATCTACAGAGACAAATATAGAAACAATAACAAAGTGTTGGGAGGATGTGGAAAGATTTATTGATTCAAACTCTTGCCTCCATCGTCCGGGTGGAATGTGGGTTTCTTACCTCTCTTGGACGTGGCACCTCTCTCTGCTCTAATCTTCCTGTTGTTGTGGGTGCAGCGCCAGGCTCCATGCTGTGAAGAGTTGACACTGGAATCCGGCAGGGCAGGGTGGAACAAATCTGACGGACTAGGACTTAAATCCATCCTGAGCCCTTCATCGGTCTCATCTAACTTTACACTGTTCCCCTCTCCTCAGCCTTCACACAGCGCATAATATAACTGACAGAAACCTACATTTTCCCCTCGTCTTTTTGGAGGTGAGGCCATTCCCGTCTCATCCTTTTATCTGTGGACCTGGTCCCAGCTGTGCTTGGCCCCCGGGCTCCTCTTCCTGGATCCCCCTGGAGGAGCTGCTGCAGCTGGGGCTGCCAACTTTGTCTCCAGAGGGTGTACTGGGTCTTCTTCTCTTAGGTCAATATGGGTCAATATCAGAGCTACGGGAAAACAAAGTTTGTTTTAGTGAACAGCATCTGATCAAAATTCAGTTTCATGAGGGCACGGCTGAAGTGTCCTATGTAATTTTGACCTGTCTGTATTTGAACAAGGCCATGTCTAAAAGCTACTTAGAGCTTTGAAGGTTGACATTTTAGGGTATTAACTTCATTGCTTTGTTGACAAAAATGTTCAGCAGTTATGTGCAGGAGGAATTTCTTATCCGGGAGCTGTGACTTACTGCTGCAAATTGTTGTTACACTTTGGTCTTTGTGTGGATTGAACAAATCAGATATAACATGTTAATCACTGAACTAGACGTGTTGAGAGACGGATTTCCTTTAACTGTACAATCTTTGTGCTAAGATGTGAGCTGCAGTTTCATTTTGATGCGAGATATGAGATCAATGTTGTCATCTAACTCCGGGCAGGAAAGTGAATACGCATGTTTCCCCAAACTATTCCTTTAAAGCCGCGGAGGAGGGCAGATGGGAGTAGAAGGAGGAAGAAAGCAGAGTAGAGAAGATGAGAGGAAAGAAGCTGTAATTACTGGAGACTATTTAAGGACCCACAAAGGCAGAAGGAGAAGAGCAGAGGAAGAGCGAGATCAGGTGGTGTAGAGAGTGGAAAGCGCAGGAAGAAGGAGAGGAAGGGAAGAATGAGAGTATGGAAAGGAGAGGACACTCGTGGTGTAATTGGATGAACACTTGCAGCTGACAGGGCCTGCTCCTGAAAATGACAGCTCTCTCTTTCTCCCTCTAACCCCTTTCATCTTTAATAGGCCTCTCTAATCTATTTGTACATCGACACAAGTGCCCTCACATGCCCATATATGGCCCATCATCAGTACAGTGACACTTGAGAGACACAGGGTCAAACTGATTGCATTATTACCTTGAATTAGCCAACCCCTGCTATCACTGATGAGTGTGGTTGTTGATGAGCATTAGAGATCCACATTTTTTTTTTTAATCTTTCAAATAAAAGTGCAGTGAAGAGACAAAAAACCACAAGCTGTTGTATCCCACATTAAGGTACTAAAAATTACACCAGCATCATCTGTTTGAAACTGCAGTCTCTGGCGATCTGAATGAACACACCTGGGTTTTGCTCCATTACTGTGTTAACTCCAAATTACTGTACTCTCCCTTCAATAACAAATTAATTTTCTCCTCCTGCTAAACCACAATCAGATTTCCCTCCCGTGTGGCAGTGATTTCTGTTTATCAAATGCAACGTCCTCCTTCCCCTGCCTTCCTTTAGCGCAGCGAGAGATGACCCACAACCACTTTTGCTTAAAATACACATCCATCCCTGTTACTGAGTCGAGGTCTGGGTTAGCGTTTTGAGCCAAAAATAGAATAATAACACTTCATTTGCCTAAATATGTTGTGCAAGTGTTTTGTCTCATCAACAAAAACACAAAGTGCATTTGATATTAAGATTACAAATCCTCTCCACAGGATGCTGTGTTTTTCCGGCTCTTGCTGCATTCACCACTTTTGTCTTGTCTGTATTTACATGCTGTGTCTCACGTATTAATTGATCAATGCTGTTTATGCTTTGACCTTCGTGTGGATTTCCCTCGTTGCACTTCTATCTTCCCAGCGATGTATATCTGCGCTCTGCTGCCCGGCTGTGATGATGCAGAGGGTTTATGGAGGGGGAGACCTGTCAGCTGATGTTAAAGTCTTTTACAGGTTGTGTTTATCAGGGAAGAGATGTAGTGATTGGGGGCCAGGACCCGATGTCTCACCTGCTGCAGTTTTAACCAGCAAGCATATCTCTGTCTTCAGGCTTGATCTTTGCAGGGGAGGAAATTAACAGTAACCTAGATACACTGGCCAACTTCACCCTCTGGCAGGCTGACACTTGCCAAGTAGAGGGCACGGCTCTCATAAGGCTGTAGTAACTGGACACAAAGTTTGTTTGGCAAAGTCAGAATGTTTATCTGTGCCTACAGTTATTGTTGGTGATGCACAAACTTCAGCCTCCATAGTTGTGGCAAACACCCATGGGGGTGTTTGCTTTACCCATGGTGAGGATAATTGATGTGTTACAAACATTATAATGAGTCATGCGCTTGGTGGTTTTGTTGTGAAGTATTTGTAATACTGTATTACAGTACCATATGTCTCTCATCTCCTCTTGCACATTTGTGTTAAACTGCTGCCTCACAGGGGGAAGCTCATGGGCTCCAGCCCCTGTGGGTCTGACTCCAGCCGTCTGTGTTCAGGTTCCCTCTGTGTTGGGTCTCCTCTGGCTGCTCCTGTTTTTTTATTTCCAAATCAAAGACATGAATGTTTTAGAGAAGCTCCCACAGTTGCCTTTGACAGAAGCACCAGTGTTAAAAATTTGAGCTGATTCTCACTGTACTGTTTCTACTCACTGCTGCTGAAAGGTTAAGTCTGGTCAAGTGCAGAGGATGGGATTACTTAAGTAAAACTCAACTATATTTCCATTTTTTATACTCATCTTCCCTTTCAAACTTCCTCTCCTTGTCTATCTTGACTTGTCCAGTAGCCTCTCTTATTCTTCCCAGGTGAGCTGCTTACCCTCCTGTATGTGTTTGAGTGGTAACAGGAGCTTCCCGCTGTTCTTCCTCACAATGCCCAGCGATGCTGCACAAGTGTGGGCCACGGCTGAGCTGCTGCGCCTGCTGAGGTGGACCCGGGTGGTGCTGGTGTCTGTGGGCGATGATTTTGGCAGACTTGGGATTCGTATGCTAATGCGGGCACTCGGGGGAACTGAGGTGTATGTTATTTACCATGAAGCGATTCCGAAGTAATGCCTCATTTTGAAAGTGACATTTCCTCTCTCTTTCTTTCTCATTTTCTCTCTTACCATTTTGTCTCTTTCTCACCACCTGCAATTCTCACTCAGAGCCTTAATATCGCTCTTTTTTATTCCAAGAACTATCCAACGATGACAATGTAAACCAGACACTGCCAGGGCTGTGGTTGCATTTCTCATAGATCAGCATGCAAAGGTTATTCACTTACTAAGACTCTAACCTTTAATTTTTAAATTATTTAAGCATACAGATATTATGAAGATGAGATGCATCCCTCAGGTACATGATACACCTCTGCTTCTCATCTCTTTGTCAGATTTTGTTTATGGCCGGTTTTATGGATGGCTAATGAGGCTCGGGTTGTGTACAGTATTGTCTGGGATCACAGGATTTGCTCTGCAGAAGGCTGAGATCACTGGACTGGGGGTCAGAGGTCATATCAGAACAAAAGTGATGGAAAAGATCAAACAGCCCTCACACATTTTTACATTTCTCATTTCATTTGGAAGTACCATGTCTTTCAAATTGAAATGTGTTTATTTATTTGCTTTCCTGCTCTCAGTGATGAGTCACTTCCAGGCACTGTGGAGAGTTTGTACACATACGGGTCCCAGCTGAGAATCACTTATAATGTCAACAGGACTGTGTATGCTGTTGCTCATGCAATAAAAAGATATGCTTGCCTGTGAACCTGGAAGAAGTCCCTTCCTGCAAAGCCAGTGTCCTGATGTCCAGAGACTGCAGCCAGTGCGGGTAAATGAAATTCCACAATCTCTATCATTTTCAGAAGTGATATATAAAAAAGCCTTTTCTCTCTTAGATAGCCCAGAACCTGGGTGAAGTGAACTTTGAAGGAACAGGGGAACTTTTGAGAGCAGAGACCTGCCTGCTTTGTACGCTATCATCCACTGTCATGTCTCAGCTCAGGGAACAGAAGAGGTTGTCACTCTTTGCCATATTTTGTCCTCTCAAGGCTCAGATTTCCATTTTCACGTAAACATAGACAGAGTGATGTCCGGAGGAGGCGGCACACATGAAGTTTTTTTTTTTTTTGCTTTTCATTTTTATCACAAGTCTGTTTTTTTACTCACTCAGAAACTCAATATGTGGCTGTCTCTGCTCTGAATTCTCATGATGATGAAATATTACTATAATATTACTGTATTAGTGATTCTGATCCAAGGTGCCTCTGTCTGTGTGGAACCGACAAGGAAGGTTGGGAGGCCAGTTCACTGCTTTGATTGAATTACTATATTAACAAATAATTTTGGATACAATCTGTATTTTTTTTGGTCTTTTTTACACATAACCAGTTCAAATTTTAAATGGAGGAATATTTGCTCAGATATTGTCTCTGTTTCACTTTGCTTGACTTAAGGGTTTTATCTGCAGTGAATGATTTAACTTTAATAAAAGAGAATAACAACCACTTCAGATGTAACTGTGGAAAACAGTAATAAGACATCTGCTTGCTCTGTCTCTGTGTCTCAGGATAGCTGGAGTGCAGTGAAGCAGTGTGTATCCCCCAGCTGGTGGATTTCCTTTCTTACACTGATACCGGTGAATTGTCCTGTCCTCTCCGTCACCCCAGCTGTTCAGGTCACTTTTGCCACCTTCCTTTACCTCTGACACACCTTTGGTAAAGAGTAGCACCATCCCTGATGATGGTAAATCACATTTAGAGTATTTCATTGTAGTTTCATCATGCTTAGTTAATAACGGTTTAATGGTATTGCAGTTTCCTTAACATCAAAAATAAAAAAGACCACATTCAACACTATGCTGTAGTTTATCCCTCTGTCTCCTAACCTAAAAATCCCTCCCCTGCGTTAAGGTATAAGCCAACTCAGAGGTGAACTTTCTGCTTCTTACGTGCACTGGCTTTCATTGGGCAGCCAGTCGCTCGATCCTGCTTTTGTAACGTGTATCTACTGAGCTGCACCTTATTGGTCCATCTCTGCTACAGGTGATTCTGTGTTTAACACATAGCACAGTGTTATTCATTACTGTCAGGACTCAACTGTGACATTCTGTTCTTCACACCCGGCTCCATTTGAGGACTTATACAAATAGATATTCAGTGTTTTGTCCAAGGTTCCAAAATGCTTTCTATTCATGGTTAAGATTCCCTTATACAATGTCTGCTTCAGTTTTCTTTTTCTTTTCTTTTTTTAATATTCTAAACATATTTCTCTCTGCATTTCCTGACCCAACCTTATTTTTCTAGGTGCTGATCTGTATGCTGCGACTGACCTCGGCTCCACCTCAGCCTGCAGAAAAAGACATCATGGACAACTGGGGACCCAAGATCATTTCTGGATGTGCTGTGGGCTCCTACCAAAGAAACTCCACAACAACTTTAATGAAGCCAAAATGATCACCTTCAGCATGTTGATCCTCTGTGCCTGCCTACATTAGTTCTCCTGGAAAACAAACTGCGGAGGTTTTCACAATCTTGGCCTCAAGTTATGGACGTCTGTTCTGTCTTTGCCCCATTTATTATTCTTCTGAGGCCTAAAGGAAACACATGAAAAAAAACAACTGACGGCCAAATATTGGGAAATACCAACACCTCATGGTCACCAGGTGAAAGCATAAAAGATTCAAATGAAATTGAAAACAGATTTTGCTTAAGTATTGACTCTCCAGACCTGTGCAATACACACAAGAGCAACAAATGATGAAATGATAAATAAATACATTTCCATTATTCTTCTCTGCATAACTTGATGTAAGCCAGAGGGGCCTCCTCGGGGGGATTCAAAAGTTTCAGGGGAGGGTCTGTGAATAGAAGTGAAAAAATATTAGTTTTTACATTAGTTAGCAATACATAGCATAGTGTAAATGTGTGTGATTAGGTTAAAGAGATAGTTCAATGGTACATTCTTTTGGGGGAATCTTAGAGTCAGAAATTAATAAACGCCTTAGGACAGACATTTTTTATATGTTTGATGTAGTCTGAAGTTTTGGCAAACAGCAGTATGAGGCTATGTTGGGTCATTTGCTGAGTGTCTATGGCATGAAATTAAATAATAATGATCTCACACACGTCCAAGAACTGAGCAACACTAAGCAGGGTTAAAGAGGCACCTTTTTTTTTTTTTTTTTTTTTACAAGGTTTGTCTGAAGGGAGACCCTCAGACTTTGAAAGCCCCTCATTTACAACTATCAAATGTTACTGTTGATTGTACTGTGGCCAAATATCTGCATATGTATGTGTGCATAAATAGCAACAGCTCATGAGTGAGTGTTGGTGTCACCCTGACAGCCCATTATAAACATTCACTCATCAGACAGTGGATATCTGAGCGTCTGTGTTGCACCATGTGAAAATTGTTCGGTCTCACACATTCTGTATTATGCAGTGTGAGAAACTTTGTTTTGCTGTCTCTCGTTTGCATTCTGTCAACACATTCACGTCTGTCCTCCCTTTTTAGAACATCCCAACATGGATCTGGTGCCTAATTAGATTAGCATAGTGACTCATACATATATTTTTTAAAAAAGGCCATAATCACTACCGCTACTTCAATTTTGTGGCATTTTTGAGACCTTCAGATCATTCACTGCCACATATAATGTAGGCAACCACATGGACCCCAGTGAATGGTGCTATTATGGCAGAGGCCATTAGATTGGGCTGCAGTTTCTATGGTGCCCATCTCCTCTGTGACACTGGCTCTCACTAACATAATGGGTGAAAGAAAGTTGAAGGAAAAGCTTCCTGAAAAGAACTGGTTTCAAGAAGGAAAAATCACTGACAGACAGGATTATGGTGAAAGAGACGTCATCACCAAGAAAAGAGAGATTCAGTCATGGCATCAATCTTTGCAAGCGTGTATCATTCACTGAACTTGAACAATGATTATGTAAAATCATAATATGTACAAAAACTCCTTTAAATCATTTTCTGTCATGCTATATTATATCCTCTCGTGCTGTCATCAGTAACATTGGTGCATTTACAACAGGTGGAGATGATAAAAGAAGTAGTGTAACTCACAGTGAAATGAAATTGCCCCAAAGCTGCACTAAATGGCTCTTAATGAGCTATTGATTCAACTTTATGGTTATTTTTTTGAGATAGTTTTCAGGTTTGTTTCCCCACAAATATCCATTAGATATTTTGTATAATGTTGGTAAGCGTTTAATTCTCAGTACTTTCCCCTTTTGCCTATTCTTTCATCTATACTTTGCATACATTTTTGAGACCTTTCCTTTTGTCATTTCACACATTTTTTCATTGTTTATGGTCGATGCATCAGCAAACCAAGCAAACTGTATCAGTCTTTGGCCAGTTGTGTTGCCTTCTCACAAAAAATAGTGCCTGTCAGCCGGGTGACACATACAGCTAATTGCTGCTTTTGTAATTGTGATTTTCCTGAATTGCTGGTGTTCGTTGCAAACACTTCAAAACCGGGTGAGAGGAAAAGATTCAAGCAGCATAATTGTGAGGCAGAAGTCACAAGAGGATTGTCAACAACTCCAACTGAAAGACACTTAACAGAATATCAACAACTCCAAACTACTTCCTAAAAACAGACTATTAAGCTGAAGCAACCATATCACCGACAAAAACGGAGCATACGCAAGAGGCCGCAACTGATATTTACCTCACGACTGCTGAATTTTTATTGCATTAGTTTACACATCCCTGTATCTCTAGCTCAATCACTGCTAACACTCAACACACCTTTCACCCCGAGATATCATATCACAACTTTATATTCATGACACAACAGTTCGCATTACTCCTCTAACATCTGCCTTTAGTGAGGTAAACTCCCATGTGTCCCTGGGTCTTTTATCATTAAAACAAAACATCTGGTCAGTTTGACCCCTAAAAAGCTCACTGATGACAGGATTGAGTAAATAGCTGCATCTAAGAAGTCATGTCCTCATTACATCTTTAAGTTTCCCTCCTGTGTTTACCTTCACACTGTCAGAAAACTAATGTCGCCACATCAGCTTGTCCCCTCTCAGTGTTTCTAGGAATGGATTTCTGGGAACCTTACAGTATTCTTCTACACTCACTCGCTCTTTTAAGACATTTTTCACAGTCATGACAGACTAATGATGGGATATTCATTTTATTGGAGAAATCAGAGCGCAGCGATTTCTCATTTAGATTCTTTAACCCTCGAATGGAGATGACCTATTCTGTTCTCCTTGATTAAATCAAGCAAATAGTGCTACCATCTGAAGGATTACTCCTTGAAATGAAACAAAGACAGGCTGCGTACTATGAGGAGAAATCTATCTGCTGTCTTATAGTAACGTCTGGCAAGAGAGAGACGACAGACAGGAGTGAAGGGTGAGAAGAGCGAAGGTTAGAAATGAATGCAAATCGAATAATACGGTGTCAATAAAACACTCCTGTCCATGTGCCCCTCCTGACACCTTTTCCTCCCTGATGGACGTCAGAGAACCGATGTTTCCCCATCTCCCAATTTATTCCACTGCCTTGGGAGGAACAACAGATCAATCAGTGGTAGATAATCAATGTTAGCCAGAGAGCAGCTGCGGAGAGCAGGAAAATGTCTGACGTTTTAGTTTGTTATTATAGGAAACAGCCAGGCGTGATGTTTATATGTAAAGGCCTCTGGAGTATGAGGATTTAATTAACCAATGACAGCTGGGATTTCCACAGAGCATACCTCGGAGACCCTGGGCCTCATCATTCTATCTCAGGTCAAATCAGTGGGACACTGCTGCCAAATCCCATTCAGATCCAGTAATTAGCTGTTCTTCACATTCCCACTGAGAACATCCAAGGAGCGTCATCTAGCTGGAAAAATAAAACCATTTGATTGATTATAAACTGCTGACACCATGATTTTTTTTTTCTTGAACTATGCAGGGTTCATATGATTACACCACCTCTTTCTGATGATGCACTGTTTTTTATTGTTTCCGTGATTTTATGCCTGCTGTTATTTCCACAGCGCTGACAAAATGGATTCATACATTCCATTCAATTTCACTTCATATTTATATAGCAACAAATCACAATGGAAGTTATCTCAGGGTCTTTTTTATACAGTACAGGTCCAGACCTTACACTTTTTTATTATCTATTTATCTTAGACAATAATAATATCCTTTAAAGAGACCCGACAAATCCCATCATGAGCAGCAGTTGACGACAGCGGTGAGGAAAAACTCCCTTTTAACAGAAACTTTGAGCAGAACCGGGCTGTTGGGTGGCCTTCTGCAAGTACTGGATGGGTAGAGAGAGAGAGAGAGAGAGAGAGAGAGAGAGGAAACACATAGTAACACAATGCAATTCCACATATCCACAGAGAGATGTTAAGCAATAATTCTGATAATTGTAGCAGTGGGTGTTGAGCAGCAATATGGGGCCAGTAGGTGACTTTCAATCAGAGACCCAGGCTCTGCAGCTCTGGAGGCATAAATACCTTCAGAAAGCAACCATTCTACTTTTGGAGACTCTAGGAAGAACAAGTAGAATGCAGGGTGCATTCTGGAAGGGTAGTGTTTCAGCGGGGTAATTGGGGTGAGGAACAAAGAGTTCTCAATGATTTGATAGCATCTGACCATTAATGATTTTGTGGGTGAAGAGAGTGCAGTACAGGTAAAGAAGTGCGAACAAAGGGTAAAACTTCTTCATAAAGCCTGGTTGGGTTTTGGTCTAAGAGACAGATTGATTTAGATGAAGAAAACACTGAAGTTAGTGGGAGAAAAGCTAAGTCTAAACATATATCAGGTTTTACAGCTGTTTCGAAGATTCCCGTGTTTGGAGATATGTTTGCAACATTTGAGGGCAAGAGGTGAAGAATTTTGTCTCTAATGTTTAAAACTTCATCATTAAAGAAGCTCATGAAGTCGTTACTACTGAGGGCTATAAGAATACATGGCTCAATACAGTTATGAATCACTGTCAGACTGGCTGCAGTGCTGGAAGGAAACCTGGGGTTGTTTTAGTTTCCTCTAGTAATGATGAGTAATAGGCTGCTCTGGCATTGCAGAGGGGCGTCCTACATGTTTCAATACTATCTTGCCAGACTAAATTAGATTCTTCCAGATGGGTGGAAAACTGTTTCCTTTCGAGTTTTTGCAAGTTTGCTTTAATTTGCAGATTTGTGGTGTTACACCATAGAGCAAACCTCCTTAGCCTTATTATCTTCTTTTTAAGAGGGGCAATGGAGTTGAGAGTCATTCGCAGTGAGCCTGCAGCACTATCAACAGATGATCAATTTGGGAGGACTAAAGTTAGCATGCAAGTCCTCATTTATATGTTCAATTTCAGTACCACATGCCAGAACAAGGTTGAGGGTGTGATTAAAACAGTGAGTGGGTTTATGTACAAAAGCCATCAGAATCTAATGCTGTGATAAACACAGCACTGAGGGCATCAGCAGTAACATCCACTTTTCAAGCCACCTACAATAATTACTTGAATTGTTTTAAGGACCAAACTTGATAAAAACTCTGAGAATTCAGATGTAAATTCAGAACATGGATGAGGAGAGCTATACACCATAAAGTTAAAGTAGATCTTTAACTGAACTATACAGACATTTGAAAGAGCTACTGGTAAGAATAAAGTGTGTGTGTGTGTGTGTGTGTATGTGCGTGCACATAATGACAGAATGCAGCACTGACAGCACACTACTACCATCTGGTGGTGAAATGTAACTGTTCATATTCAAGGACAGGAGGCTTGAAAACCTGGTCTCTGCCACCAGTTATTCATTTCTTTCCCCATAAAATCACACATTTTGAGGTGAAATGAGCTCAAAATATATTTTATTATATTTTATTCATGTGGGAAAAACAAGTAAAACAAGTCCATAAAATGTACGTGTAATAAATAATCTCCTAAAATTTGTCAGTGGCACCTTTGGACATCAGATGTTTCCTTGTATTTTTTTCTGGCCTTAGAAGGATTATGTAGCACTTTGGTGCAAAGATGCAGCCCAGCAGTCCATAACTGGAGGCCAGTATGGCAAACACTTCTGTGGCTGTGGAGTACTTCCCTGGAGAGCTGATGTAGGCGGGAACGAAGGCTACCCACACTGCACAGAAAATGAGCATGCTGAACGTGATGAGTCTGGCCTCATTGAAGTTGTCTGGGAGTTTCCGGGCCAGGAAGGCCAAGAGGAGGCAAAGGCTGGCCAGCAGGCCAATGTAGCCCAGGACGAGAGCGAATGCAATGGGTGAACCTTCGTCACACAAGAGGATGACAATAGCGCTCTCACGTGGCATCAACCGGCGTGGAGTGGGGGGAGCAACAACCAGCCACACTGTGCAGATGATGACCTGCATAAAAAGAAATATTATAAGATAAGATAAATGATATAAAATGCACTGCAAACTATTCAAAACACATAAAAAGAAGTCTTTACCTGGACCAGTGTACAGAAGGTAATGATTGCCTTTTGCTGTACAGGCCCAAACCATTTCATCACATTACTCCCTGGAAGTGTGGCCCTGAAGGCCATTAACACCACTATTGTTTTCCCCAGAACACAAGAGATACAGAGGACGAAAGTGATGCCGAAGGCTGTGTGTCGCAGCATGCAGGACCAGTCAGAGGGCCGGCCGATGAAGGTCAGAGAACACAGGAAACACAGAGTCAAGGAGAAGAGCAGCAGGAAGCTCAAGTCAGAGTTGTTGGCCCTGACGATGGGGGTGGTCCTGTAACAGGAGAATATGAAGGCCACAACACAGGTACAGAAGGAGCCAATGAGGGAAATAGCCATCAGGGTGATGCCCATCGTGTCGCTGAAGGAGAGGAACTCCACCTGTTTTGGGATACAGGCTGTCCTCTCAGCATTGGACCAGAACTCTGGCAGGCAGCGCACACACTCTATGGAATCTAAAGGAAAGACAAGAGGACTTCAGCTGCTATACTGTGACTTTACTGCAACTGCAGGTCAGTTTCTGAAACAAAATATGGGCAGTTAGCCTTTTCTCACCAGTCTGATTGCTAATCTCCCCAGCTGTACAAACCACACAATCATGGCAGCAGATAGGGAAGTGAGGTCTGATTGCCTTCCGGGTACCTGGGGGACAAATGCTGCTGCATACTGACAAGGGAACCTGAGCAGAAGAGGAAATGCACACTACACTGGTGACAACACAGTTGCATAATGGAAATACTATTGCACAAAATGCAATTCACAAAACATTATTTTATTATACACCTACTTCGGTTTGGTTGCCATTCCATATGATGTTCTTTTCCTGTATATGGAGTTTTTGCTTTCCAACAGTGGTTGTCTCATCAAATTTCCCAATAGTGACAAACTTCATTTCTCCATTTGGTGACAGCTGCCAGGTAACCAGGTCATACATGGCTGCAGGGTCACCGTTCTCATCAAACTTGATTTCATCACCAAATGCGTTCAAGTATTCCACCTGTTTTATGTAGTGAAGTAGCTAAGGGAGGAAAGTGCACATGAGCATCTGGTATCACCAAAACCTGCACATAATGTCTTTGCATCACTAAAACCTTTGTTAATCTAGGCTCCATTAGTGAACATATGGTACCTGCCATGGCTGTATATTGTCTACATCTGGACAGGCCTGCAGAGGAAACGGCCCTTTTCCTTTCACACAGCCTCTCATAGCCTTGAGTGCATGGGCAATGGCATACACCGCCTTATAGACGTTGTAGGAGATCCTTAGCTGAGACACATCTGAATAGATATTCTTCACCTTCCGCAGCTCTTCTGCTCCAGAGCATCGAGGTTTACCCTCAGCATTACGTTCCTGACCTTCAGTCTGAACACCCAGGCTACACTGAAACACCTCTTCCCAGAAGGGTCTCAGAAAGGGATCCTCAAGGGCATCTGGGCTCAAGGGATGCAAGCGAAGCAGAAAGTCTTGCAATCCGGGGATGCGTGCTCGCCGAATGGCAAATCCCATAGAACCTTGGAGGATGTGGTGGTACTTTTTTGGGGTGGAGAGGACGGCAGCTGTGCTCCAAGCCTCACTGGCCAGCCACTGTATACCAGTGAGGCCTTGTCTACATTCAAGTGATATGAAGAAAGTATTTTTTTTCAATGACATACACATCCGAAAATTAAAGTCAGTAAAAGTTGATCATTGAATAAATAAAGATTCCAAAAGTGTCATGCCTCAGTCCTTCATCAAACAGTGCTGCTGCATCTTGTTCCACAGCAAACACGAGAATCACCCGAGCCCCAGAGGAGCGGATCTTGGTAATGATAGATGAAATGGCAGCCTGTGCTCGGTTCTTAGGGATGATCTCATGGAGAGCAACACAAGCACCTAGCTTTCTAACCTAAGAGGGTAACAGGGGAGATACATGACAGCTTACTTAATGTTATGTCCACAGTATGTTCAATTAGTTATGCATTGAAAAGTACAAAAAGTGAATTTATTTTGATTAATTTTTTTATGTGTGTGTGACTCACTTTATCGGCAAAGATGTTTGCTCCCCCACGGCCGTAGGCATCATCCCCTGCAATCACACCGACCCAAGTCCAGCCGAAATGCTTGACAAGTTGTACAAGTGCATCTACCTAGAGATTGTAAGAGGAAGAGATGGACCATGCGAAAGGGAGAGAGAGTGATTTATATTGTTCCAGAAAAGAAAATGTGGGAATGTTTTTCTTTCTATCTATACTTTGACTGAATGTCTGCTGGCTCTAACCTGAAAGAAGTCACTGGGCATGGTCCTTAAAAAGGCAGGAAACTCCTTTTTGTCACTGAGACAGGCACAGCTGGAGAAATAACTGACCTAAATGGATGAAAACAGAAGTGATAATTTTACAATGAACTACTGGAAGAGACAACGTCCAGTGTCCAACATGAAAGCATAAACTCACAATACAAAGAGGTTAAAGCCAATATGTGTTTATGATCTTCCCCAGAGGTGGTAACAACTAAAAATATTGTGGCAAATAGTAATGCACACTATTTCTACCCTGCCAGATTTGACTCAGAGTAAATCACTGCTACACTTATTTTAAATAGCTATGACTCCATTACCTGTGGCACATGGAAGACTCCCAGAAAACGAGCCACTACTAGAGACTGAGTAGAGCCTCCATCTCCTATCACTGCCGGTATCGTCCCATGGCAGGTGTCTTCACATTGTATCTGTCCTTCAGTGTCTGGATCCGTCTCAGTCCCCATTAACTCCATGGCAGCCTTCAGAGCCTGATGGGGTGTGCTGCATGAGTCATAGATCTTATAGCCCAGTGTGACGTTGGGAAGGAGTTTGCCAGCTCTGTTGATCTCCTCGATGGCAAAGATCATAGTTTGCATCCAACGGAACGTGCGAAAGTTAAATCTGGAAGAGGAAGAGGAGGTGTTTTGAGGCAAAGTTTAATTTTATGGAAACAGGATTTGTGCCATATTTGACCATGTAAGCACTTTGCTGCTACAGCAATTTGAGGATTACCCAAAAAGCGGCTTACCTGGTGCACTGTGTGGGGGGAGGCGTAGAGGTGAAGGACAAACTGGGCTCCAGCACCATGTCATGAAGGGAGAAGAGTCCCCCCAAGATGATGTCCCCCTTTTTCTCCAGCACAGGCAGGGACACAGAACCTGGGATTACTTTGCATTGTTGGTTGTTGTCTTGTTGGGAGTTGGTGGGAGGACAAATCACACACCACAGAAGACTCAAAAACACAAGCTCTGTCCTTCTCCATGAAAGACTGAGCTCTGCTGACCTCATCCATAAATGACCCATCCTTTCTTCGAGATAATATCTACCCTTGTTGGCAAATGTACGTCTACACAGTGCCAGCTCAATTGATAGTTTTTCAGGAAACCCATACAAACAGTGAATAATGATCCAAACAAGCACCCTGTAAGCTGACAAAGCACCAAACAATTTGCCGGAGGTAAGTAAAAAGCAAGAGCTAGAGCACAGGGGAAAACATTATGACCCCATTTAGACAGACACAGTATACTGAAATTTCTTTTAAAGTCAGTATCGGAAGATCATCTGTAACACAAAATCAGTAAGTGAAAAAGCATCTCATCAGCAACCTAAGGCCTAATGCACAAGGTAAAGCCCTATTTTTAACACAAGTTCACGGCATTTTCAGACCGCTGCATCTTCATGGCATTAACACTGCGTAGACAAGCTATCCAGCCTCTACTGTTGAGTAAGAGACACTGGCCTATATATACAACATGCCTCATGTCACAACTGTCAGATTTAATTCATCTTCCCTGGCTTGATCAATGGAAAACAGTCTCCAGTTCCACATTAACAACAATAACAAGGAACTGGAATGAGCACTTGGCCATAATGGGGAAAGGCATGAGCTGTGTCATGTCACAATGTCATGCCTGACTAAGCCTAACTCATCCTTCAGTGATGTGAAATGGCAGGCAGACGACCCGTGTCACAAGGGGCTGCTAAACGAAGTCACATACCTTTCAAACACACACACAAACGTGCCACAGACAGCGAGTTACTGACTCAGAGGAAAATAGAAAAAAGCTACACTTAAGGTCCATTATTCTATTGTTTTGTATGTACATTTACTGTGAGCATATATATTTAAAAATCATGGTAACTACCAGAATCCAGAAATTTGTCTTAAAGTCTGTTGAATATTGAACTCTTTTTGCAAACTATCTGTCTTTTTTCAACATTTTCTTATTCTTGTGTGGGGTTAGACAGGTTTAATATGGTGAAAATAATGAGTCATTAGGATGTTGTGCATATCATTATCAGGACAAAGCCCACAGGCTACAAAACAAAGCACTGCAGAGTGTGTGTGTAGCGAAGAGAATTTTACATGGTTTATGTTGTGCTGCCTCAGGTCAAATAGGTTTTCTTACTCATTTAATATGTCCCTGTGTGACTCTCAGAAGAGGAAGGACAGAGATGCCCTATGACAGAACGCTCAGTATTATGATAGTCGTTTCCTTTTCTTGTAAGTAGCCTTTCACAAGATCTTAGACTCCAAGTATCTCATGCCCTCGGGGGAAGGGGGTCAGCCTTATTGCTCCTGAAAACAAGCTGATTAGATGTGAACAGTAAGGAGATTGCAATTGTATCACAGTTGTCCTCTCATGCGGTTCAAGATAATTAAAGCCCCTGAGTATTGGATGTTTCACTTTATTCTATTAGGCCCCTTTGAATGTGCAGAAGACAGAACGACAGACAAGAAAAAAGAAAAACACCTGGACAAACAGTCCTATCAACAGAGCAGTGAGAACAACAGATTCTAACAGAGAGATACAGACTCTGATGAGATAGACAACAAGGGAGGTATGATGAGTATGTTGATTGAAAGCATATGTTAATAAACTATAGAGGCATGCACACAGACATTGAGACAGGTAGATACAGGTAGAAAATACAGACTTACAGTCTGATACAGAAGAGCATGAAGGAAGAAGAGAGATGGGGAAAGGTACAGACAAATACATTGGTTCGATGAAACAATATGAGTATTTAATACTTTTTGCGTATTGAAAGCTTTCTAGAATAGAGCCTTTGTCACATCTGCTCAAATTTGTTAGTTTCAGTGTTGTTGGAAAATGTGTAATGTATTTTTCTGCCTGGGCTCAATGTCAAAACTCTCTAATTATCAAATATACTGTACTGATGAAAAAAAAAAACCTCCAAAATGTCGCCAAGACAGAAAATGGACCTTTTTTCTATCTGAAACATGTTCACACTTGCATCCGGGGAGAAGCTGAGCGCATGGAATCTGAGTTCAAAGGAGGCTGCTTGGAGCTAGGGTCAGAAGGTCATCTGTGCCTGTGGTCAAGGAAGCCGTCATTTAGAGCTTGGTGGGCCCAGGTGACTCGTAAACAGACAGGTAGGCCAGAAGGCCTATAGCTTCTCTGCTCACAAAAATGTTAAAAATGTGGGTATTGGAGGAGTCATGGAGGAGGACGTTTGCCTCGGAGAGATTCTAGCAAATCGTCAGAAACTCAGGAAATGGAGGCAGGCCATTACCCAGCTGGTTTCATCGGGGGAGGGGAACTGCTGACCCGGCCTGAGGATATCGTCGGACAGTGGAAAGAACAGCTTGAGGAACTCCTGAGCATGACTGGCAGATCCTCCATCGAGAAGGTGTAGCTGGAAGGTGCAGGAGAAATCTTGTCCATTTTTCTGGTGGAGGTCACTGAGGTGGTCAAAAAACTCCACAGCGGCATGATGCCAGGGGCGGAAGAGATTTAGCCTGAGATGCTGAAGGCTCTGGGCAAAGTCAACTAAGGGTCAGCGACAGTCCTTGTGGACTGGCAGCCTGGGTTGATGACTGGCTCCAACTACTGGCATATCACAATGCTTAGGCCCCCAAGGAAGGCCGAGAGGCTGAGCACATCACCGGCCCTTCAGATTCAGGAGGAGCAGTGTGAATTCAATCCTGGTTATGCTGGACAAGCTGTTTAAATTTGCAAAGATACTGCGGAGATCGTATGAGTTTGCCTATTCAGTCTACATGTGTTCTGTGGACTTAGAGACGAATGGATGAGGTACCAGAGGTCTTAGCATGATCCATTCTGTCCTTGCATAGTCAAACCGAGAGAGCACATATTCTGCCAGGGTGTGGATAGTGTCATGGGCTGTTTGTGCTTCTGTTGGCCTCATCAGGTCTCCTTTATGCATTAGTTTGCAACTGAATGTGAATCAGTGTGGATGAGGGTCAGTATCGAATCCATGATACTCTGTCAGACAGCTATGCATTGCTACCTTTGGGTTGGCAGTGAGCCACTGCCCCACAGTAAAATATGTCATGAAAACCATCTTTCTGTGTTTCCTGTCTCTGCTGCCACTATTAAATGAGACAAACAGCCTTAAAATATCTCAAAGACTTGTTAGTCCTTTAATCACACAGGGCCTTTATCAGACAACTGAGGGGATGCTAAGTCGGTGCAAATAGAAAATTGCAAAATACAGAAGGTTCAGGATAAGATTTTGAAGGGAATGTTTGACTGAAAAATTAAAAGATGAAGATTAGATGGTGCATGCTGACCCCTATATATCTAGTAATAAATGGTGCACATTCTGATCAAACTTGCCTGACCACTTAAGGTATGTACATTTGTTTCATTCATTAATTGAATTATTTATTCATTCATCCTTTATGTGCTCTGTGGAAATAAACACTTCCTCAAAAAGCATTGCTAGAAGTTTCTTGAGGAAGTGGCCATCCTCAATCTAAACTTGTATTTTATAGCCTTTGAAATATATTAAGGTTAACACCAGGCTTCAAAAATGTTACATCATCTTTACAGTATCATATGAGTTTTACTGTGTCACTGACTTTTATATTGAGGTTGGCATGGCATATAATAATACGTAGATAGTGAAGACATGAAATGATGGCCTCTGTATCCAAATGTTTTAAAGCTGCACCATTTTAAATTCATGTACCTTCTTGGAAGGTTTCCTAAAGTGTGCCTGAAGAATAAATAATAAAGGCCATGATTAAAAGCATTTCCAAGAACAAATTTTGGTTTAGCGTGTCTAAGAGTGTCGTGACCATTTTGCATGCAGCTGAAGCTGACTTTTACAGACATGTTCTGTCTTTGACATTAGAACTTGTTCAAAATAGTTAAATCAAGTCTAACTGTCAAATCTTTTGCCCCTACAGTCTTTAACCTGAAGAAATCTATTACAGCTTAAGGCTAATAATAAATCAGTCTTAGGTAGAGAAATTAAAGAGAATTTAGAGAAATCGAGGAGAAACGGTGAGAAATTTGCCCGTGTGATAATCTGGACAAATATCAGTTCATAAAACCCAAAAGCAAAGTGGACTTCCATCTCTAATCTGGCGGGTAATTTAATCATCACTCGGAGGAGCAGATTTTCTTTTTAATATCTATTATAAAAGAAGATATTAAAATTGGAGTAGGTACAGATAAAAACAACAAAAGTTTAGGTCAGGAATAACTTAAAAGCAGTTGTTTTAATTTGAACCAGTCATGAATAACAACATGCACTGAAGCACAAAACACACTTGGGAAAACTTGTTTTTGTGCATATTCTGGAATGGAGGTGGCGTCATGGCATCATTCTAAACCTGCCAATTTACCTTTTACCCAGGGGCCTGAGAGGGGAACAAGGGGCCAACTAGACAAGCAAAGACAAGCAAGTGTTTCCGACAACACTGATGACATCTGTCCTGAGGCTATGAAACAGAAGCTCACCAGGTGTGGTGTTGGAAATTAATTAATTTGGAGTTTTAATGGAAGGTGATCTCGCCTCTTTCAAAACAAGCCGCTCACATTAATTAACAAGAGTAAAACAGAATCACTATTCAGCAACAGCTGCAGTAATTAGTTTGATATTGCAGAGAATAAAATATAATCTTTATGTCCTGTCTTTTATAGCCTGTTTATCAGTGAGTGCAATAAAAAGCTCTGTTGTCGTTTCTCATTTAGAAGCTGTCTGTCTTTACGTGCTATAATTCTTAGTGCAAACACAAGGTGCTTATTGAAAACAAATGATTTTTTTTTTTAATGAAAAATAAAAACACAGAGACTCAAATGGTTCTTCAGACAGTGATCGGATCATTTAGCTTTAAAATATCGTGCTTATCTGTTGTAAGTGTAAGGCAAATAAGCATAAGTGACAAAAGAAGTTGTCAAATGTGTGTCATAATTGTCACAACACAAAATTAAATAAAGTTAACGTGAGGCTTGTCAAGGTTTCAGTTTAATATTTTGGGATAAAATACTAATGCATCTTGGCCTGCTCTCCCTCACAGGTCCACCCAAGAAAGCTTCATTCATTTATCTAATATCTACTAGATAACATTACATTTCAATGGGGCTCACATTACCGACCAAAGAGGTTCTGGATGTTCCTCCATCCATACTTCGGATGTAATTTAATTTGACTTTATGGCATAACTGTCCAGCTCCAGCACCCGGACTTGGGAAGCATGGTCTGGACAGGTTTTTCTCGACAAGAATCTTTGTATGTTGTTAAATTTACACCCTTCAGAGAGATGAATCTGCCTTGTTAGACCCTTTACAAAAGCTCCCAAATCATCAGAAATCCTCAGCCAAATGTCATGTTTGGTAAGAGACACTCAGACCCGTGGGCCTCTCCAGGTGTCCATGTAATCACACAGCCAGGTTGTGGTCAGAGTGAAAAGACTCATCACAAAAGATGACCTTCCCCAGGCCCTTATGGTTCTGCTGGTCTTTGGCAAACAAAGCACTTGTGTGATTTGTGAGATTTCAATCCCTCTGAGAGTTTGCAGTGATACTTCACACCAGATGATGTTTATCTGTATTTCTGAAGGTCACGTAATGTCATCCTTTGATTCCAGAAGCAATGTCAGATTTCTGAACATTTTTAATTCGATTGAAAGGCTGAGCACAGTTCAGCAAGCTGTCCTCTGGCATACACTAACCTGCATTTCAACAGCTCATCTGGGAAAACACTCAGTTTAAAATCATTTCACTAGTGCAGCCTTTAACACTATGCCATGCTAAATGAACTGTCTGAACACCTGGGTTACCATAAAGGTCATGACAAAGTTTTAAAGTATTTGTACCTATAATAAAGAGCTTTTTGACCACTGAGCAACACAAGGTTCGTGTGGCACTTCACATGGGACATAAAAAGCCCAGGTACAGATTTAGACCTACTTCTAACCTTTTCTATTTCCTTTCTGAATTAAGCTGACCTCAGTGAAAGTGACTCAGAGATCTGAACCGTTCTGACTTGAAGGCTTTTACTGAGTTGCATTAACATCATTCCAACAATGCAGCTCACCTGCAGAAATCTCAGCAATCAACCTTCAGCAAAAGTTTGTTCCCATGATGCATTGTGGTCAATTTTCTCTTATGCCCCAAGTGGCTCAGCATGGAACAGCAAGGCCCCTTATGGGTTTTAACTGAGCACTTCACATTTACCCAAGTTTCCCTTCTTTTTACTGCTTCCAGTTAAATGTTATAATTTATTTTAGGACTAATTGCAAGTTTAATTCCACTTCCAATCTATATAATAGACTCATTGACCCCTTAAGAACCAATGTGCATCCATCCATCTTGTTGAGTGTGTGGCAGTGTTATCCTTTGTTCTCTTAATTTGGATTGTCCTTTTATTATACCACAAGCCTTTATATTTATTTTATCTTGTATGCTGGTCAATTTCAAGTCATTTATATTTTTAACTGAGTATGTCTGGGTATTGTAATTTTTTTGGTCAGCTAGAGTCCTTTATAATCAGTTTCTCCCTCTTGATAATAATAATATCATCAGAGCTGCAACAGTGGCATCATCATTATCATCATCTCTATCAATTTTACAGCTTGTCATCAATTACACCATACTGCCAGGAGATGGCAGCCTTGACCATGGTAAGGCTGTGCTCAGTTTACAAAGCAGAGTCTGGCGTGTGATTGTGTGCCTATGTGTGTACACTTACATTAATTACACTGAGGGGATGAACATGCATTTACAACATTTTGTCTTTTCAAAGTAGGTTTGGTCAAGTTTGCAGTCATACAACTATACACTCATACCACCAGGGCTGATAGACTCTGTAAATACTTGTATTTTCATGAGATACTGTGATAATAAATATAATAAAAATCAGCCTCACACCATTTTTAATCATCAGGTGTGTTGATTTTTCTTCTTTTTTCAAAATTTAAAAATAGTGCAACTGCAGTATTACAACACGAGGTAGTATCCCTGGTTGGAAATGTCCGTTTCAGACAATAATGTACGTCTAACTATGTGACAGCTTCCAGGCCCCTCCCACTTTCAACATGTTGTCCTGCATACAGCCAGATCCATGAGAATGGAAGATCTGCACAGGGCCCTGACCTTGACCCCATTAAACAGCTTTGGGATGACTGTGAGCTGGGCCGCATCACCCAACATCGAATCCTGTAGCCGAGTTTCAAAATCTTGTAGACAGCTGTCCCAGTAGATTGGTCTGTTGTAGCAGCATTTAATGCCACAGTGATGTACAACAGTGTAGGGGTTTAATGTTACGGGTAATTTTGGCCAGGTCATGTAGACAAATAGATCATCATTGACACGATAGTACACTAGGAAATGTAAAATGGAGAACATACAAACACCAAGGCCACCGAGTTGCATCCTTTCTTCCTTTTTGATTTTGATTGGATGTTATTGATGTGAGGTGACAGTACCTCGACCATTGTACTGACTCACATGATACACAGTGTTGTTTTTATTTAAAGTTTATTATTTGTACTAGCCATCTCTGCAAACTTTTTTGTGCCTAAAAATACACTAAAATGTCATTTCTTATTATAATAGTCAATTATTTCCATCACTTCCTTTAACTTGTTTGATTAAGACATTGCATGAAATGTTTCATAACATTTTGATTTGTTATCTATTATGGAGTTACTGTCAAATCTAAACTGTGTGGTCTATTTTGGGAATTGTTCTAACTTGACATCTAACTGCATATGTTCTGTCTACCATTCACGCATCACATGAAGATTTAATTTCCCCTTCTAGTGTTTTAAAAGTAAAAGCATGGAAACTTAACTCTATGTCTTTCTTTCATTCGTTATTAAACTTTGTGGAACTCAATAGGAAACATCATGGTTTATGGAACAGAAGTGTGACATGTCAGGCTTCAGACTCGACAAAGGCCTCAAGCTCTCCTGTAGAAATCTTTAGGGGATCATGATGCAACAGCCCTGATGGGAAGTTTCCAGTGCGGTAACCTGAGAGGAGGCGAGGTGTGGAGACAGGCTGTGAACTCGAGAGGGAGTTTGTTAGAGAGTGTTATGTCTGTGGCAGTGGGGGGTAGAGCCTGAGGTGTAAGTCATGGTCAGGCCTGAGGCACCTGCACTTCACCACATGTGCTCCCACTAAATCAGTCCCCAAAGGACGCATCCTCTGAAGAGCTGCCAAGTGTTACATAAAATAACTGGCATCTCTGCAAACACACAAACAACTATATCTTTTTTTAATTAAAGAGGGCTTAAGAGACGCATCAGCTGACTATTAAACATCCCTTTGGCTGAAAAATAACAACATTAAATTAAACTTCACATGGTTCAATGCGTTGCTAAATCAGCTGTGTTGACTTGTTTGTTTTGATCAGTTATCAAAAGTGTAACTTTAACTCCCTTATCAGAATTCCCTGAAAATGATGTGACATGTGCCACAAAACAATAGAAAATTAAATGTAAAGGTAGCAATAACATAACAATATATTTTTTATAGCCAATTCAACACTGTCGACTTGCAGTTGGTCGACTTTATATATTTTAGATTTGGTACTAAAATATACAGATGCGGAGTATTTTTTTTTTCAAACAAACAAACAACAAATGAATAAATGAAATTAATCATAAATATCTGTTTCCTTATTTTAACTAGTACAATTAGGGTCTGCACAGCAAACACTCAAGCCTTCACTGTGTACGCTGGTGTCAAACAACCCTGCCACTTGAAAAGCACCTGAACTTGACACTGACCTCTAATGAAATAACACAGACTGATTCAGGAAGGTTTCACACATTTCACCTGGTCAGTCCAATCACAATCTAACAGGCCTCTGCATAGCTCCACTGAAACAGGATGGGAATTAAAGGCCTTGCTCAAGGACACATCAGTGGTCAGTAGATTGAACTGGTCGCTAGTCACATGACATATCATAAGATTTGTGATATTTAGTGAGCATATTTAAAGGGTTCCTTCCAATAGCAAAGCTAGACCTACATTTTGAATAGACAGACAAGAAATGAATAAATAAAAGGTGATGGTTGGAGGATGAATAGTTGAGAGACAAATTATTATAGTTACAATATTACAGATCAAGTTTGTCAGGATGAGCTCAGCAACTGTTTGAGCAGTATTTTAGTAAATTGCAGGTATACTTCATTAGGTTCAGATATCAGGATCATTGCCTTGAGCTCTTGTTAGAATGCGAGCAAGCTTATACTGTGTACAATAAATGTCCCCACTGTGGGATGAATAAAGGTATATCTTATCTTATATTAACATGCAGTCAAACAATGATTAAATCAAAGCACACTTTTCTCTCATCCTATTTGATGAGATGATCATGCTTACATCTAAGCTGTTCTTCAGCACCACCTGCTGGACATTCAATATATTGTAACTGTGACTAAAATATTCCAATAAACCCCCTTGTTTAGTATGTGTATTATTATACATATACAATGTAAACACACATAACTCCATTCTCTCACAAGACTGTATTTATGACTGACTCAGTATTTATCAATTCTGCAAAGCCCCAGATTAGATTCAACCTTTTGAGAATTTTCACTTTTGTGGGAAACCATAGGGAGATGAAAACTGTGTAAATAGGATGAGAGATTTGCCTTTTGAGCTCATGTCATGAGTGCATGAACAGTGTGAGGGCACCTGGTCAGCCATTGCAAAGGTGTGGAAAGGAAGGTGAAAGAAAGTTTGGGGTGAGGGACGAGAATGACACGGCAGAGCAGGAAGATAAGTGTTAAGTGTAAGTGTTGAAAAGTAGCTGCTGGTTGTATCTGTGTGAGAGTATGTTTAAAGTGTTTTGGACACTTTTTGTGCCTCAAAATCCAATGAAATCTGTTTTTTTAGAATAGAGGTAAAACACTAAAAAACACTCACATCTTATTATAATGATCAATTGGCTTAAATTACATCACTAAAACACTGAAATGTTTCACAACATACATTTTTCATTTGTTATTCATTGTGAGGTCAAAGTTAAACTGTATGGTCTATATTAAGAATTGGTTTAAATGTCTGTCTATCACACTAAGATTTGATTCCACATTCCACATTTTAAAAACAAAAGCCTACAAACTGAAATTCTATCTTTCTTTCATGTATTTATTATTGAAGTTTGTGGATTTGAGGCTCAGAGCACAAACTTGACAAAGGCCTCAAACTTTCCAGTAGAGCTCTTCGGGGGAACATGATGCAACAACCCTGACAGAAAGTTCCCAGTGTACTAAGCTGAGAGGAGGACAGGTGTGGAGACGTGAACTCTAGAGGGAGTTAGTTTGTTAGAGTGTGTTGTGTTTGTGAGTATGAAGAGCCTGAGGTGTAAGTCATGGGCATCTCCACAAACACACAAACAACAATTTCTTTTTTAATTAAAGAGGGCTTTAGAGGCACATCAGCTGACTATTAAAAATCCCTTTGGCTGAAAAATAACAACATCAAATTAAACTTCACATGGTTCAAAGCGTTGCTAAATCAGCTGTGTTGACTTGTTTGTTTTGATCAGTTGTCAAAGTTTTAACTTTAATTCCCTTATCCCTGAAAATGATGTAACAAGTAGAACAAAATAACAGAAAATGAAATATGAATTAAATCATTAACATTGCACAACAGGTGCAATCATAGAAACACAAATACATATTTTTTTTTCACAAGCTTCTCTTATTTACACAGTTAAGGGGATCATGATGCAACAGCCCTGATGGGAAGTTTCCAGTATGCTAAGCTGGGGGGGAGACACTAACTGTGAACTCATGAGGGAGTTTGTTAGTTTGTTAGAGTGTTTTGTTTGTGAGTGAAAAGAGCCTGAGGTGTAAGTCACTGTCATCTCTACAAACACAACAACTTCTTAATTTAGTCTTAGAGACATCAACTGACTATTAAACTTTAGAAAAAAGTGTAACTTTATTTCCCACATCAAAATACAGAACTCCCTGAAAATGATGTAACATGTAAAATAGTAGAAAATGAAATGTAAGTGTAACGCAATTATTTAACAGTGCACACACAAACACATTTATTTTTCACAATTAAAGCATCTATTTTTAATACAGAAGAATTTTCCTGGCATGTTTAGATACATTTATTTATTTATTTATTTGTTTTTTTTTACAAAGGAATCAAAGAAAAACCTATACATTAGACTGAACATGTCCTATCACTGTTCGTGTTAATATTCAAAATTGCACCAAATAGCTCTAATCTCATTTTACTGCATTAAAAGTGTATTGACAAATGCACTACACAGCATCATATTTTCAGGAGAGCAAGTCTGTCATCCTCCTAACCTCTATTATATGTACAACACAATTATAAAATTAAGATATACTAGTAGATGTTTTTAAATAGGCGTAACTACTCCTGATTGGAGAAGGCAAGCATTTTAATTAAAAAAACAAAACAAAACAAACAAAAAAAAAACATAGCAATAGAGTAGGTGTTAATCATTGATTTAGAAATACATACATACACTCAAGAATGCCTCACAATTTGCATTTAAAAAGAAAAACAAATAGTGAGTGCATTCAAAAACTGCTGTCAAATGAAAACTCGTAATTCAAAATTTGCAAACTGTCCATAACATCAAGACTATAATATATGTACTATATATACTACTAATATGTGAGTTACAGAAGGTGAAGCCAAATATAAAGTTTGAATGTTTGAAAAAATGAGGAAGTGTTTTGTCACTGGATGCACAAAAAGCAGACCCTGAAAAGTTAAACTATTTCTTGCTGAATGTCCATGACTGCAATAGCAAGTGAGTATAATTATTTAGTTAAAGACGCTCCTCTGTTAACTGTACATGTGCATTACAGTGAATGGAATTTTTTTCATAAGAAGGAAGGTGCACTCAAATACCTTAATTAAGTAAAATTAGAAATACCTCAATGTGAAGATAATATATTTACACGTTCATTTACACATAGTAAAGGCATAAAAGTACAATTGCAGTGATGGATGTAACTAGGTGCATTTAGTCAGGTTTTATATATTTTACTCAACTTTAAGATACTTTTACTTGTTCTTTAATTGACCCCACTACATGACAGCTTTAGTTGCAGGTTATTTTACTTATATTATAATACAAATTAAACTGGATTATCATTATTATTATTATTCATGCATTAACAGCTAGTTACTGTTACTGTTTCCTATTTCAAATCGGAAATGGACAGTTGGACAGTTTAATCCATTACAATGCATCATGTTTGACAACTAATCATGTGTTGTGTGCAAAGAACTTAACCTGCAAAGTAACTAGTACCTACACCTGTCATGGCACAATAATTTCCTAATGATTACATGTAAGACACAATCAGGACTGTCCTTTCTTCCTTATCTCTGATTGGTTAGTAAGATGTGAATGAGCCCTGCCATGAGCTAAGATTATAAAATGTCACATTTAAGACAGCTTTGACCCCGACCTGACTGGGTGGCACTGGGATTGGAAAATGTCACCAGTGCTAACAGGGCTGGTTTTCAAGGGGATCCTGTTGGTGTTTGGAGCAGTGGAAGAAGAAGCTTCTCTCTGTCTGATACAGGGGAGTCCAGAGTTCCCCCTGCTGTCTAAAGAGGGAGATGTCATGGTTGGGGGCGCCTTTTCCATCCACAGCAAAATCACACAACCTCCACTTTCATTCACAGAGAAACCAACACGTCTCACATGTTCCAGGTAATTCACTGTTTAAAAATGATTTCTAATAAGTTTTGTTACAGTAAATACAAGTTTGCACTTTGCTCTGCTTCTGTCTCAGTGTCAACCTCAGGGAGTTTCGATTTGCCCAGACTATGATCTTTGCAATCGAGGAAATAAACAAAAGCGAATTTCTTCTTCCCAATGTTTCTATTGGATATCGTATTTATGACAACTGCGGCTCGACATTATCCTCAATGCGTGCGGTGATGGCCCTGATGAACAGGGACGAGAGGAGTGCAGGAGAGAGCTGCTCTGGTCAATCAGCTGTTCATGCTATTATCGGAGAGTCGGAATCTGCTTCAACCATTGTGCTGTCACGCACTACCGGACCCTTCAAAATACCAGTGGTAAGAGGGATGTCTTTGTGTATTAATGTGTATGTTATATGCAAACTCTCCCTTTTCTGTCTCCCTCTTTGTGCATTTTCAGATAAGTCATTCAGCTACTTGTGAGTGTTTGAGCAACAGGAAGGAGTATCCTTCCTTCTTCCGAACGATTGCCAGCGACCTCTACCAAAGCCGAGCCCTCGCCCAGCTGGTCAAGCACTTCGGCTGGACCTGGGTCGGGGCAGTGAACAGCGACAGCGAGTACGGCAACAACGGCATGGCCATCTTCCTCGCTGCAGCCCAGGAGGAAGGAGTTTGTGTGGAGTATACCGAGAAATTTCACAGGGCCGAGCCAGAGAAACTCACGAAAGTGGTGGAAGTGATAAGGAAGAGCACAGCTCGAGTTATTGTCGGCTTCCTGGCTCACGTCGAGATGAACAACCTTCTGCAGCAGCTGAGTCAGCACAACATCACCGGCCTGCAGTTTATCGGCGTGGAGGCCTGGATCACCGCCGACAGCCTTGTGACTCCCACCAGCTTTAGTGTGCTGGGAGGTTCGCTGGGTTTTGCTGTGCAAAAAGCCAATATCAGTGGCATGGATGATTTTTTAATCAAAGATTTCTGGGAGTCAGAATTTAAGTGCGAGGAGACAAACGGGGACGCTGTGACAGAAACAGCAGCTTGCAGAGAAAACCAGGATCTAACTGAGCTTAAAGATTATCATGATGACGTGGCAGAGCTGAGATACTCCAGCAACATCTACAAAGCCATCTACGCTGTGGCTCATTCTCTGCACAGCATCCTGCAGTGCTCCAGAAGTCAGGGCTGCGATAAGACTGTAAAGGTTTCTCCCTGGCAGGTAAAAAGAGCTGATTATTAAAAAAGTGTTTATTTCTTATTTCTGTGAATTCAAATGTTGACATATTGTCTTACGGCCTTTTAGGTAGTGGAGTCTCTGAAGCAGGTGAATCTTACTATTAAAAACGGCGACCAGGTTTGGTTTGACAGCACCGGAGCAGCCGTGGCTCGGTATGAGGTGGTGAACTGGCAGCGCGGATCAGATGGCTCGGTCCAGTTTAAACCTGTCGGCTACTATGATGCCTCGCTGCCACCTTATCAGAAGTTTGTCCTCAAGACTGAAGCCATGATGTGGCCTGGAGGAAAGACAGAGGCAAATATCACACCCTTTATTTATGTAATGCTCAGGTTTGCCACAGCCATGTAGTTTAACAATACTTCATCTTGAATGATTGTTTTAAAAAATCATCAGTCATTTTCTTTGATTCAAAGTTGCCTGTGTCAGTGTGCAGTGAGAGCTGCCGGCCTGGAACTCACAAAGTCCTTCAGAAAGGAAAGCCAGTCTGCTGCTATGACTGTATACCATGTGCAGAGGGAGAGATCAGCAACAGCACAGGTAGATGTACAACAGACCTGAGACATGTCAATTTACACGTATTGTTTTCTTTCCACACTCTGTGCATAATGTTTAAACTTAATATGGTGCATTTTCTTATTTCTGTTTTAAGGATGTAACTAATTAAATTACAATAATAGTGACAATATTTCTGTTACAGATTCTAATGACTGCAAAAAGTGTCCTGAAGAGTATTGGTCCAATCAAAACAGAGATGCATGTGTACTGAAAAATGTCGAGTTCCTCTACTTCACTGAGGTTATGGGTGTTTTACTTGTGTTTTTCACTTTGTTTGGTGTTTTCCTCACTTTAACTGTGGCCACTCTGTTCATGATCAGTAAGGACACTCCCTTGGTGAAGGCCAACAACTCTGAGATGAGCTTCCTGCTGCTCTTCTCCTTGACTCTGTGTTTCCTGTGTTCTCTGACCTTCATGGGCCGGCCCTCTGACTGGTCCTGCATGCTGCGACACACAGCGTTTGGGATCACCTTCGTCCTCTGTATCTCTTGTGTTCTGGGGAAAACAATAGTGGTGTTAATGGCCTTCAGGGCCACACTTCCAGGGAGTAATGTGATGAAATGGTTTGGGCCTGCACAGCAGAGACTCAGTGTTCTGGCCTTTACTCTTATACAGGTTGTGATTTGCATACTGTGGCTGACAATCAACCCTCCCTTTCCCTTCAAGAATATGAAACACTATAAAGAGAAGATTATACTAGAGTGTGCTCTGGGATCACCTGTAGGTTTCTGGGCTGTGTTAGGGTACATAGGACTCCTCGCTATCCTTTGTTTCATTCTGGCTTTTCTGGCTCGAAAGCTGCCTGATAATTTCAATGAGGCCAAATTTATCACCTTCAGCATGTTGATCTTCTGTGCAGTGTGGATCACCTTTATCCCAGCATATGTCAGCTCTCCTGGGAAATTCACTGTGGCTGTGGAGATATTTGCTATTTTGGCTTCAAGTTATGGGCTACTTTTCTGCATATTTGCACCAAAATGCTTTATCCTTGTTCTCAAACCTGAACTGAACACAAGGAAATATCTGATGGGGAAAACACAATCCAATTAAATGTCTATATTAATTTCAAATAAATAACAGTATGATAAATACTATAAATATGCTTTCATTTATGCCTATGAATATTATTTGTCTAAACATAAACGTTGTTTAGGTTTCCTTTTTTTTGTATCAAATCTCAAATCTCTCTCTCTGCTTGGTAATTAAACTGAGAATGCACAGTATTAATCTTGGTTTTATTTCATAAGATAAGATATTCCTTTGTTCATTCCTCAGTGGGGAAATTCTTATAAATAAAAGAAAGATTTGAAACTATCCATGACTACCAACTACTGTGCAAGCTTTCACCGTGTACACTGTCATCACACAAGCATAGTCACATATTTCACACCAGCACGTGGCTCAAAGAGGTGTTTAATTATAAATGGTACCTGAACCTGACCTTGACAGTGACCTCACCCTCTCTGAATGAAAAAAAGGACCTTTAATTTATTCAGGGAAGTTTTATTGCAAGCCAGGCTCTCTTTTTTACAGTCAGTTACAAATTACTGAATTGATGACCTACGAGTCACACGCAAGCATAACATGTATCATAATATATTTATATACTGTATGATATTTCCTCAGCATATTTTCAGGGATTTGTCCAACATAGCAAGAATACCATTAAGTCTTTAATCTTCTATTTAGCAGAGGATTTGCCCTCTGAGAGATATTAGGGTTAATCCCTGCATATACATGCACTCGAAATGATTTTCTTTGTGGCCTTCACAGGCTCCCCTCAATTCTGCTCTCCTTTCTCCATGTGTGGGGAGGAATCTGGATTTTTGTTCTACTCAGACGACGTGATGCTTTGGCCCTCCGACAATAAATGTATTAAAATAAAACTACTTCTCAATATTTATGTATACTGTAGAAATACCTCTATCATTTCTTTGAAATGATTCTGTAAAGCCCCAGCTTTGTTAAACCCCAACATTTTCAGAATTTTCAGTTTTTATAAAATATGCAAAACTAGGACATTGTTAAGGTTAAATGAATTATGGTTAAAATATTATTAGGGTGCCCTGCGACAGACTGGCGACCTGTCCAGGGTGTCCCCCGCCTTCGCCCCCCCCCGCCACCCTGCAAAGGAGTAAGCGGTAGATAATGGATGGATGGATGGATGGATGGAATATTATTAGGGTTAGAGACACTGAACATTGATATTTGAATTGATATGCGAATTTCCTCAAGGGGATGAATAAAGTATCTACCTAACCTAACCTAACCTATTTCATGTAATTGTGAGGTGTAGAATCAGCTTTGGTGAGTCCAAAACCTTTTAAGTGAACTGTCCCAAAGAACAACACTCGAAAAACAAACAAACAAACAACACATGCACACACACACACACACACACACACACACACACACACACACACACACACACACACAATAATGATAGATAAAAACTACATTTACTGTAATAATGACATAATGGCTTAAAACCAGAATATAATGACTCAGATGAAGAACAGCTGAGTGATCTGACATCATCACACAGTGATTTGATGAGAGGACTTCAATCAACATCATCCTCAGAAGTATAAAACTCAAACTCAAAACCCATTAAAGGAGATACAAGCTTTGATCAGTGACAGAAGATCTTGACACAGATTCGAGGTTTGTTTGTGCCTGTTTGTACAAGATGTGTGTCTGTGTCTACGTAATGTTACTGCTCTTGTTTTTTATGGGAGCCTTGGGATCAGAGGAAGACACTGCGCTCTGTGAGATGCTGGGGAGCCCAGAGTTCCCTCTGTTATCTAAGGAAGGAGATATCACTATTGGAGCAGCTTTTTCCATCCATAGACAAATCTCTAAGGCTCCGCTCTCCTTCACAGATACTCCAGAACGCCTCTTATGCTCCAGGTACTGTTTGTTGTCTCTGTTCTTATTTGTTGGTTTCTAAACAAAAGAAAAGTCATGTAAAGTCTCAAACTGTTCTTACTCTTTCAGGATAAATTTCAGAGAGTTTCGTTTTGCCCAAACAATGATTTTTGCCATCGAGGAAATCAACAATAGCAGCTCACTGCTGCCTGATATCTCAGTAGGTTATAAGGTATTTGACAGCTGTGGTTCAACACTGCTGTCGACGCGTGCTGTGATGGGTCTGATGAACGGACAGGAAAGGACTTTGGGAAAAACCTGCTCCAACCAGTCATCTGTTCATGCAATCATTGGAGCATCTGAGTCTTCCTCAACCATTGTCATGCTACAGATTTCAGGGATTTTCCAGATACCAGTGGTAAACATTTATAACATTTCTGCTCCCTTTTTGAATTATTCCAACATGTTCTTTTTTAAAAAAAGGTTTGATCACACTTTTTTGGACATTCCAGAACCAATCAACTTACTATAAATTGACTGTCAACAAAGACTGAATTCTGGTTAATTTTGGGGCTATGCGAAGGTCAGGCTAAGGGTCAGCAGGGTTTGGATAGATGCGTCAAAAAACAGATAATGAGTCAAACAACATTTTGTTCCAACTTTGACACTTAAAATATCTCTGACAACTCAGGTGTTACATGTATGTATTTGTTTTCCTCTTTTGTCTCAGATCAGCCACTTTGCCACTTGTGCTTGTCTGAGTAACAGAAAGGAGTATCCCTCCTTCTTCAGAACCATCCCCAGTGACTACTATCAGAGCAGAGCCCTGGCAAAACTGGTAAAACACTTCGGCTGGACCTGGGTCGGTGCTGTTAGAAGTGACAATGATTATGGCAACAACGGCTTGGCAACATTTATCACAGCTGCAAATCAGGAGGGGGTCTGTATTGAGTACTCAGAGGCCATCTCAAGGACTGACCCCGCCAAGCAAGTTGCCAGGGTGGTCAGAGTGATCCGAAGCGGCAGTGCAAAGGTTTTAGTTGCCTTCCTCGCCCAGAGCGAGATGGACATTCTGCTGGAGGAAGCTCTGAAGCAGAACTTGAGTGGGCTGCAGTGGGTGGGCAGTGAGTCCTGGATCACAGCAGGTCATTTAGCCACTAAGAGATACTCAGGAATCCTGACAGGCTCTCTGGGCTTCACAATCAGAAAGACGGAGATCAAAGGCCTGCGAGAGTTTCTTTTGCAGGTTAATCCAAATCAGGACCATCAGAATAATCTGCTGAGAGAGTTCTGGGAAGCCACGTTTGGTTGCAGTTTTCAACCCAGAGGACATGGTCAGACGCGGTGTTCTGGCTCTGAGAGGCTGCAGGACATCAACAACCCTTTCACAGATGTGTCAGAGCTAAGGATATCGAACAACGTGTATAAGGCTGTGTACGCTGTGGCTCATGCCATGCATAACATGGTAGAATGTCAAGAGAGCGGTGAAGTGGTGAATCAGTCATGTATCTGGAAAGATGGTTTTGAGTCAAAACAGGTAATGAGTCCTTCATAAATTATGTAGATCATATGAACATTTTAATTTATTCACCATCTGTTCTCAACTGGCAGGTTGTGAAACATCTCCAAGATGTGAACTTCACTCTTCAGTCAGGAGAAAGAGTGTTTTTTGATGGGAATGGAGACCCTGCAGCAACGTATGAGCTGGTGAACTGGCAGAGAAACCAAGCAGGAGATACTGTGTTTGTGGCTGTAGGGAGCTACGATGCTTCACAGCCGAATGGAAAGCAGTTTACAATGAACAGAGTAAACATAACGTGGGCTGCTAAATCCCAAAAGGTATGAAATGTGTGTTATGTATGGAGTTCTAGATGTATTACAGGATCAACAAACAATGAGTAATTGAGTTGTAGTGTTGTTACAGAGGCCACAGTCAGTCTGCAGTGAGAGTTGTCTGCCAGGTTTTCGACAGGCTGTGATTAAAGGCAAACCCATCTGCTGTTTCTCCTGCATCGCCTGTGCTGCTGGAGAGATCAGCAACTCCAGCAGTGAGTGGAAGCTTTTCTAGCTGTATTTTATGATGTAATATTTGTACAAAATCTATGCTTTCCAGCGTCTCACCTATGAAGTACAGTCAGTGTTTATATTAATATGAGCTCTGTTCTCATAATTCCCCATTTACAGCATGAATTTATAGCATTTCAGTGTTTCATGTTTTCCATTCAGATTCTGCAGAGTGTTCCCGATGTTCACTAGAGCACTGGTCAAACGAAGATCACAGCCAGTGTGTTCCGAAGGTGGTCGAGTTCCTGTCTTATGGAGAAACCATGGGGGCCCTCCTTACTGCCTTCTCGTTGTTTGGAGCGAGTTTGACACTAGTGGTGTCATGTGTCTTCTTTCGGTTTCGCCACACACCTCTCGTCAAAGCCAGCAACTCTGAGCTGAGCTTCCTGCTACTCTTCTCCTTGACTCTGTGTTTCCTGTGTTCTCTGACCTTCATGGGCCGGCCCTCTGACTGGTCCTGCATGCTGCGACACACAGCATTCGGCATCACCTTTGCCTTGTGCATCTCTTGTATCTTGGCTAAAACCATAGCAGTGGTGATGGCCTTTAAATGTAAAAGCCCAGAGAACACAGTTCCTCAGTGTTCCCCTCCACTTCAGAGAACAAGTGTTCTCAGCTGTACTTTACTGCAGGTTTTAGTTTGTGTGCTCTGGTTAACTCTTTCCCCACCATACCCCTACAAAAACACTGCCATTGAAAGGATTATTCTTGAGTGTCATTTGGGTTCATCTATAGGGTTCTGGGCTGTGTTAGGATACGTAGGACTCCTGGCTGTGCTGTGCTTTATTCTGGCTTTTCTGGCTCGAAAGCTGCCTGATAATTTCAATGAAGCCAAATTTATCACCTTCAGCATGTTGATCTTCTGTGCAGTGTGGATCACCTTCATCCCAGCGTATGTCAGCTCTCCGGGGAAGTTCACTGTGGCTGTGGAGATATTTGCTATTCTGGCCTCTAGCTTTGGGTTGCTTTTCTGTATTTTTGCTCCAAAATGTTATATTTTACTAATAAAACCAGAGAAAAATACTAAAAAACATATGATGGGCAGAAACCAATTTAAATGACTGTAAATGAGTTTGCAGAACAGAAGTAAGTTGCTGAGATAGTAAATAGCTGTAATTCTAATTATTCTTTCATTTATTAAAGACTATGAATTAAGTATGACCCTGTAGACCCCAAATCAGCTCCCAAAAAAAGCCTTAATATGATTTTTCTGCCTCCTTTGGAAATTATGCATACACACATTAATTACTTTTTCACATGTTTTTTTTTCTCTGGCTTGGTTCAGTTTAACAAAAAAAATAATGCATGGAATAATTTCAATCTATTGGCATCTCTGAAACTTAAATCTAAGTGAAAAACCTGGAAACGCATGTATTAAAACCTCAGCATCTCTCTGTTTGAGATATATTTTATTTTTGTTTCTTTTCTGCAGAATTGTGACATAAGTGATGTGGTCAATAAAGTTCAGACACTTTAAAGTAACACTTTAGGTTTTGGCTTTCTTGCAACAAATGGATTTATTTGCAAATATTATTTTAATATCCAAATTAAAATGCTGATAAAATATACAATAGGATACAAAACAGCAGCTCAGACATCACCAAATCTTACAAAGAAATGCTCAGGTTTCTGAAAGTATACTATAAGGAATTAGCTATGCTAAAAACTAAAATGACATGCAAACATAGTAGGCTCTCTCACAGGCCCATCCATCCGTCAGTCACACCACAAGTGCTGTCATTGGTGGAGAGAAAGACAATATTTACATACATAAGGTGCACCCAAGCGCCCATGGCTTTGTGGTAGTTGAAAGAAAAACCCTATAAAATGCTCAGAGTTGAGGTTTTGTCTTTGGGCCTTGGGTGGTAAATATTGAGGTGAGCAACTATGCTGCTGTTCGCAGATGTGCTTCTTCTTTCCCTCCTGGCTGTCAGAGGAGTGAAGCCTATGTGTCAAACATATGGGACAAAAGAGCAGTCTCAATTTTCTAAGGAGGGGGACATCAACATTGGAGGCATTTTCTCCTTCCATCAGAATCCAGTCACTGTTGATCCATCTCTCCAGGTCAACCCAGGAACAATCCGCTGTGAAGGGTAAGACAGGGATGAAAAAAATATATAGTTATTACAATTTCAATATATGTTGTTTTTGTATTTTATGTGGAAATTCTTCTGTATTCTTCTGTATTTTTCACATTTCTTTTACACAAATCGTACAATTCAACTCCTCTGCTTTTTTCAGACTAGACCCTGGAGAGCTTCAGTATGCGTACACTATGATGTTTGCCATTGCTGAGATCAACAACAGCTCAGAGCTGCTGCCAGGAGTGAAACTGGGCTACAGGATCTTTGACTCATGCCCCAGTATCCCTCTGTCCATCAGGGCATCGCTAGACCTCATGAATAGGTATGAGAGCGGGGACGACAGCTGTGACAAACTGTCCAATGTGCACGCTGTCATAGGGGAAACCACATCCACCTCTACAATAGGCATCGCACGCACTGTCGGACCCTTTCATATACCTGTGGTGAGTGGTGGGTGTAATATATGTGAAAATGTTTTATGTGTGACTCATATTAGGAATCAAAGACATGTGTCTGTATGTGTGCTCTTTCTCTGTTTTACACATGTTTCAGATCAGTCATTCAGCCACTTGTGCGTGTCTGAGCAACAGGAGAGACTACCCCTCTTTCTTCAGAACCATACCTAGTGACATCTATCAGAGCCAAGCCCTGGCCAAGCTTGTGAAGCACTTTGGCTGGACGTGGGTAGGAGCTATCAGAACTAACAGCGACTATGGGAATGGTGGCATGGCAACTTTCCTGGAAGCAGCAGAAAGGGAAGGTGTGTGTGTTGAATACTCAGTGGCTATTTACAGAACTGATCCCAGGAAGTGGTTCTTAGAGGTGGTGGACATTATAAAGAAATCCACCTCTAAGGTAATAGTGGCTTTTGCCGATGGCACCGACCTCGACATACTCATTAAGGAGCTTCACGCTCAGAATGTGACAGGCCTGCAGTGGGTGGGCAGTGAGGGCTGGATCACATATCGCTATATTGCCTCTGCAGTAAACTACGCTGTGGTCCAGGGGGCGGTGGGCTTTGCAGCGCTTAACGCTCACATCCCCGGACTGCAGGAGTTCCTGGCTAACAGCAAACCCTCGACCGCACTGGGAGACCACGGACTGGTGGAGCTGTGGGAGACGGTGTTCAGCTGCACCCTGAATCCCCACGCAGAGACTGGAGCTCAGGGTTCAGCGGCAGCCTGCACTGGGAAGGAGTCTCTGTGGGACACAAACACACGCTTCACAGATGTTTCAGATGCCAGTCTGCTGAATAATGTTTACAAGGCCACATATGCCGTCGCTCAGGCATTGCACATGCTGTTTACTTGTGAAGATGGACAAGGGCCTTTTGTGAACAACACATGTGCTGATAGGGAAAATGTCCAACCATGGCAGGTAAACAACAACAAACTGCTGAGCCTAAATTAAAACTACTGTGCTCGTTAATGATTGTGTGGTTACAACATCACTGTCTCCCTGCAGGTGCTACATTATCTAACACAGGTGAATTTCACCACTAAGATCGGTGACAATGTGTTCTTTGACGAGCTGGGTGACCCTGTGGCACGTTATGCGCTGGTAAACTGGCAGATGGACGAAACAGGTTACATACTGTTTGAGACCATTGGTTACTATGATGCCTCGCGACCTGAGGGTCAGCAGTTTGAGATGAAAGAAGGTGTGAGAGCAGTCTGGGCAGGCGACAGTCTGGAGGTAAGAAAAAGCAGACAGCCTTTCCTTTTTAAAATCTTATTATGGCCTTGACATTTTTTTTCTTTGAATTTTTTTTTTAATTGAAGAGTTCCTTACAATATTAACATGATGGTCAGTGTGGAAGGTGTTACGAATGTTTTTTAATGTTGTCACTGGTGCAGGTGCCAAGGTCTGTTTGCAGTGAGAGCTGTTTGCCGGGGACCCGCCGCGCTTTTGTCAAGGGCAAACCTATCTGCTGTTTTGATTGCATCACCTGTGCTGACGGGGAGTTCAGCAACAGCACAAGTGAGACAGCAGGATTCCTAGCCTTTACTGTAGCGCTCATTGTGTTTCTGTTGGGCAAAATCACTGTCAGCACTTTGCTGGTCTATCTGAAGATGTATGTGCTGTACAGCCTGAACATATTTATGCTTTCAGATGCAGTGAAATGTGGCAAGTGCCCTCCTGAGTACAAGTCCAATGAAGAGAGGAATAACTGTGACTTGAAAGCTATTGAGTTCCTCACCTTCAGGGAGTTGATGGGTATACTGTTGGTCAGCTTTTCTGTCTTCGGTGCCTGCCTGGCCATGACTGTAGCCCTGATATTTTTCCACTACAGACAGACTCCTATTGTCAGAGCCAACAACTCTGAGCTGAGCTT